>CM051260.1:9203824-9348824 GCA_027921565.1 Artemia sinica | reverse complement strand
AATAAAAAAAATAATCATAAGTAAACAACATAATATAAATATTAATTAAAAATAAAATAAAATATAAAAAATATTAAATATAATAATAATTAAATAAAATAAAAATAAGAAATATAAATAAGTATATAAATAATAAAGTATATTTACAAATATAAGAAAACTTTTAACACAACATGTACAAAAATAATATAAAATTTGTTTTTATATACCTAAATTTAAAAATATATTAATATTTAAAAAAAATTACATTATGAAAAAAGTTATATTTATTATTAAAAATACAATTTATATCAAATACCACAATTTTAAAAAGCTATAAATAAATCTAATATTACTAACTAATTATAATAAATGAAATTAATAAATAAATAAATAACTTTAAAATAAAATATTAAAAAAAATATATACTAAAATTAATAATAAACTATTAAAATATAATATTAGATAATTAAAAATAAATACAAATAATAACAAAATAATAATACAATATAAAATAGATTAGTTAAAAAAATAACTAAAATATAAAAAATAACATATTAAATTTACAATTAAATACATATTTAATAAAAAATTTAATTAAATAAAAATATAATAATAAATTTATAATTATATATATTAAATATAATAAAAAAGAATATAAATTTAATATTTAAATATATATAATAAATAATAAATGAAATATATTATAAATAATATTTTTTAAATAAAAAATAAATATTTATAAATATATTAAATTAATATAAATATATATATTAAAATTAATTTATTATAATATAAAAAAATAATAATAAATAATATCATAAAATAATATAATAAATTTATAAATAATATTAATAATAAATAATAAAAAAAATAATATATAAATATATAATTTATTAAAAATATATAATTAAATTTAAAGATTAATTAAAAAATATTAATAAAATAATAAAATATTAAAATTATTAATTAAAAATTATAAAATTAAAAAAAATATATATAAAATTAATTAAATTAAATAAATTATAATAAAAAATAATTTATTATAAATTTAAAAAAATATAATAAATATAAAAAAAAAATAATATAAAATTATAAATAAAATTTAAAATAATTATATATTAAATATAAATAATTAAATTATTAAAAATATATAAAAATTATATATAAATAATTATATAAAATAAATAAATAAATATAATTATTTAATAAATAAAAATTATAAAAAAAAATAATATTAAAAAAAATAATTAATAATAAATAATTAAAAAATTAATTTAATATAAAATAATAAAAAAATATAATAATAAAAAAAAAATATTATTAATAAAAAAAAAATAATAATAAAAAAAAATAATTAAAACAAAAAAAATAAATTATTATATATAATATATAATTAAAATTAAAAATAATAATAATTATATATTTTATAAAATATAAAATATTTATTTAAAAATTAAATTAAATATAAAAAAAATATTATAAAATATAAAAAAATAAATAAAAAAAAATAAATATTAATATATTAATATTAAAAAAAATAAAAAAAATAAAAATAATATAAAAAATAATATATATTAAATATAAAAAAATTAATTTAATATATAATAATAAAATTTATAATATAATAATAATAATATTATAAAAATAAATATTAAAATAATTAAATTAATATAAAAAATAAATATTATTAATAATAATAATATATAAATAAATAAATAATTAATTTATAAATATTTATTAAAAAATTTTAAAAAAAATTATTATAAAAATTAAAAATATTAATAAATAAAATAATTATATATAAAATAATATATTAAATAAATTATAAATAATTTAATAAAATATAAAAAAATATAATATTACAAATATATTTATAATTAAATAACATAAAAAAAATATAAATAAATATAATAAAATATATTATAAATATATAAATAAAAAAAATAAAAAAATATATTATATATAATAATATAAATTAATAATAAATTTAATTAAATAAAAAAATAAATTATTAAATAATAAAAATTATATTATTATATAATTATTTTATAAAAATTAATATAAATTAATATTATAATATTATTATTTAATATTTAAAAATAAAAATATATAATAAATAAAATAATATAAATAAATATATTAATTATTAATAAAATAATAATAAAATAAAAATAAATTTAATATAAAATAAAAATAATATAATATAAGTAAAATTAAAATTAAAAATAAATTCATAATATTTATATAATAAAAATAATAATATAAATATAATAATAACAATTATAATAATAAAAAACAATAAAAAAAATTATAATAATTTAAAAAAATAAATAATATTTTTATATAAAAAATAAAAATAATATAATATAAAAAATAAAAATAAAAAAATATAAATTATTTTATATATATAATAAAATAAATTAATTAAAATAAAAAAATTATAAAAAATATAAAATTAAAAAAAATATTAATTAAAATAAAAAAAAAATATATAAAAATATTAAATTAAAATAATAATTTGATAATAAAAAATAAAAAAAAAAAAATAAATAAAAATATAATTAAACATATATTAAATTATAATATTAAAATTAATATTAATAAAAAAATAATTATAAAATAAATATAATAAATAACAAAAAAATATAAATAAATTTATTTTAAATATATAAAAAAAAAATATAATAAAAATTAATAAAATATAATAATAATATAATAATAATAATATATAATTAAAATTTAATAAAATATAAATAATATAAATATAAATAAAAAAAAATCAACAAATATATTATATAAAAAAAATAAAAATAATTAAAAATAATATAAAAAATATATAATAAAAGATAAAATAAAATAATAAAATAAATTAATTAATAAAAATTAAAATCAATTAATATAATATAAAAATTTATAAATAATTTAATTTAATATAAAAAAATAATAAAATTAATAAAAATTAAATAAAATAATATATAAATAATAAATAAATTAAAATTATATAATATAATAAATTTAATAATATAAATAATAAATAAAAATATATATATAATTTACTATAAAAAATATAAAATATTATATATATAAAAATAAAAAAATTATATAATTAAATAATAAAATTGAAAATAATATCTATTATATATTTAATATATTTTTAATATTTAAATTTAAATATATTAATAATATAAAAGTAATCTTAAATTTAATCAAAAATTATAATAATATTATAAAATAATAAAATATAATAAAATAATAAATAAATTTAAAATTAAAATATAAAAAATATAAAATTATTAAAAGTATATAATAATAAATAAAATATTATTAATTAAAATAAAATATAAAAAATAATATTATATTAAATAATAACTATATAATAAATATTATTATTAATATTAAATAATTTATTTTTTTAATAAAAAAAAAAATAATAAAATATTAATAATTAAAATAATATAAAATAATAAAAATATATTTTAAATTAAATATATAAAATAATAATTTATATTAATTTATAATAATAATTAATAAAATATAATTTTAATAATAATTAATAAAAATTTTATATAATATATATATAAAATAAAAATTAAAAAAAAAATATAATAAATAATAATAAAATATTAATTAATAATATATATTAATCAAAAAAATATAAATTAATAATTAAATAAAATAATTTATAAAATTAATAATAATGACTAACAAATGTAAAAAATAAATATTGAGATAGCCATTTTGTAAACGTAGTTTTAAAAAGTTCTGGAAATTAGGTCTTTGAGGATGACAACCCCCTCCCCCACCACAGCCCTCAGGCAAGGCTTGTAAGTTATGCCCTGGGGGCATATATGGTTTTTATAGAACGCGTGTCGTAGAAACTTCAAAAAAAGGGCTCATTCGATTGGAAATTGAAATGGCTTGTGCCCTTTTTAATCAAACAGTTCGTGGTAACGAACTGTAAGTAAGGAGCGACCCGGCTCAATGGTAACCGAAACTCTAGAAAACGGTATTTTGATACAAATAAATACATCAAAGAATCACATTTTAATGCTGATTTCAAAATATATAAGTTCATCAAGTTTAATCCTACCCATCAAAAGTTAGGCGCCCTGAGAAAATTTGGCTGATTTTCGAAAAAGGGGGGAAAGACCCCTAAAAGTTATAGAACCTTAATGAAATCACACCATCATATTCCGCGTATCAGAGAACCCTACTGTAGAGGTTTCAAGCTCCCATCTACAAAAATGTGGAATTTTGCATTTTTTGCCAGAAGAAAGATCACGGGTGCGTGTTTATTTTGTTTGTTTGTTTTTTTTTTTTTTTTTTTTTTTTTTTCCCCAGGGGTGATCGTGATCGAACCAGTTGTCCTAGAATATCGTGGAAGGGCTCATTGGAATGGAAATTGAAAGTTCTAGTGCCCTTTTTAAGTGACCAAAAAAAATGGAGGGCAACTAGGCCCCCTCCCACGCTCATTTTTTCCCAAAGTCACCTGATCAAAATTTTGAGATAGCCATTTTGTTCAGCATGTTCGAAAATATTATAAGTATTTCTTTTAGGATGACTTAATCCCCCGAACTTCCCGGGGGAGGGCTGAAAGTTATGACTTTACCCAATGTTAACATATAGTATTGGTTATTTGGAAGTATACAGACGTTTTCAGGGGAGATTTTTCCTGGTAGTGGGGGGGGGGTCAGGGGTTATGTGGGAGGATCTTTCCATGAAGGAAGTTTTCATGGGGAAGGGACATTGCTATGAAGGGGACGCCGGACTTCCCAGCATTATTTAAAAAAAGATCATAAATTTAATATAAAAAAACAAGTATTTCAACTACAACAGCAGCAACATCGAAACTTTAAACGAACAGAAAATATTACATATATAATTGGGTTCACCCCGTAGTCAATGCCTCGCTCTTTAAGCCAAAGATTTTTTAGTACTTTCATAAGAGCTATTTATTCTAATTAACGGCCTTTGTGATTTAAGCGGTCATTTCTAAAGAATTGGAACAAAATTTGAAGTTTCGCTTAAAGAGCAAGGTATTGACTAGTGGGCGAACCCCCTAATAAATGTATTAAAAATATATGAATATAGAAGTTCGTTACGTAAGTTTCGGTATATTTATTACTAATAAAAACGTTCATAAATAAATTAAACAAGTTTCGAGAAAGCCATTTAACTAAATAAAAGTAAATTAATATGAAAATTTTGTTTTAATTATTCATGTACGGTGAGCCAAGATCAAAACCTGCATTTATTCAAAAACGTTCAAAAATTAAATAAAAAAAACAAGTTTTTTAAACTGAAAGTAAGGAGCGACATTAAAACTTAAAACGAACAGAAATTATTCCGTATATGAAAGGGGCTGTCCCCTCCGCAACGCCTCGCTCTTTACGCTAAAGTTTGACTCTGTCTCACAACTTTATTTTTTAAAACAATAAAAAAATTTAGCGTAAAGAGCGAGCGTTGCGGAGGGGACAGCCCCTTTCATATACGGAATAATTTCTGTTCGTTTTAAGTTTTAATGTCGCTCCTTACTTTCAGTTTAAAAAACTTGTTTTTTTTTTATTTAATAGTCAAAAGTGATCAGAAGGCAACTAACACCCTTTCCACGCCCCAACATTTCCCCAAAAACATCCAATCAAATTTTGAGATAGCCATTTTCTCTACGCAGTTCAAAGTTCAGGAAATTATACCTTTGAGCAGGACAGTCCCCCCACAGTCTTCAGGGCCAAAGAGTTATAAGTTATGCCCTGGGGACATTTAGGTTTTTATTGAAATCCCTGTTGTAGAAAATAGAAAAAGGGCTCATTCAATTGGAAATTGGAGTGGCTTGTGCCCTTTTTAATAGTCGACAAGTGATTGGAAGGCAACTAACACCCCTTCCACGCCCACCATTTCCGAAACACATCCAATCAAAGTTTTGAGATAGCCATTTTGTTCAGCGTAGTTGATTTCCACATAGAAATTATGTTTTTGAGGAGGACACTCCCCCACAGCCCTCGGGGCAAGAGTTGTAAGTTATGCCCGGGGGCAAATAAGGTTTTTATAGAAAGCGCTGTCGTAGAAACTTCAAAAAAGGCTCATTTGATGAAAATTCACAGAGCTAGTGCCCTTTTTAATAGTCGAAAAGTGATAGGAGGGCAACTAACCCCCCTCTCACCCCCACATTTTCCCCAAACACAGCCAATCGAAATTTTAAGATAGCCATTTTGTTCAACGTAGTTGAAAATTCTGGAAATTAGGTCCTTTGAGGATGAAAAGCCCCGCACAGCCCTCAGGGCAAGAGTTTTAAGTTATGCCCTGGGGGCATATAAGGTTTTTATAGAACGTGTTGTCGTAGAAACTTTAAAAAGGGCTCATTCGATTGGAAATTGAAATGGCTAATCATAAGTTATAAGTTCAGGTATAAGTTCAGGAACTTATACCTTTGAGCAGGACGCTCCCCCCACAGTCTTCAGGGCAAGAGTTATAAGTCATGCCCTAGGGGCATTTAATGTCTTTATTGAAATCTTTGTCGTAGAAACTTCAAAGGGGCTCATTCGATTAGAAATTCTAAGGGCTAGGCCCTTTTTAATAGTCGAAAGTGATTTGAGGGCAACTAACCCCGCTCTCACGGCCACCTTTTCCCTAAACACATACAATCAAATTTTTAGATAGCAATTTTATTCAACGTAGTTGAAAGTTTTGGAAATTAGGTCTTTAAGGATGGGAACCCCTCCTCCCCCCACAGCCCTCAGGGCAAGGGTAGTAAGTTATGTCCTGGGGGCATATAAGGTTTTTATAGAAAGCGATGTTGTAGAAACTTCAAAAAGGGCTCATTCAATTGGAAATTGAAAGGGCTAGTGCCCTTTCTTAATAGTCGAAAGTAATTGAAGGGCAACTATTCCCCCTCTCACACCCATTATATTCCCCAACACATCCAATCAAAATTTTGAGATATCTTATTTTGTTCAACGTAGTTTGAAAGTTCTGGAAATTAGGTCTTTTAGGATGATATAAACCCCTCAGAGCCCTCAGTGCAAGGGTTGTAAGTTATGCCCTGGGGCATATAAGGTCTATACAGAAAGTGTTGTAGAAATTTCAAAATGGGCTAATTTGATTGGGAATTGAAATTGCCCTTTTTAATAGTTGGCAGTGAGTGGAGAGTAATTAACCCCCCTCTTACGCCCACCATTTCCCCAAAAACATTCAATCAAAGTTTAGAGATAGCCATTTTGTTCCACGTAGTTGACAAGTTCTGGAAATTATGGATTAAGGATGACAAACCCCCCAGAGCCCCCAGAGCCCATCATTTCTGGTCTTCGTTCTCGGTGCGAACAAAAAGCTCCTCCCACTTCTTCGTGCAGTTATGGATCAGTGTGTTTGCGTCTATCAATGAGAAATGGTTACTAAGTGCATTATTCGTAATAGCGGGTTTCCACTTGTTTCCGATTGTTTCGCGTCTGACTTGTCTACCCGTGAAAAGATCTGATGCCGCCTATGTTTCTACGTTCTCTGGAGCACTCGCACCCCGGTCCGGGTTTTTTATAATGGGTGAGATAGGGAATGATCATACTGGATAATTATATAAACTGTGGCAAGAGTTATAAGTTATGCCCTCGGGGCATTTAAGGTCATTATTGGAATCTTTGTCGTAGAAACTTGAAAAAGGGCTCATTCGACTGGAAATTGAAAGGGCTAGTGCCCTTGTTAATAGCCAAAAGTGATTAAAGGCCAACTAACCCACCACTCACGCCCACCATTTTCCCAAACACATACAATCAAAATTTTGAGATATCCATTTTGTTCAACGTAGTTGAAACTTCTGGAAATTAGGTTTTTTAGGAGGATAACCCCCTCAGAGACCTCAGTGCAAGGGTTGTAAGTTATTCCCCGGGGGCATATAAGGTTTATATAGAAAGTTGCTGCAGAAATTTCAAAATGGGCTAATTTGATTGGAAATTGAAATTGTCCTTTTTAATAGTCGAAAGTGAGTGGAGAGTAATTAACCCCCCCTCTCACGTCCACCATTTCCAAAAAACATTCAATCAAAGTTTAGATATAGTCATTTTGTTCAACGTAGTTGAAAGTTCTGTAAATTATGTATTTAAGGATGACAAACCCCCCAGAGCCCCCAGGGCAAGAGTTGTAAGTTGTGCCCTGGGGGCATGTAAGGTTTTTATAGAACGCGTTGTCGTAGAAACTTAAAAAAGGGCTCATTCGATTGGAAATTGAAGTGGCTAGTGCCCTTTTTAATAGTCGAAAGTGATTGGAAGGCAACTAACGCCCCTTCCACGCCCACCATTTCCCCAAACACATCCAATCAAAATTTTAAGATAGCCATTTTGTTCCACGTAGTTTTAAGTTCAGGAACTTATACCTTTGAGCAGGACACTCCCCCCACAGTCGTCACGGCAAGTTTTATAAGTTGTTGCCCTGGGGGCATGTAAGGTTTTTATAGAACGCGTTGTCGTAGAAACTTAAAAAAGGGCTCATTCGATTGGAAATTGAAATGGCTAGTGCCCTTTTTAATAGTCGAAAGTGATTGGAAGGCAACTAACACCCCTTCCACGCCCACCATTTCCCCAAACACATCCGATCAAAATTTCTTGATAGCCATTTTGTTCCACGTAGTTTTAAGTTCAGGAACTTATACCTTTGAGCAGGACACTCCCCCCACAGTCGTCATGGCAAGATTTATAAGTTGTGCCCTGGGGGCATGTAAGGTTTTTATTGAAATCTTTGTCGTAGAAACTTGAAAAAGGGCTCATTCGATTGGAAATTCAAAGGGCTAGTGCCCTTGTTAATAGTCAAAAGTGATTGAAGGGCAACTAACCCCCCACTCACGCCCACCATTTTCCCAAACACATCCAATCAAAATTTTGAGATATCCATTTTGTTCAACGTAGTTGAAACTTCTGGAAATTAGGTTTTTTAGGATGATAACCCCCTCAGAGCCCTCAGTGCAAGGGTTGTAAGTTATCCCCTGGGGGCATATAAGGTTTATATAGAAAGTTGTTGTAGAAATTTCAAAAAGGGCTCATTTGATTGGAAATTGAAATTGCCCTTTTTAATAGTCGAAAGTGAGTGGAGAGTAATTAACCCCCCTCTCACGCCCACTATTTCCCCAAAAACATTCAATCAAAGTTTAGAGATAGCCATTTTGTTCAACGTAGTTGAGAGGTCTGGAAAGTATGTATTTAAGGATAACAAACCCCCCAGAGCCCCCAGGGCAAATTTTGTAAGTTATCCCCTGGGGGCGTATAAGGTTTTTATATAAAGTTTTCGTAAAAACTTCAGGGGCTCATTCAATTGGAAATTGAGAGGGCTAGTACCCTTTTTAATCATCGAAAATGATTGGAGGGTAACTAACCCCCTTGTCATGCCCACCATTCCCCCAAACACATCCAATCAAAATTTTCAGATAACCATTTTGTTCAACATAGTAAACAATTCTGGAAATTAAATCTTTGAGGATGACAACCCCCCCCCCCCCCAACGCCTCAGGGCAAGGGTTGTAAGTTATGCCCTGGGGGCTTAGCAGGTTTTATTGAAAGCGTTGTCGTAGAAACTTCAAAAGGGCTCATTTGATTGGAAATTGATAGGGCTTGTGCCTTTTTTAATAATTGAAAGTGATTGGAGAGTGACTAACGCCCCTCTCACACCCACCGTTTCCCCAAACATATCCAATCAATATTTTGAGATAGCCATTTTGTTTAACGTAGTTTAAAGTTCTGGAAATTAGGTCTTAGGGGATGACAACCACTCTAACAGCCCATAGGGTAAGGGTTGTAATTTATGCCCTGGAGGCATATAAGGTGTTTATTGAAAGTGTTGTCGTAGAAACTCAAAAAGGGCTCATTCGATTGGAAATCGAAAGGCTTAGTGCCCTTTTTAATAGTCGAAAGTGATTGGAAGGCTTGACATTTTTATAGTAAAGATCAATGTGGGTATAATGTATTATTTTTTTTGTTATTGTTGTTTAGACCAGGGCACTTCGTGTCGAAGGAGTTGTCGTAGGAACTTCGAAAAGGGCTCATTCGATTGAAAACGGAAGGGGCTGATGCCCTTTTTAATAATCGAAAATGATTGAAGGGCAACTAATCCCCCTCCTACGCCCACTCTCCCATTTGCCCATTATGTTTAAAAACCAAATGTTGCCTTTAGATTAAATCAAAATGCACTGTGTTAATGCTAAATACCAATAAGGCATCTCAGCAGTATCCCAAGAACGAATGAGGGTATTATGTTCAAACTTTCGGTGCTACCTCTTGTCTTAAAATTTAACCAAATCAAAATAACGTAAGTGTATCCAAGCTATCAAAGAAAGTAAACAGATTTTTTTGCGATTGGTATCAAGTTTTCCATTTCAGGTCAACTAGAGGAGGTATGAAACTAAATTAAACACTACTAATTGTGTCCAGATTTTTAACAGGGTTTATGTTGTTAAAAATTGCTGAAAATTTTTCTCCAGCATTCAAATAGCAGGTCAAACTATAAAGTCTTAAAAAAACGAAAAGATTTAAAGTATTATTTTCTTTTTCCTTGAGAAGACTATGTCAATATAAAACGAACATAAATTAATTAAAAAACTTTTTCCACAAAATAAGTTTTTCAAAGAAAAGTAAAGAACTCCATTAAACAAAAAACGAGCAAAAATAAATTCAAATAATCTAACAAGCGTGAAACTACCACAAATCAGCATTGATAAATAAATGAAGCCCAAAACGAACAGGTATTACAATAAATAACCGAGTCAAACTCAAAACGAGCAGAAATAAATATAAGTAGGGCTCAAAACTCCTATGCCTTCCCAAGGCCAGAACATAATTTGCACTTTACTGAAAAAAATATAAATGTTTTTACTTTTAGAACTTTAATAAATCAAATAATATTAACATTTTGATTACCAAATATCAGTACATGTATATTAAACTAACAATGCACATTCATTTGTATTTTTTTCAGTAAAGTGCAAATTGCGTTCTGGCCTTGGGAAGGCATAAGGGTTTTGAGCCCAAATTATGTTAATTTCTGCTCGTTTTGAGTTTGACTCGGTTATTTTTTGTAATTTATGTTCGTTTTGGGTTTCATTTATTTATCGATGCTGATTTGTGGTAGTTTCAC
Organism: Artemia sinica; assembly: GCA_027921565.1. NCBI lineage: Eukaryota > Metazoa > Arthropoda > Branchiopoda > Anostraca > Artemiidae > Artemia > Artemia sinica. The sequence continues at coordinate 9,337,736 of CM051260.1, read as the reverse complement.
GTTTGGTAGATTATTTGATTTTATTTTCGCTCATTTTTGTTTAATGGAGTTCTTTACTTTTCTTTGAAAAACTTATTTTGTGGTAAAGTTTTTTTTTTAATTAATCTTATATCATAGTGGTATATATAGGCCTACGTGGTAAAGTGCCAGCTACTAAAAAAAAAATATGGTTTGACTTCATAAAAAGATCGCTTTACTTAGAGTCTGCCAAAATCAAAAAGTGTGTGCAATGCCATATACAGGGGGTAGGGGTTTAACCCCCCCCTCCCCCCCGAAATGCTTGTCCGATTCATAAAAATTTAATAAAAATAAAAATGGACAAATTTTTTTTATAAAGTTTTTGAAGTTCTGTGTTCCACCCCCCCTCCCAAAAAAATCCTTTCGTAAACCCCCCTCCCCGAAAAAATCCTGTATACAGCCCTGAGTATATGCCACTGAAAGGTCTAAACATTAGATGTCGTCATTGTCATTTGTCACCTTGCATGCTTTCCTTTTTTTTTGGGGGGGGGGGGGGGGTTTAGCCCATAACTTAATCTCTCCTCTGATTACCGTCTTTTAATATTACCGTATTTAACATAGTCATTTAGTTTTAGCTGTTCCGAAGTAGATGCCGTCAGCGAATCCCTTGCCCGCACCCTCTACAAACTCCTAAATACTTAGCATGCTTTAGTGGTAGATAGCATTCCCAGAAGATAGGTACCTGTGGATAACTGGTACATACCTTGCATGCTTTCCCTTTTTTTTGGAGGGGGGAGGGTGTAGCCCATAACTTCCTCTCTCCTCTGTTTGAAAAACAGACTTCCTTTTAAAATATGTATCTTTAGTGGATTGAGAAAAATGTAGAAATGTTAAAATCTCCAAGCTTGCTTCGAATATCTAAATCTAATGGAATATTCTAATCTGATCAAAGAAACAATTCTGAGAAGAGAAACTAAATATTTGCCTGCTTAAAAGCACACGTAAATCATAGGGATCGAAAATCCTTTAGATTAGATATGATTTTTTGCTTGGGATTAAAACTATCACAAACAAAGATGCTGAATTCATGTCTCGTCAAACTATAAATTAAAGAAAAAAAACAAAAAATCACCATTATAAATGAACGCTGCAGTAATATTCAATTGTCAAAGAAGAAAAAAGAAATGGTATTGTTAGAAAACATAGTATAAAATTTTATAGAGTTTACAACCTGCAAGATAGGGTGTATTATCCCTTTCTAGACTGAATACATATATTTGACTTGCCAAAGAACATGTCTCATGACAAGTATAAAAAAGAAAGAAGAATCGTAGCATTTACTCTTTAAGTGGACCCAAGAACCTAAATTCAAATTTCCCAAGTCCCTTCCCCCTCACCAATCCCCCATAAACGTGTCCTGAAAGTTTCAACTTGATCCCCCCAGCCACAAGGCACTGTGTGATTATTTTACCAAATTACTTGCGAAGTCTTTTCCCTTTTAATGAAACCTACTGACGGTATGCCATCTCTTTTAATGAGATATACTCACTTGCTTTTAGGCTTCAGCATGAAAACGAAAAGTAAAAATATATACTTTTTATGAGCATTGAAAACTCAGCTGACTCTGATTAAACTCGGAATAACCGTTTCCCGTTACATAACATCACGTGTTTGTTTTTATTATCCTTGATAGGTTGGTTGTTGCGGACATTTACTAATTATATAAAGTGAGTTTGCCCCTTTTTTTCTTTTCTTGTTTTTTTTTTTTTTTTTTTTTTTTTTTTTTTTTTTTTTTTTTTTTTTTTTTTTTTTTTTTAATAAATCAAGAGGTATATCTTGTCGTTAAAAAGGCCTATCTGATAAATTTTGAAACATGAGAAAATATATTTTTCTGGCTGTAGCGTTGTAGTCCTAAGATGAATCAAAATCAAATGTAAATAGCAAAGGGAGGTTCCCCTTAGTTAAATGTAAGACAGAAAAGTGACGTTACAAGTCCTGCAGTTATAACGATTTTTCAAAAGGTATATCTTTATTTTTTTTCGATTTTCCTTGTGCTATTTTTCCTATGTTTCTATGTTTTCTAGGCCTTCCAATGTTCTATTTTTCCTATATTTGTCTACTTTTCCATTTTTCATGTTACTGCTCAGTCTTATAGTGAATATTAGTCATGTGTGTTGTATGTGATCTATCATTAATAAGTGAATTACTTGGTTATTTGCTTATCTTTAAGGTATTTTTTTCTTATTTGACAAAATATTTTGTAGTGGTAGGGTAGATGGGTTTGAAGATATGAATTGGATGGTCTGAGTAATTCCCAAGGGTGCCACCTGAATTATTTCCAGGGGGATAAGCCTACAAAAAGCTGCTCTTGAAAGAGGGAGTGGGAAATGTCTTTTTTCCATAAGAGTGTGTTTTCCTTGAATGCTGTAAATTTTGCGAATGTTTTGTTGTCTTCTGGGGAAAGCTGCTCCTCTCATCCTCCCCTGTGAGTGTCCATGTCAATAGTGTGTACCCACGGCTCTGTTAAAGGAACTAGATAAGCTCTAAGTCGAACAAAATTTTCTTAGTAAATTTGTGTCTCGAGAAAAAGATTTTTTTGCGCTGTATTTGAAATTTAGAAAGTTTACTGTTTTCTTTTTTCTTCTTCTTTTTGTCACGCTTGGCAGTGATCTTTTCTTTTATAATCCAAGCAGATGAAGAGCTTCCTTTAGCATGTTTTAAACTAAATTTCTTTCGTAATTTGCTTTCTCGTTAACAAGGATTCCAGATTTCGCGTAACCGAATACCATGATACACTGAAACTCTATAAGTGTTAAATGAGATTAAAACTATTATATGAATTATCCATGAAGCCTTTTGATTACCCTCCGACTTTCTTTTTAGGATTTTTTACGTATCACATGATTCACAAGATTTAAAGATCTTTAGCTACATTGCAAGAGACGGCACTGACAGCGCCTTCCGTTGCCATGTTTTTTAAGTCAAATAAAAAGGTAAGTCATTATTTTCTTTGGGACAGGGACAGGGACTTTGGGACAGAGAATTCGGTTCGTTGGGTATTGGAAGCGTATGCTAAAGACATATAGACGAAAATTCATTTTAGAGACTGCAAACCCTTAAAATTAGTAAGCCTGTTTGAATTATATTTGAGAAAAGCCCCGACCCTGATGATGTTAGCGGTGGAGGTACTTTCCGTTGCCACGATTTTGAGTCAAATAAAAAGGTAAGTCCTCATGGTGGTCGGCGTTTACCCCCCCCCCCCCGGCGATTACCCTCCGAAAAATACCCCCCCGGCGATTACCCTCCGAAAAATACCCCCCCCCCCGTGGAAAAACCCCCGCGGAAAATACCCCTCCCGGTAATACCCCCCCCCCCCCGTGGAAAATAAGGCTTTCCAAATTTGAGAATTTTATTTGAGTTTTATTTTTTTTTATTTCCGTAGGGGAAGGAATTCTGGTACTTGTGTATTATGCACCACTCACTCAAGTTTACGCTGTGTTAAACTCGAGAACTAACCGGTTTCTTCGTTAATTTTTTTCAGCTTAGCGCGAGACAACACAAAGAGAAGTGACAGAATATATGGGAAATATATAATTTGGGCTATATATTTTGCACATAAGGGGGGGGGTAAAAGTATTTGGACATTTTGAAGTCGGAAAACAATTCTTTCTAGGTATGGCCACTAAAAAATTACAGAAGAATAGCGAGGTATCTGGAAATTTTGTTACCTATAAAAAAAAAAAAAAATCCCAGTATAAAGTAAATGTAATGTTTCATTTAAGAGATTTTTCCAAGTGTTAAGTGTTTTTTTTCAAGGACCGTTTTTCCAAGTATTAAGTACTATTATTAGGTTAATGTATTGTTTCATTTAAGTGCTTTATGATGATCGCTGATCACTTCTCTACCTATCTATCTAATATGCAGAATACTTGTACCAAACACATTTTGCATGCAGACCCGCTATACTTTACCCCCCCCCCCCCCTAATATGCAAATCTATAGCTCAAATTTATTTCTAAAGTAACGAAGAAACTAACGCAAAAAACTGGTGTGTTCTCGAATTTTACACAGCGTAAACTTGAGTGAGTGGCGCATAATACACAAATACCAAAATTCCCCCCCCCCCCTACGGAAATAAAAAAATAAAACTCCAAACAAAATTCTCAAATTCGGAAAGCCTTATTTTCCAAGGGGGGGGGGGGGTATTTTCCCGGGGGGGGGGATTTTCCTGGGGGATATTTTCTGGAGGGGTATTTTCCAGGGGGTAATCGCCGGTGGGGAGTGGGGGGGGGTAAACGCCTAGAAACTTTCTTTTGTGATGGAGAATTCCGTTTCGGTGGGTAATGGAAGGGTATGCTTAAAACATATAGACATATAGTAAGCCTGTTTGAACTATATTTGAGAAAAGCCCTTAACCCCACCCCTACTTGTGTTAGTGGGAGGGGGGTGTAGTTTTCCGTTGTCACGATTTTGAGTTAAATTAAAAGGCAAGCCCTCATTTTCTCTCTGACTAGGAGTTCTGTTTGGAGGTAATGCATGGATGGGTGTATTGCATACGCACGCATATATGGGAATTCAATTTATGGAGTAAAAGCACTTAGAAGCAGTAAACCTATTTGAACTATATTCCTGGAAAGCCCTAAGGCTCCTCCCTACTGATGCTAGGCGAGATTTTAGTGTTACGGTGTGACCTATTTTAAGTCAAATAAAAAGGTGAGTCCACTTTCATTGGGACTAAGAGTTACGTTTGATGGATAAAGGATGGGAATATTTCATATTCGTACTTGATACTTCTTTTTAGGGACTGCAAATCCTTAAAAGTATTAAACCTATTTGAATTATATTCCCGAGAAGCTCTAAGACCCCCTTATGTTTCTGAATCAAATCTACCTCATTCGTAGGAGGGCTCATTCGAACGGAAATTAAAAGTCCTAGTGCCTTTTTTTTTAGTGACCAAAAAAATGGAGGGCAACTAGACCCCCTCCCACGCTCATTTTTTCCCAAAGGGACCCGATAAAACTTTTGAGATAGCCATTTTGTTCAGCATGGTCGAAAATATAATAAATATGTCTTTTAGGATGACTTAATCCCCCAGAGTCCCCGGGGGTAGGGCTGAAAGTTATGAACTTTACCCAATGTTTACATATAGTATTGGTTATTGGGAAGTATACATACGTTTTCAGGGGGGATTTTTTCTGGTAGCGGTTGGGGTGGGGGGGGGGGGGGTCAGGATTTATGTGGGAGGATCTTTCCATGGAATAAGTTTTTTATGGAGGGAGGGACATTTCTATCAAGGGGCGCTATATTTCCCAGTAGTATTAAAAAAACGATCAGAAATTAAATAAAAAAAACAACAAGTTTTTTCAACTGAAAGTAAGGAGCAACATCAAAACTTAGAACGAACAGAAATTAATGCGTATATGATTGGGGTTCGCCCCCTAGTCAATACCTCGCTCTTTAAGCCAAAGATTTTTTAGTACTTTCATAAGAGCTATTTATTCTAATTAACGGCCTTTTTGATTAAGGGGTGTTTTTTTTAAGGAATTGGAACAAAAATTCGAACTCTAGCGTAAAGAGTGAGGTATTGACTAGGGGGTGAACTCCCTGATATACGTATTAAAAATATATGAATGTAGAAGTTCGTTACGTAAGTTAATTCGTAAGTTACGTATATTTATTACTAATAAAACGTTCGTGAATAACATTAAACAACTTTCAAGAAAGCCATTTAACCAAATAAAAGTACAATTAGTATGCAAATTTTGTTTTAATTATATGTACGGTGAGCCAAAATCAAAACCTGCATTAATTCAAAAACGTTCAAAAATTAAATTAAAAAAAAAACAAGTTTTTTAACTGAAAGTAAGGAGCAACATTAAAACGAACAGAAATGATTCCGTATATGAAAGGGGCTGTCCCCTTCCTCAACGCCTGGCTCTTTATGCTAAAGCTTTTTATTGTTTTAAAAAATAAAGTTGTGAGACAGAGTCAAACTTTAGCGTAAAGAGCGATGAGTTGAGGAGGGGACAACCCCTTTCATATACGGAATAATTTCTGTTCATTTTAAGTTTTCATGTTGCTCCTTACTTTCAGTTAGAAAAACTTGTTTTTTTTTATTTAATCAAGCAGTTCGTGGTAACGAACTGTAAGTAAGGAGCGACCCAGCTCAATGGTAATCGAAACTCTAAAATACGAAATTTTGATGCCAATAGATGCATCAAAAGGATCAAATTTTAATGCAGATTTCAAATATATAAGTTTTCATTAAGTTTAGTCTTACCCATCAAAAGTTACGTGCCTGAGAAAACTTGGCTGATTTTAGAAAAAAAGAGGGAAAGATCCCCTAAAGGTTACAGAACCTTAATGAAAATCACACCATCATATTCAGCGTATCAGAGAACCCTACTGTAGAGGTTTCAAGCACCTATCTACAAAAATGTGGAATTTTGCATTTTTTGCCAGAAGAAAGATCACGGATGCGTGTTTTTGTTTTTTTTTTTTTCCAGGGGTGATCGTATCGACCCAGTGGTCCTAGAATATCGTGGGAGGGCTCATTGGAACGGAAATTAAAATTTCTAGTGCCCTTTTTAAGTGACCAAAAAATGGAGGGCAACTAGACCCCCTCCCACGCTCATTTTTTTCCAAAGTCATCCGATCAAAATTTTGAGATAGCCATTTTGTTCAGCATGGTCAAAAATATGATAACTATGTCTTTCAGGACGACTTAATCCCGCAAAGTCCCCGTGGGGAGGGCTGAAAGTTATGAACTTTACCCAATGTTAACATATAGTATTGGTTATTGGGAAGTATACAGACGTTTTCAGGGGGATATTTTCTGGTAGTTGGGGGGGGGGTGGTCCGGTTTTATATGGGAGGATCTTTCCATGAATGATGTTTTTATGGAGAAGGGACTTTGCTATGAAGGGGTGCCGGATTTCCCAGCATTATTAAAGAAAAAGATCAGAAATTAAATTAAAAAAAACAAGTTTTTTCAACTGAAAGTAAGGAGCAACATCAAAAATTAAAACGAACGGAAAATATTACGTATATGATTGGGTTCACCCCCTAGTCAATACCTCGCTCTTTAAGCCAAAGAATTTTTAATACTTTCATAAGAGCTATTTATTCTAATTAACGACCTATGTGATTAAGGGGTTATTTTTAAAGAATTGGAACAAAATTCGAACTTTAGCTTAAAGAGCAAGGTATTGACTAGGGGGTGAAGCCCCTAATATACGTATTGAAAATATATGAATATAGAAGTTCATTACGTATGTTAATTTGTAAGTTACGTATATTTATTACTAATAAAAACGTTCGTAAATAAAATTAAACAAGTTTCGAGAAAGCCATTTAACCAAATAAAAGTAAAATTAATATGCAAATTTTGTTTATTTATTCATGTACGGTGAGCCAAAATCAAAACCTGCATTAATTCAAAAACGTTCAAAAATTAAATAAAAAAAACAGGTTTTTTTAACTGAAAGTAAGTTTTAAGTTTTTAACGTTAAAACTTAAAATGAATAGAAATTATTCCGTATATGAAAGGGGCTGTCCCCTCCTCAACGCCTCGCTCTTTACGCTAAAGTTTGGCTTTCTCACAACTCTATTTTTTAAAACATTAAAAAAAAAACTTTAGCGTAAAGAGCGAGGCGTTGAGGAGGGGACAGCCCCTTTCATATACGGAATAATTTCTGTTCGTTTTAAGTTTTAACGTCGTTCCTTACTTTCAGTTAAAAAAACCTGTTTTTTTTATTTTCTCCTTAAAGAATGGACTTTTGTTTTACGACAGCCATAAGTTATATTTACGCGGGCGCTAAAGAAAACATAGCTTCTTCAGCGATGCTGTCTAAGGCTCCACGTTATGCAATATTAGGAGCGATTTAGGGTCGATACCCAGGACCACATAAGTAGTGAGTGAAATGACAGATTACCCGTCAGGGTTGCCACATTAGCGCTATTACAGTCAATTGTTTTGACTGTAGCACCGAAAATCGCTGTCTAGCACGCAAATTTGGGCAACTGTAGCACTTTAAAACTGGCCGTGGTGGCAATACATATGACCTGCAACAACAGGCTTTGACATAGAAGTAACTAGGGTTGTCAGTTATAGCGATTGGTAAGATATCTGATATCTAGGTGTCACCTTTTTATTTTATATTTCGATATTTTATGTTTATATTTTATAAATTTATTTTATATTTCGAAAAGCAGTCATTCAGCTGTCTTTTGCCAAAATCAGAGAGTTTCAGAGACAATCAGAAGGGAGTAATTTTTGTTTTGGAACAAGAGAAATAGATGAGGGTACAGAATTTTGCCAATAGGTTTTCTGAAGACTGTTTTTTTCCTGCCACCACCCATCCATTTTCTGCTAGACACAGATACTAGGTTTTGTAACCCTAATTTGTCAAATTTAGGTTTTGAAATCTGTTTTTGTCCTGTAGGTCCGAGGTCGTACCTCAGAAAGCATAAGATAAAAAAAATTCTGGTCGTCCCATTGGAACTGTCATATCGATATTAGGGGAATCCCATCCTCAACTCAGAATCGGATTTTTCTGTAGATACTAGGATTTGACAGAAGATAGACGTATTTTCCTTGCAAGAAAAACTCCAAACTACTATTGCTCAAAGCTTACTGTCTCTAGGGGGTGTTTTTACTTTGGGCAACTGAATAGTAACAAGGCTACCGAAGCCTAGCCTTCGAAGTTTTTTAAAACAAAAATATTGCCGATGACAACTTAGGTTTGAATCATATTTAAGATTATATGTGTGTATATGTATATGTATTATATGTATGTATATGACATATGTATGTCTTATAGAAGACTAAAGACTGTTTAGTCTTAGAGAAGGCACTTCTTATCCCATCTAAAAATGAGTTCTAAGATCAAATAGGTACAATAGTTTGAACTTTCCCCCTTCGAATCTTAGAACCAGTGGCGGATCCAGGAGGCGAGGGGGCGCGTGACCTCCCCTAGCGTAGTCTAAAGTAGTATTATTTACTTAATTAACTCAAGTTTGTGTTAATTTAACTTGCTCCTAACGCAAATTTATCGGATCAACCTATTTTGCGCCCCCCATAAAATTATTTTTATCGGATCAACCTATTTTGCCCCCCCCCCCTAAATGAAATCCTGGATCCGCCCCTGCTTAGAACTACATCATCGTTCTAGATTTTGGTTAAGAATTGGCTCTCTCACCCACCTCTATGGCTATTACATCGCAACCTCAATGCAAATTCATAGGAAGGTTTGCCATGGGGTTTTGAACTTTCAGGAGCGGGTGGGGTCCATAATCACTAAAATTGGTCCAACATCAATACACCAAGTACAAAATATAGTTAATTTTTGTTTCAAGTGTTGATTTTTAACGTCCCCAGTAAGTATGTACAGTAGTTTGAATAACACTCGAGATAAACCAAATGTTAGTATATACCCTTAAAATAATAAATTAAGATCAAAAAAGATTGTTTTATGCATACTTAACCTTGAACGTTCTTCAATTTCCAATCCATGCTTTTGATTTGGTACCTGATGATACATTATTGTAAATTAAGTATATATTAATGAAGAACTATAATAAAATTATATTGTAGATAATAACACATTGAAAACACACTAAATGGGTAGATAATATATTATATAATTGTACCTTAACTTTAAATCAGCTTTTGTTTGGTTAATGATACGTTTAAATCATATTGAATTTCTTTTGTAAAGGCTATTAATGTATTAATATAAAAATTTACTATATTAATATTCATATATCAAATATATTAATGTTTACATTAATATTAACGTAAGTTAAAAATATATTAATGACACACTATATCAAAATTATATTGAAGATAATAACATATTTATGAAAAACTATATGGATGCAAGGTATATGATATTATTGTACCTCAACTCAAAATCAGTTGTTTCTTTTTTGTTAATGATACGTTTAAATCAAATTGAATCACCTTTGTAACAACCATTAATGTATTAATATCTGCTATATTAATACTAATACATTAAATATATTAATATTCACATTAATATTAATTTTAACGTAAAATAAAAACACATTAATGTCATACTATATTAAATTTATACTGTTGATAATAACATAAAAAATAAACCATATACAAAATATATTTTATTGTTATACCTCAACTTAAAATCAGCTGTTTTTTCTTTTTTTGCTGATGGTAAGTTTAAATCAGTTTGAATTTTCTTTGTAAAGCGACAAGTCTGGATTGCCTACTAGTCCCTTCCTTCATAAACTTTAGAGAACGTACTGTATACTCATTTTTTATGTCCCCCTCCCCAAACACTTCACAGATCTTGTTATTTGCTTTTGCTGCAGAAATCGACTTATTTCTCACTGGAAACTAGCATTATTTGAAATTTGTGCTAATTTGCTTCATCAAGAGCTGACACTAGTCATTATATATTATTTTTTTCCCCACCATAATTCTTCAACTTGTCAGAATTTCCCCAAAGTTGTTCACACAGATCTTTAATAGGACTATTCCTAACTCGTTTCCAAAACAGTGGTTTTGCTTTCGGAATGGAAATTTCTTCCCTTTCTCTAGTGGTTGTAAAGCTTATTCAAAATTTGGTGGCTAGAATATTCAAATTTTATTAGGATGAATTAGTTTGATATGCAGTGGAATAAAAAATGATTTAGTTGGTGCAATATGACACTTGCTACTGCAGACTAATAATTCCCAAACTTGCGATTCAAATGTAAATGTAATCCTATCTGAAGAAATTTTTCTTATTGCGGCTTGACATAAATTGGAAATTAACAGCAAATGAGTTACATTTAAATGCATTCAGGATGGCCTGGTGGCTTTTAGATTCAATTCACGTTTTTTGGTTATCTTTCAAAAAATTAGCAGCAAGGGCTCATTCAATGATTATACCAGGTTCAGACACACCTCTCCTTCCCCCTTGCCTTATCTTCCCAGTAGCCCTACATTACTTAACTATATAGATTGTGTGACATTTTTAGATTTGGTTGCTGAGCACAGTGTCTTCTTTATCGTCCTTAGCCTTCCCCCCCATCCCCTCTCAGGGACACTCTTATTATGCTCCATATTGTTTCTGTAAATCATGCAGGTAATCAATTCACTGATTTAAAAATGATCAAATCAAATGGCTTTACTCTCTATCACAGTGTTTACCTGACTATGTGTCTGATCATAGATCTTGTATATATAGCCTCAAATCTGAGCCTATCTCTAACCCAATTTCCATGTCTTTGATGAACATAAAGGATTTAGCGTCTCATTTCTTGATCCATTCGTCCCTCCTTACCTTCCAAAAGTCCTACAGCGTTGTAACCTTAAGAATTCTACGACATTTCTGGATTTAGTGTTGGTCCCAGTTTCTTCTCTGTCTTCCTAGCCCCCCCCCCCTCCAAAGCTTACTCCTACTTTGCTTTTATTATTATTTTTTATGAATCATACAGATGACTAACTTACTTTTAATAAAAATTATCTTGCATAGGGAGTGATGGCCCAAGGGGCTTTTACACATCCATGGTTCTAATCATGTATCTTGTATCTACGACCTTGGTTCTACGCCTATCTCTAACTCAATCTCCACATCTTTGATGCAAACAAGGGATTTAGTGTCTCATTTCTGGATCCGTTCGTCCCTCCCTATCAAAGCCCTGCAATGGCGTAACCTTAAAAATCCTACAACATTTCTGGATTTACTGTTTGTCCCAGTTTCTTCTGTCTTCTTTGTCCCCCGCCACCTTCCAAAGCACACTCCTGCTATGCCTTTATTGTTTTTTCATCAACCCTGCAGATAATTAACTTACTTTCAAGAAAAAAGTGTCTTCACTAAGGCTTTTGTTACACATCCATGGATCTGATCATGTATCTTGTATCTGCAGCGTCGGCTCTAAGCCTGTCTTCAATCCAGCCTCCAGTGACTTTGATGTACACAATTGAATTTAGTGCCTCATTTCTTGATACGTTCAGGTAATGTCCGGTAATGCTGCAAGCTTAGAAATTCCACAACATTACTGGACTTACTGTTCATTACTGTGTCTTCTTTAGTCTGCTTCACCTCCCCTCCTCCCTAAAGCATGCCCTTACTAAGCTTACTATTCTTTGCATAAATCGTGGTTGGTTTTTTTATCCTAGCCCAGAGGTGCTCCCTCTCTGTCAAAGCGTTTACATGAATGCATTCATGTGATCATACCTCTTGCTCTTGTATCTTCAGCGTTGTCCCTGAGCCTGTCTCCAGTTCACCCTCCGTAGCTTCATTGTACATGGAAGGATTTAGTGCCTCGCTCCTTGATCCAAGCGTCCATTAACCCTAACGCCACCTTAGCACTTTAATCACGATCTACAAAAGTTTTTTTTTTTACTTTATACCATGGACACTTCGGTATCCACTATAATAGTAAAACTGGCTTTTGTTTCAATGTAACAAAGAGGTTCTATTGTTACTTCCAAAACAAATCAGTTTTGTGTTTGCATCTAGAAGAACGTTTTTGATTACTTCCGATGTTGGTATTATTTTTCAAAATAAGCACGAAATGAAAATAATTAATACGTAGGAAGATTTCTCTATTTTCAAACATTTTATACTTTGCTGCTGAATCAAGAGGGAAATGTATCTTAATTGGGTCAAATACACAAGCGCTTACAATCCCGTATGGTTGTTTCTGTTTCTTGTTGTTGTGTTTTTAATTTGAACTCACTGTCTTTTGGATTTTCATTAACGTACTTGTTTCTCAGCAATATGGCCCTGCCTTTTAGCCTCTTTCATTGTAAGATTAATTAGCATATAACAAGTTTCTTTTTAAAATTTCAATTTCGAGTCTTTTTTTTTAATATGAGATAATGTAGATATCATTCTTGGCTTTTGGAAAAACAGCAACAAAGAAACGTACATAACTAGACGAAGACATTTGAAACGTGGGAATTTATCCGAGATGTGAAAACTATAAATTGAGGAAAAGGTTTTTTTTTTTGTTTAGTTGTCAGCAGTTGTTTCAAGTTTTAAATTTTTGCAACACATGTATATTTTTGTATTTTTTTCTTCATATGTTATATATTGTTTTATGCACCAAACTATTTGGTTCATACGCATTGCACAATAATAGTTATTAGCAGAAGTAGGCTCTTAACCGTTTTTTTATTGGGGGGGGGCAACAATAAAAAGTTATTTTTATTTCATAGTTTGAATAGGAAACAGGAAATGCCCATAAATTCAGAAAAATTTAGGATTTTGTGGGGCTAGGCCCCAAGCCCCCCCCCTGGGTACATTTGTGAACACACGTATCACGGTGTTATTTGACCAGGAAATAATAATAATAATTGTAACATCAACCACAATATTCATGCTACTTTGTTTTGACTTTCCATCCAAGATCGATTCACCTAACCCCAAATAAAGCACTGTCGACTTATCATGTCCAATAAAAAGACGGGGAAAAGGATGAAGCAAAGGTAAAAGAGAAACGGTAAGGGTAGAAGATAAAAGAGAAGAAAGGGATAAGACAAAGGTCAATTGAAAATTTATATTAATATTTGTACAAATAGTTTGATGAAATAATAAAATTAAGAGATGTGGGGGGAAACATAAATTTTTCTCTATAGTTTTCTTCTTCTTTTGGTTTTTTTATTCTAATTTTAATAATACTGGTACACTTTTCATATTTTTGTTCCGTACATAATATTTTTTTTACATCCAATAATACTCCCAATAAGATATTATCATTTGCACTAGACGTACTTTGCATCCGAAGTCGATCCACTCACCCCAAATTATCAAATTATCCTTCCGATAAAAACGGATAAATGAGTATGATTAGGCTGAATAAAAAATTTGACGCAACAGGTTAGTGAAATCCAAAAGTGAGGAATGTGGCAGGGTAACGGAAAATGTTTGTTAGTTTTCTTTTTTTCTCGAGTTATTTAAGATTTATTTTGTACAATACAGGTTATTTTTTATATAATATAATATTCCTTGCAAAAACAGCCACAGGGCCATGTCAACAAATAAAATAATAGCAACAAATAATAAATAAATGAACAGCCAATGAACATAACTAGATTTATATAAAAAACTAACCTATAACACTCTAAAATTTTTAACGAGCTCCATACTGACCGTCAAAAATCTTCCCAGCCACCTAATAATATCCTTACTCCCAATCAAATTTATTAGGCCCTCCAGCATATTTCACACATCAAAGAATTTTTCTATGTTTTATACTGGCACTTTAAATGAAACCCAATTTCAATCGTACAGTCACATATTGGGTATTAATAAGGGCTTTGTTTTGTTCTAATATTCCCATTATATTTTTTTTCCCCGAGAGAGAAACTAATAGCCCTGAATTCAATAACTCACCTTGGAACCTATCTTTTTAACCAATATTAAAAACCATATTTTTATTTCATACAAATCACTTTATTATGTGTAGTATTATCTATTTATGTATAATTGGGTATCAATACCCAATTGGGTATCACACATTGGCATCACTAAGGGTTTTTTGTTCTAATTATCCCATTATAATTGTTTTTTTTTCGAGAGAGAGAAACTTTAACTCAACAACCCACCTTGTAACCTTCCTTTTTCACCAGTACTAATAACAATATTTTATTTCATGCACAACATGTGTTCATTCATTAATATATAATTCACAATTATGTTTATTTTTTTATTTTTTTTATAGTGATGGTATATTAAAAAGACGTGTAAGCGAAACCGAATTTGCATTCTAGTCTTCCAACCAACTCCCCTCCCTTTTTGGTAACCATGTTTTCGTGGAATTTGAAGTATCTCTCACATAATGAGTTCTAGTTCGAAAACCCCAGAAGATATTGACGCCCCCTCAGCTATGGTCCAGTTAATAGCATCTTAATATCGTAAATGAGTTCACTGAACAGTGGTTTCAGATAGCCACTTGCGTTGAGGAGCTTGCATTACCGAGTTAAAAGGTTGACGATTGGTCGTCTAAAAATAATCTACCAATCAGAAACAAGCTAACATTTCTATGGACTTTATGTAAGCAAGTGTAGTAGCCTGGTGCATGGGCGCCCATAAGCTGAATTTTAAGGGGGGGGCTTACCTTCTCTAATCGGCACTTCCAATGAAATCTCAAAAAAAGTATAAAAATATAAGGCAGCATCATTCAGCCAGGGGGGCTGGAGCCCCCCTCTGACCCCCCCCCCCCCATATGGGTACCCATGGCCTTGTGGGCTTGCTTAGTCAATGTGGAATTGCTTCTAAGAAGGTTCTCAGGTTATATTTCCTGAATTTCTCTTTTCTACCTTTTTAAAATGTTTTAAATGAGGATGGTCATGTAAAATAATGATAAAAGCCTATGTTTTTATTTTGAAGCCTTAAATTCGAATTTTGACAAATTCACTTGGTGCTTTTAGGAAACAATGCTATTTCTTAGACAATGAAGCTTTTTATCCTGCGTTTTGAAAATACTCATGAAACATTGAAAATAAATTGCAGCTAAGCTCTTGGAAAAATTCACATCCTAAAAACTGATCCAGTAATTTTTGGGACGAAAAAAACATGATATAGGCAGGCCAAGATTTACCAATTGGCCCACTATGCCCGGGCCTAGGGGCGCACAATGCCAGAGGGGGCAATAAATTATCACTGAGGTTTTTTCTTCTCAACAAAAACTAGACTGATTTGGTTTATTGACAAGTGTCAGGAACACTCCACCGCCACGCTGCCTATTCACAGAAAAGCGACTTTAAACCAAGACAGAAATTTCTTGGCGACTTTTAAACTGTCAGATGTCTCCCAAGAATGGCGGCTGAGAGTTTGGTATCACCTCTCTCTTTCATTACTTTTGGCTCTTCAGTTGCGTTATGTACAGTGCTTCCACTATCCTCAAATTTTCGGGGATTTCCCCGAAAATCTTGCAAAAACGGATCGGCTAAAACGCTTGGGCCTAGAAGCGTCAAAACTTGAAATCTGGCCCTGGATATAGGTATCAAATTTGTTCCTGTATTTCAGTGTAAATTCAATAGCAAACAAAGATGTGAAGGTACCCCCCCGGCCCTGTCTGGATACACGCGAAACTTATCATTAGAGTGTTTCTCGCTAGTGACCTTTTGGCGTCAGGTTTGACCTGACACCAACACATTTCGAGGTTGATTAAATTAGCATTTACAAAACTAGAATAGTGTGATTGCTATTGCTACTAATAACGACTCATCGAAGCACCAAGTCACATGATTGTAACGCAGCAGCGAGCACTTCTTCTCTACCTCCAATCAGTTAATGCCGTACAAATAGTTTAATTACCAATGAGGTAATGCCGGTGAAATGGTAGCCGTCTGGCAACAGGTACATTGCCTTATTTTTGCCAAAAAAAAAAGGATGAAATGTTACTTCTTAAACTCAGCCAAGCATGGCACTATAATTAATAGCGGGCGAACCTCTTTCAGTTAGCGGTCCTTTCAATTTTACCATACTTCGACCAGCAGTTTATTTATTTAGTCGAGAAGTAATAAATAAAAGTGAAAGGACAAACAGTGCTAGAACTGGTTAGTAGCCTTTTCTGAGATTATTTAAGTGTTTGCTGAACCCAGTCCAACCGAACAAGAATTTTGTGTTAAGGAAGTTAACCCACTCGACGCGCACAGAAGGGGATTGAACCTCAACAAAATGTAGAAGTAAATAACCTAATTGATGGGTTGCCAAAAATATAATTTGATAGCATAAAATTCCAAACCCAATTTATAAGCCACCAGGTTGACAAGCCCATTCACCTTTAAAGTTCAACTCTCAAAGTTACTTCGGCAGATAATTAATTTTTTTACAACGATTTTAAACCTCCGGACTTCAGCTTAAATTAAGGGCTATTGAAAAAGGAAATACCATATACAGGTCAATGGAAACCTTCCATAAGCCTTCTGACTGGACCATTCTCAGAGGGAGGGGGTCCTCTGACGGACCCGACCTTGATGACTACTGTTCAGTCAATTTGCTCGTTGCTCTGAAAAAAAAAAGTTCAAATAGGGATAAAATCCTTTTAATAGACAGTGATGATGATAACAGTGATAGTGTGAGTGATAGTGTGGAAAGGTAGTGTGGTCTCCGAAATTATCTCTGAAAAAAAGAGAAAAAACACCCAGGGAATCTTATGGAACTTGCTGGAGAATTATTTAGTAAAGCCATCGAAGATTCTGGTAAAATACGGAATTTTTACAAATACGACAATACAATAATCATGGCAACACAGTAAGTTTTGGGGGTTGAGTAAGGTCAAATTTATGAAACCGCAAATGACTGTGGAATAATCCAACAATTATAGAAAATTGAGGAAATGATAAAAAAAAAAAATTTCTCAATATAGGCCAATATGAATATATGCCTATGTGTTGCTTGTAGGCTCATTCATCAATTTCGTTGTTGGCGAAACTTCAAATTCTTTTGCTGATAAATATAATATTAAGCTTCTTTTTAAGTTCAAATTCATCCAAGGTCATTCCAACCCTCGGAAAAAAGAGAACAACAAACATTTTAGATTAGGGGACAATGTCGATGTGACCATAAGGCGCAATGTCAATGTGCGTCGGTGTGACCATACTTAAAGGTTTAATAACTAATCAATATTTTGAAAGACTAATATTTCTGTACTTTAAAAATGTCCTTCGTTCGTACTCTCTGGAATATAGCTTTTTGTTGACTCTCTCATGTTATTTACGTAACTACTACTACTGCTAACCACTCACCGCAGCGCCAAGCCGCCTGAGCCCAACACAGCTACGCAGACTCCTCCTCCATCCCAATCTATTCAGAGCCTCCCTCTACACTCTCCCAAGAAGCTCACATTTTCCTTAAATATTCCTTTATGACATCCTCCCACCCCAACCGTGGACGACCTGCTTTCCGTTTAGCCCTTGACGGTTGGCCGAAAAGGACAATCTTCGGCAATCAGTCATCCTTTATCTGCAGAACGTGCCCAAGCCATCTCAACCTTTTTCTCATTCACCTAACTTTTTTAGAAAGTGGATTCTAGGAATTAGATCAAGTGGAATATTCCCAGAATATGAGATAGTCTGTGGGACTATTCGTTACTATCAGAAAACTTATTAACGAGGACGTTTTGCTGTAGGACTTAAGGGCTTTATGTACACTACGGTTGATTTGGCTCTTAAAAGGGTAAATTTGAGAACTGTTTCGACCAGTCCAGATCCATACATATAATTCCGGTGGGAGTAACTATAGAAATGTACCTTTAGGTCCTTTTAGCCCTGGTGTAACCAAAAAGCACATCTCTATATAAAACATGTTAGAACGGTGCTTTTGGGGGGGGGGGCCTGATAAGCGAACAGGATCTTATTGGTGTGTTGCTTTGATAAAGCCAAGACACTATACAAGTAAGGACCAAAACGTATCGCCGTAACCAGGGGAGTAGTGGGTTTGAATCCCCCCCCCCCAGAAATGTTTGTCCAACTTGTAAAAACATAATAAAATGAACATAAACACATTTTTGATTCGGTTTTTAAAAGTTTTTTTATAACCCCCCCCCCCTAAAAAATCCTGTATACGGCCTTGCCAAGACGCATAGAAAGTTTTGAATTATAAGCAGCTTCGGCAACGAAACTGTTCGAAGTTACTTAATGCTCAAAATTTCGTTTTAAAAACTAGTATGGAATCACACCCGGAAAAGATATCATGACACAATGAATTAAATACAGGAAAAGCTGGATTTTGTGTAAGTAAGGTTCAACTGATAATTATTCGTCCGTAATGATAACTATGACTAACTCGTTAAAGAAAAAGCGTAGCCAAATTTTAATTGCTATGGGGCCAGGTCAGTGCCTCAAAATCAAAATTCTTTTAGTAAAAAAATCCAGTTTTTCGTATTTTTAATTTGATATTACTAGTTAAGATAGAAAAAGACACCTAGCCTATAATAGGAAAGGGGTTGAAACGACGAAGGCCTTCTAAATCATTGGTGCCTATTTATGAAAACGTATGGGATGGGGCAATGAATTTTCAATATTTTGAAAAAATGAAAAAAAAAAATCATGATCTTTTTATATGGATTTGTGTCCCCAGAAGTCACAACTAGGACACGAGCCCCTAGTTTCGACCATATTTGGTTGACGTCAGATATCCCTTCTGACCGTTAATCTAATGACAAGAGTTTAGAGACCCGTCTCCCCTGCGGGGGTCAAATTGTGTCAGGACAATCCAAAGCCACAAATAAGACACAACTTATATCCCTTATCTAATTCGGTTAAGGTTTGACAGGTCCCATCTGGTAGATCTGAAAATGATAAGAATCCAAGAGAAAACCTCCTCTCTTAGCTATGAATTTGATCTCACATGGACTTGTTTCAATCTATTCCTGGCCCAACTATAATATTCATACGAAATATGAAAAAAAACACGTTGTTCAAATTGGAAAGTCTGCTAAAGAAAAAAAACGAATTTCAGATTTTCAGTTTGACTTTTACAGATTTATTTCCTTGAAATCTAGAAGATATCAAGCGGTTAAGAGACAATTTTTAATCTCAGGTCTATAAGACATAATTCCATAGTCTACGCAAATCAGACATTAAAAAAACTAAAGTAAACCTGGTCTTCTAATGGTAGGCGAATGGTCCATTTCGGGTTTTGACTTGAGATAGGCTCAAATTTGAATATTTTAAATTGCGTTTCTTAGAAAAATTATTACTATTATTATAATTAATATTATTCGTATGACCATTTGCTGTTAAATTCGCTGAAATTTCCTCTTCCCTGAGGAATATTTTAGTTTTAGTTCGTCCCCTTGTTTTTTATCTCTGGGTAAATGACGGTATTTTGAACCGATCCCCATTAGAAAGGAGTGGCTTCTTGGACATGATCAACTGACACGCTAGGGGCAATGTCATGCAGAGTGAACCAAACATAGAACCATCAAATTGTACATACATGTTGTTTTTTTTTATGACTGATATACAGCTTCATCCAGCACAGGAATTATTGGAGATAGTAGTTTTATGTCAATATTCTTTTCATAGGGGTTTTAAGACAGGGATAGGTTATGCGTGTGATATTTCACTGGGGGAGGGGACAGTGTGTGTGATTTGTATAATAAGTATTTTAATTTAACATGTGTCGTAGCTTGATATGGGGATATACCTTGGTTTTTATTCCCCTATTTACCTTCCTCGCCTTGGTCCTACCTCCAAAACGAGTAAAGCTCCCTACAAGTGGACCTCCGATACAGTTCCGTCTCTTGTTTAGTGTACAAACGCAAGAACGCACGAATTTTTAGGCGGGCAGGAATTTTTTTTTTTTTTTTAGGAGAGGAGATTCGAAAAACTCTGAAAGTATGTGTAAAACATAATAAATTATTGGGGGAATCATTAAATCTCAAAATTTTGACACGGCAAGGTCCCGAACACCCCTTCTCTTATGGGTACATATATACCCATACCCAAGTGAACCTATGGTTAAAAATGATGACAGCAAAATATTCCTATGTTACCTTGGCTAAGATTTTGGATTTTAAATACCCCTGGTCTCCTCGGGGATCCTGACCGTCGTTAAAACCGCTGTTTGTAATTAATGATAATTTGTATTTGTTTTTCTTATTTTTCTCATTTGTAGGCTAGATTTGAAATTCTAGAAACCACAAGGGTGTTAATAATTCTACGCTTGTTGTTTCTCCCCCTCTCTCTTCTTGTCATAATGGTTGTCTTTAAGGTTGACAAACACATACTCGGCTAATTACAAAAGAGCATTCTTGAAATAATAATTAGGCCAAGTTGAAGGAGAAGTAAAATGACGTCATTTTTAATGCCATTCAAAAAACCCAAACTATTACACCTATAGCTATTTTGACTCGAATCCGCTAACAGAATGATCTGACGTAAGTTGCTTATTTGCTTACGTAGCATAAAACTTGAATAGCAGGTGTAAATAAAAAAGTCGTTTTTTATCTTTTCTGGCCGATTTGCCAAGGCAAAACAATATTTGCACGTGTGCTCGTATTTACTTAACAAACACGGATATCCTTTTTATTTAAAGATATTTAGTAGGTGATCATTTTGGCCTTTTATTTCTAGTACTTGGCCTTCCACAGTTGCGGTTCTGGCCTCTAGTGCCCGGGGCAAAATGTTAGTTAGCGCCCCTCTCTGTCTCCCATGAACTTTTCCGGCTTCATTTTAACAAATTTTCATTCATTAACCAAATTATTTTTAATTTATTAATTATTTAATCATATTTTTTATTATTTTTTTCAGTTCATTATTCCAATTATTTAATTATTATTAATATAATTATCTTATTACTCTTTAAATTTTTAAACTGTATTTTTATTAATTATACTTCATTGATTATTATTGATACTTTATTGACCCTCTATTAAAAAAAAAAATGTCAAAAATTACAAAATGATTATAACCGTTAGATTATTTATTTCAAATTTTGCGCCTTTAAAATTTCTGAGCCCGGGGCAAGTCCCCCTCTGTCCCTTCCCAGAAACCGCCACTGGCCTTCCATTGACCTTACTTTTCTGCGTTAGCTTTTGTCTGTTTTCCTCGATATTAAACCTATCTTATTAGTCTTCCTCATTGAGCTATTAAACCTATTTTATTATTCTTTCCTCATTGAAGCTGCTTTTATTGTGAAATAAATAGAATTATTTCTTTCTTTTCTGGTTTAAAACCCTATGATAGCACAATGGATTGATTCTCTGTTTGGCAATACGTGGCCTAGGGCTCAATCCCAGCTACTACAAGGTTGGGCAAAAAACTTGATACCCCTCCTTGTAAAACAAAGACCCGGCAATTGAAACGCTGATTCAGCGCCCCAAGTGCCATCTCTGGCTCAGGAGTATCTTCATCCTTTTTTATATCCTTTTTCGGTTTGTTGCTTTCGTATTTTGATTTGTCTTTAAGTTTGTCGAGATTCTGATTTTAATCTTTACTTTGCTATTTTATATGGTATTAGCTATTAATAAAATAAAATAATTTTAATTAATAATAATAAGATAATTAATAATATATTTAATTAATAAATTTAATCTAATTAATAGTACATTTAATTAATATATTATTTTTAATTAATAAATAAATTTATTTAATAATAAAAATTCTACAATGCTATTTATAAAATAAAATATATATATTATTTTATATATTAGCATAAAATATAGGTCAAGCATTTGTTTCTTTTGTCTTAACAAGAAGCTCCTAAAGTTTTCTAGTAAATTCAAGACTTTGATCCTCCCAAGGTTATTGGAATTAAGTTCTTTACGAGCAAGTCAGCTTGGTGCTGTTGGCCTTACCACCAAGGCTTGATTTGAGTCTCCAGGGGATAAAAAAAAATGTACAATTCGACTAGATCATCCTATTCACTATGCTGCGCAGGGTTGCCACCAGGTGAAAACAAAACGCTATTTTAATGATTTCTTGGTTGATTTACTGATTTTCTTCAATAATCTAGTGATGTACTGATTTAGTGATTTTTTCCTTAGGCAATATAAAAAATCAATAGAAATAGTGATAAATCACTAGGGTAGCACCCCTGATGCTGCGGCATTATCAAAATGTAGACTGAGAATTCGAAACAGGTAAAATGACTCACCTTTCTGCTGGAAAGCAGAATGACATTTACTAAATTGGAACATTTAGGAAAGAAAAAAAATCCCTAATCACTAGCTCAGCTAGGGCTTGGCATAAACAAAAAGCATAAGAAATCCATAATCACGTAAATTAGGCGCTAGTTGATAATTTGAAAAAGATAACGTCAATTGGTGGTAACAGCGTACGCAATCGAATGTATAACAAGCAACGATAAAGACTATAGGGGAGAGAGAGAAAGAGCAATCCTGAGATGCAGCTTGCGGTAGCTGCCCTTTTTAAACACTTGAAAGGGTTTACATATCCTTTAGAGAGTCACATCTTGTATATTGAGAGAGAGAAAGAGCAATTCTGAGATGCAGCTTGCGGTAGCTGCCCTTTTTAAACACTTGAAAGGGTTTGCATATCCTTTAGAGAGTCATATCTTGTATATTGAGAGAGAGAAAGAGCAATTCTGAGATGCAGCTTGCGGTAGCTGCCCTTTTTAAACACTTGAAAGGGTTTACATATCCTTTAGAGAGTCACATCTTGTATATTGAGAGAGAGAAAGAGCAATCCTGAGATGCAGCTTGTGGTAGCTGCCCTTTTTAAACACTTGAAAGGGTTTGCATATCCTTTAGAGAGTCACATCTTGTATATTGAGACTTGATCAATTTCAATTTACTAGCGCTCAATCGACTTGACCTACCATTAACATGGCAGGTGTTGCCGTCGTAGCTGTAAGCGTAGGAGTAATCATTGTCTGAATAGTCGTTCCAGGTATTGTCATCACCCTAGGCATAGTCAGCTTAAAAGCAATATTTACGTTATAGAGTTTACGTCCGTATACTGGTTTGTGATTG
Organism: Artemia sinica; assembly: GCA_027921565.1. NCBI lineage: Eukaryota > Metazoa > Arthropoda > Branchiopoda > Anostraca > Artemiidae > Artemia > Artemia sinica. Next base: position 9,314,360 of record CM051260.1, on the reverse strand, counting down.
GTGAATAATTTGCTGCCGATCACAAAACAGGTTACATAGGTAAATTTTTTGATTGGAATAAGTCAGATGATTTTTCAGTGACAGTAATAGAAAATTCACAAGTTACTATTTTCACTGGTGATTTTTGAGAAGAAGAAAAAGCGTTAGCGCGCAAAATCAAAGATTCTGTTAAAATTTAACAAAAATGAAGTGAATTATTTGCTTTTTTCTAAAACCATCAATTTTATATTCTTTATTAAACCTTAAAGATCCGTCTTTAGAATCGTCTTCTAACCTTTTTTTTTATCAAATTATAAAATAAATGTCAAAATTCTCCCTTTTTCTGTAAGCCATCAATTTTTGTAACAAAATTGTAGACGGGCATGCCATCTATTTTTCTAGAAACTTTTTAACTTAACAGAAAAGTATCATTCAAGGATAAGGTAATGTAAGTTAGTTCACGCCTAAATTAATAAAATTCACGTGTAGGAGAAGATCTGAGGGTTATCCCGTCCCTCCACCACGAGGAGCCTAAAATTATGGGTTTTTCAACAGGCCAAACTTTGTAATATTAAAGAAATGGCACTTGGCTGGAAGAATGGGGTTTTTGAAAAGCTTTGGATATACCCTAATCAAATGATTATTTTAGTACCAAAACAGTTGACATTAAGTAACAAGAAACCCAGTATTCAATTACGGAGAATTTAACTCGACTTTGGGGGAGATGTAGAACCGTTGGAGTAGCTAGGAGGTAATGGAAAAAAAATTACTCTCTCCCAAGTCCCCAAAAAAATATTATCACGCATAAAAATCTAAAAAATGACAACAAAGCTGAAGTCTAACAGAAGATGTTAAAGATACCCCCTCCCTCTCTGAAGTATCCCTAGCTTCACCCGTGGGTATAACAATAGATAATCTTTTTTGAATAGTTTTGACACAATAAAAGGTAGATATTTAATGTAGCTCATCATCCTTCCAAGAAAGAATCTAACCCCTCTACCCCAGGCCTTCCTCTTGGCAACACTGCTTTGAAAATCCATTAGGACTGCATTCACTAACTCTGTGACATTGTCTTGAATAACAGGACAAAAATGAAATGGAAAACAGAAAGTTAACTATCATTAAACCATTGCCACGTCTTTGGTGTCTGCTTTTCTTTGGTTCTAGTTTCTATCAGGATGGACTTATGCCAAAATAGCAACTGCATCGTAAATGAAGTGACGCGAAACGATACCATCTCTTTAAACTCTTCATTATCTAATTTTATTTGACTCAAATCAATGGTTGAAATATTTTATTATACGAGTTAATTTGTATAAGAGGCAATTTAGTAGCTAATTAAAATGTGAACAGAAAACAAAACGAATCATAATCACGCATTTTTATTTTTAAACAAAATATTTTTTCATTTTTATTTTTAAGATTCCCTCACCCATATAGGCTATACAGGAAAGAATTTTTATGTATATGCCTGATTAAACATACAAAATATACGTTCATTTTGATCATAATTTTAAAGCTAAATGGAGTGTAGCTTTTCTATTAAACTATAAGGTTAAACAACTTTGTGAAATATGTTTCAGGAAACTGGGATTTATGGCAATGAATATTTCAATGAACCCCTCTAATGCACTCAGTAATTTAAAATCATTGAATCATTTACCATTTAATAGCATTAGTTTCAGACCTTTTTTTTAAACTAATGTTTGACCATTTTAACTGATCATACTATTGGGGAATAAAAGCCATTAAATCCTGGATATTTAAAATAAGAAAACAAAAGTAAGACAAACAAAATGGAAATAAATATGTGTGGTATAAATTGCCGGTGGGTGCAGTGAAGATGTTAAATATAGAATAGCTAAGGCCGAAGATATTTTTTCGTAGTTGAAAAAAAAAAAGTTTCAAAAAATAGAAAGATAAGTCTGCGAACCAAGATTAGAGTATTGGAAGCTACATTCATGACAGGAGTCAAGTATGGTTTTGAAGCGTGGGTGTTCTGAAGGACGGAGGAGGATTTGCTACGTATGGTTTTGGGTACCCACCGTCCCCGAATGGCGTGGGAGGATGTTTTAAGAAATGATTTAAGGGGATTGGAAATGCCGAGGAGGTTGTAAAGAGGGAGGCCTTATATAGATTGGGATCACAGCAATTTCTAGGGTTGATGGTGCCCGGGAAAAACTTGCGCCCCTCCAGGCTCAAACGTTAGCAAAACAAGTGGAATCAAGGTGAAGAACTTGGTGAAAGTGGACATCCCCCAGTCACAGCATCCCCCAGCCACGGCACCCGGGGTAGCTGCTCCCTTTGCCTCCCCTCTTTTGAACGGCGCTGATTAGGATGGAGGAAGACCGTGCGTAACTGTGCTGGCCTCAGGTGGCTCGGGGCTGCAATGAGTGTTTAGTAGTGGTTTTAGTAGTATAAATTTATATCCCCTCGAACAGAATGCCTTTTGCGGCATTTGTTATAATTTTCATTGTTTTCAACATGATTTGTTTAATCTAAATCACAAAATATAATTCGCTATACTGCTACACTTGTTGCAGTTTATTCCCGTATTCTCCCTTGGATAAATGTACAATAGTAGTCTTTTTTATTCTCTGGAGATTTTAGGAATTTCGCTTTTAATCGACACACGAACCGGAATTCAGACAACGTTTTTACTTTGTCGTTTGCTCTTGATGAGATCCACCCAGCTTTTTTCAATCTCAAAACCTCTGAAATAGAAAAAGTAAGTCCAGACTCGGAAGTTGTGTGATCGTTACCCTGGAGACGCAGAATCAATTAAATTTTATAATTGAGCTTTTTTTATTGGAAGAATGTAATAAATAGAATTCAGCTAGCGAGAATCAAACCTCTATCATTTTTCCATCTTTTCCAGAACTTAGCTGTAGGCCCTGTTTGCATTTAGCGTTTTACGGACATAGCCTATCGGAAAGCTAACTAACCAAGGAATATGCGCGAAATATTTCTAAACACAACACCGAAAACTGGACTTACGATTGAGAGAGACAATACGGATTTATTAAAAAAGACATACCCTTGGTTCCCACTGATGCGATTTCACGCAAAAACAGCCGTTTTTGTGTGATCCGTCAAATTTCGTCCATTTTTTGCTGCAACTTTCTGCGTCACAACAGTTCAACGGCTGCGTTGAAACATTTCTATTGAACCGTTGAAAATCGCATCCGTTATTTTAAATTGAAAGCACTGTAGAACCATAAATTGCAAGTAACTAAGAAACTAAACATGTTTTTCAAAGTTTTTCCCTTAATATTTGACAAACAACATGAGGATTTTGTCTTTTCAATACAAAATTTTAATAGGCGAGTCCTGGGGGAATTTTTACAATGAAATGAGCCAAGGAAATAAGACTTATATTTTTCATTAGGCATTGTTAGCCTAGGGTATTATAGGTTAGCCCTTTGAATATTTTTCTTGGCTTCTAGAATTTGACTTAGCCTATTTATATATCTATGTTCTTTAAGTATATCATAATATCTTTGCGATTCAACGGCTGTAACAGACCGTTTCCATGTGAAAATTTTTGCGATGATGTTGCATCCACTATCCGTGAGCCGTTTTGCGTTAAAAAATTGCACTAGTAGGAACCAAAGGATAATTAACAAAAAGAAATAATTGGCTGGTTTATATGGTATATTTTTCTGGATTTTCGATTGGCTAATCCAAATGAAACGGGGCTAGAGTGAAAATTTCGTTTTACTGATTTTTAACTTATGCCATCTATGTCTTATCAATCTTAGAGCCATCTTTTCTTTAAAATGCAGATCTTTGTAGAGAGAATATACTGTTTTCTTTGGATACTGCTCCGTATGAAATTGAAGTGCAGATGTGTTGCTATGCTTACTTTTCAGAGCGGGGGCTAACACATTTCAAGGATGAAGGAGGTTGAACTCAGCTATAGCGAATGGCTTTTTGCAACCATGATGGTGTCAAAGAGCACGTATCCAGTATAATATTTTGAGGGGAAAGCGATTTAACCTAAGAGCCCCGAGCTTGGCTATTAATGTGCACTGTGTGCACCTTAATTGTGCATTATTAGGCTCATATAGTAGTTTTTTTTCAAGCTGAGCTGTTGACGGAGATAGACGCAAATTTCCGACAATTCAACCGGCCCATTGGGGTTCAGTCATAGAAAAATTAATTATTTAAATTTTGAGTTTAAATTCCCCCAGAGTATTTCTTATTAACAAACATTGAAGCCGTGGGAGTCATGTCATCCCCAGAGGACCTTTCAACTATGCTGAATCAAATAGCTGTCTCACAATTTCGAAAAGATGTCTTTGAGGAAAAAGGGGCGTGTGACGGGGGCTTGTTGCCTCCCATTCTATTTAGTCACTTACAAAAGGTCCTAGATTCTAGTGACTATAACTTTAAATTTCCTTTCGAATAAACCCCCTCCCAATCTTCTAGGACTATTGGTACGATAACACACATTTCTGATCTTCTTTCTGGCGAAAAAAAAAATAATACAAAATTCTACTTTTTTTTAGTTAGGAGCTTGAAATCTCGAGAGTAGGGTTCTCTGATGCGCTGAATCGGATTATGTGATTTTCATTGACATCACTTGACTTTTTGGGTGTTTTCCCCTTTTTCAAAAATCAGGCTCGTAGCTTTCGATAAGCATTATTAAACTTGATTATTAGGAATCATTGAAAATTAGTATCAAAATTCCTTTTTTAGAGTTGTGGTTACAATTGGGCCGAATCACTCCTTACTTACAGTTCGGTACCAAGATCTATTTGATAAAGAGCTTTGTACTATGAGTATTATTAATAATAAAATATTTTTATAAATATTATCAAATGATTGAGATAAATCGGAATTCCGGACAAATTTTGCCTCTTTCCTTATATCAGCTTACATTTGCTCACTTTTGTGAGCAAACCCATAAAAATGGGTTTGCTCATACCCATTTGTTGCGACAGGGTTTTCAATATTTCTTTTTATCCTTATTTCTTGTTATTCGTATCTAAAAGAAGTGCCTACTAAATATCATTTAAATATGGATGAGATTAGTTATTGCAACCAATGTTGCCAAATGTCTGGTTTAAAATGTCACCGTTATAAAAGAGAAAATGCGCCGAAAGTTCCGTTTTTGTAGCGAAAATGCATCGAATTAACGATGTACAGCTGCATAAAAAAAGTGCCGAAATGGCGGAAATGCGTCCCATCTGGCCATTTCGGTTGCAACTAGACTCTACAGCTAGGACTTGGTTTCCTGGTTTCTGAAGATTTATTCTTTGCCTGCTGGCAGAAAAAGCACCCTTATTTTATGTTGGGGCCTCCTCTTCAAACATGTACTGGACAAAATCTTTATTTTGAAGAAGCTTTTGTACAAAAATTCAGGGAAGGGATTTATTTCAAAAATTAGGAGGGGTCCCCCACAAAGAACGCTTAAAGATCTTCTTCAGGATTTACGAACTTGGTGTTTGCATTTTATATAGGGAACTAATGAATATCCCACGACAAGCCCCAGCAAAGAGTGAGAAGTTAAAAGGCTTAGTAACAATTTAAATCCTTGGCGTAATGTCAGAATATATAAAAAGTTATACAAAAAAAATTATTGCCTAATAAGTTGAGAATCAGGTTTGTTGCGAAACAGTCACGAGACTTTGATCCAGGTCTCTCCAAAATATTACTTATAGAGAAAGTATCCAAGCGTAAGAAGTAGTTCCTAGGCCTTAGACAGTGCTGGGTTGAGCCAGTTTCCGCCAATTTGACTATTAAAATCAAATTTTGCTGTCCAAATTTGTTAAGGTTAGGTAAAATATTAGTAAATACAAGAACTCAGGTGTAAAAACTCTAGGTAAAATTCCAGTTACCTAGGGGTACCATGAATAGGTCACAGTTGCTTAGTAAAACAAGAGACAATCTCTATCGGAATGGATTCCAACCCTCTAAAGGCACAACTGAAGGCCTAGGTACTAATTTAATTGACCAACCAAAGTTAGTTGAGGTACAATAGATCCTTTTTATGAACTTGGATGACAAAAATGTGGCCCTTTCTTCAGAGTGGTTCGACTGACCTCGGACAACCGATATCCTAACTGGATATCTTAACCATGTTTTGTTGAATGAATTCTGTCAGCCCGTGTTGTAATTAGGCTGATGAAAAGGTATTTTTGTTTCAAAACCCCCTTCTTCCTTCCACAAAGGATGAGCTAAGTGTAAGCCATATCAGAATAAGCATAGGTTTTACTTTCCACCAAGTTTGGTAGGGATCTGAAGTTCCCTTCTTTTTGATACACTTCTAAGTTTTTCTGAGACCTAACAAACCCTTCTGGCTATTCTTCTGTTGACAGAGCTTCCCTTTCCTCTCCCAACAGACTTCTGATAGGAGCCTACATACTAGAAGCCAGAATTGGCCCAAAGGACAGAATTGGGCTCTTATATCCCGCCAAGGTTTGCTGAGATCTGACACCCGTTCTGCAAAATGATATGAATATTATCAACAATATAGGAACCTTCTTCCCACAGGAAGGTCAGGATAGGCAAGGCTCTTAAAAGGTACAGCTAGGACATTTAATTTTATTTCTGACCAAGTTTAGCTTGCGTCTCATAACCCCTTCCACTAGATGTCAAGAATTTGGTGATTCCTCCACTTTCCCTCCCCCAAATGAAGTCCCAACCTGGACTCCCAAAAACACATAACTATGACACTAGTTCTTACTTCCCACATAGCTTGATCAAAATTTGGAAATCCTTTCTGGAAGATATGATGATGATTTCCCTCCCCCTCCCCTGTAGGGGTCAGATAATGTCAGGACAACACCATAAAGGCAAATGGGAGACTACCTTTTACTTCCTATCAAGTTTGGTAATGATATGGAGCCCATCTTGTAGATGCACAATTGACAAGTTCCATCGCCCTCCCTCCGCCAGATCCAGCTGCGGATCGCAGCTGGATTTAGTTCAGTCTGCTTCTGAGACCAAGCGTTATATTCATACCAAACTTCAGAAAATTCAATCACAATTGAAAATTTTAGTTCATAAAATCGGAATTTGAGATATCTAGATTGACTTTTACCGAATATTTTTTTTCGAAATCTACAAGATATGCGATCTCTATGGTATCATTTTCAGGTCCCGTGCCTCTAAATGTCAATCCTATGGTCTCAATGAATCGGAGATTACGTGATATCTTAGAAGGTTTTTTTTCAGAGCTAGAAAAGTTTCATTTTGCTTCCCGTTTATACCATTTAGTATGCTAAAAAAAATTTAAACGATTCTTGTCTATATAATTTAATTTTTTAGCTTCAGGGAAGTTTTTTCTCCTTTTAAGAATGTCCCCGTATAGAAAAAAGTTGATTGTGATAAGAAAAAGAGAAAAAAACATTAATTATCAGTAGTGTTGCTCTACGACTGAATTATTTGAAAATTAGTTAAATCAAAAATGATGGATTAAAACCAACCGATTGACCTAATTTTGTTAAAAATTTTCACTATTTGGGCACGTATGTCTAATGACACCTGGCAATCGTGCACACTCAACGGTAGTATTTTTGCTGTCAAATAGAGTTCCGTGCCTCAGCCTTTTCTTTCTTTTTTATAAGTGGTTATAATCGTTCGAATGGTTTTATCGTGCTAAATCATCTTTGACGATCCTGCCAGATAAAAATAGTTTAACCAGTAGTTTTTGTTGTTTTTTTTGCAAGGTTCACTTGGAAAGGTCATGGTCATTATTTATTATTTAAATCAAAGTTGAAGAAGATATATATTGGAAAGCCTATTTTATTTTATTAGATTTTTTGTCAACTATTTAGTCATTTTTGTCAATTTCTTATCAATTTAATTTTTTATCGTGTTTTTATCAATATTTTAGAGCCTCACCAAAATTTAGACAATTTTTTATTGTTATTGTCAGTGCCTCATGTTTATGACTGAACAGGGTGTCTGCGGCAGCCTGTATTTCGGTTTGAAAATGTTTGCAGTCATCTGGAGGACAACACTATGGCAAACTGTTTTTGATAACTGCATCAAACATAAACAATTTAATTACTTTAATTGAGTATACCATAATAATTAAATAGTGTACCTAAGAATGCATTGTGTATTTACATGGTAATTGTAAATTATTCAATTTAAAATAGCAATGAAAAAGAAATTTAAAAATTAGTAACCGAAAATTATTAAAAATAATTTAATTGTGTCAAAATTATGTAACTAAGTTTAACACTTCAATTATTAGTTAGGAATTTTGGGAGTGTTACTTCAAAAGACCATATTCGTCATTCGCTATTAAGCACAAGGTGGCTGGCCCCTAGCCCCCCGTTGTAAATCCTGGTTGAACGGTCATGAAACGGAGATCAACACCGTCGCTGGGGACTGTGAAGTACAATTTCGTGTTCTTTATCTTTTTATTTTTACTATTAAGGCAAAAACGTGATTTTTTTTTTAGGATCTGCCAGAAAATAAAATTAAAAAATAACACACATAAGCCTGTCCGCTCTGAGGTGGATAAGGGTATTTACCTAATAACAGCCCTCCCCAAAGAATCTTAAATCAGGACATTGACAGTTCATTTTTTTTTACTTAGTAGGCAAGTTGATGTCTGGTTATAATGGATGGAATAAAAAATAGCGCATTTTGATCAAACAGGCCAAGGCCTTCCTTAGAAATTTTAAAGAGGTTGAAAAATAAGGCTGCATATTTTTTTCAAAATTTTAAAGACTTAATTTAGTCAAAATTATTTCTGACAAAATTTTTTTCAAATTCTTATCTTAGTGAAAGCTACTCCCAGGGACCCCAATCCACGAACTGAAGAACTTTTTTCGTTTTTTTATGAAGACAGAATAAGGTGTTTTCAGAATCTAAGGGCGGGGACATGTTTTTTCTTGATTTTTTCGATGAAAATATTATTTTTCAAAATATGGGTGGCACCAAAATCTAAGGGTCACTCCCTCTTTGGTGCCCTCTGGCTATTACCCAGGTGGCTTTATAATTTGGGGTTTGATAAAAAAGAATTGAAGGATTTAACCAGTACGTATGAGCTTGGTGACGAGACGTCAGGTTCTGGATTTGGTCCCGCTCACAATTAAAAGTTGCTCTCACTTTTACCTATCTTTAATATGCCTGTTCCACTTTCTGTATTATAAAGGTTCCTGTCATGAAAGGTTCTGTTTGTACATTAAATTATGGAAAGAGAGTTGTCTCTGAAATTATGTTTTGGGACACTGCCTATAGCCCACAATTCAAAAAAGAGTAATAGATGTAAATAATATACGACTGTCAACCAATTTAAAATTAGTGATTCACACACAAAAATGCACTTACAAATAGACAATAGATCGTGTAGGTATGGGCTAGGGGGACTTCGTGGTGATACTTTTAATAAACATTTGTGGCTGAATAATTTTTTTGAAATGTGATAGCAAGATTCATAATAGCCCCGTAACCCCCCTCCCCCCTCCCTGGATACGGTGTTGATCTTAGGAGAACTTTAATTATGAAGTGAATCAGTCTCATGGAAAAAAAGAGACTTTTTATGCCCAAATTTTCCTTGAGAGACTCCTTCGAATAAGGATTGGAGGAAGCCCCGCCTCCTTTTTGCGTGCAGCTATACCTTACTCCCTGCGTGAAAGAGATGCTCTGTCTTACCGCACTAAAGGCACCGGCTTCGCGGTAAAATTTTCATTCACTTAGCTCAAATTTTTTCCAAGTTACTGATGAGTTTGTCCCTCTTTCGAAATAATTCCCTTCGAGCATTGAGATAAAGTACCTTGTTAAAATTGTTTGATTATAAAAGGGGATTTCCAGCCTATTAGACAATGCTTCCTTATTTCTTAGCTTGATTGTATTATATTATCCAAGGTCAGTGATGAAGTCAAAAGTGTATTAAATACAAACCTGGAAACCCGAAGTATTTATGTGTCAAGTTGCATAATTAAACACAAGAGATTGTAATACTCCGGGTTGTTGCACCTGATCTTATTTCTGCCAGACAGTTAATATGTTTTTTTTTCTATAGTCTTGACTTCAATAATGTTTTTTTTTTGGTACTGGTGCATTGTACGGTACCCACGAAAGAAGTCAAGTTTGGTTAATGCTTATAAAAAAAATAAAATAGGATGAATATATAATAGTTTAGAAACAAATTTGGGCTATATATTTGCACATTACGGGGGTGGGGGGGGGGGGTAAAGCTGAGCATATTTTAAATACTTAACCTAACCTAGGTACCTCCCCCCCCACTCCTCTAGACAAAAAAAAAAACACCAGTTTAAATATTGTAAATTCAGTGAGAAACCACGCTCTTCGATCAATTTAGATAGCAATGACAAGCTTTACGGGTCTCCATCACTGCATTCCTTGGACAGTCTATAGCGCTGCGTACCAATTAGTGCAACAGTACCGTTCTTTTTTCAATTAATTTCATGTTGATGAGAAAAAAATTGGGAGACTCTCATTGTGAATCCTGTCAGAGTTGAGGTCATGAGAGTGCCTCGTTGCAGCCTTGCTCTTATGCAAGGCTCATGAATCATGTTATTCTTGCACTGATTCTTACACTTACACTGATTTTTACACTGAGCAACAGGTGATCAGTTTCCACCTGGAACCGTATCCCAGCAGTTGTTATCCCTAGAAACTTATACTTTAACTTCTTTAAAGTAACAAGGGCATTAAAATAAAAGCATTTCTTGCCCCTTAGACCCATCTTAGGGCTACTCAAACTTGAATTACACAATTTTCCAGCAGTTTTCTTTTTGTTGTCTGACAAACCATTTGCACGTGAAAATTCATGCATTTACAATCTGTTGATTTTCAAGAAAACTTCACCTTAAAAAAAAAGCTATACCTTTTGGTGTCACATGTTTTTTAGCTTTTGTTGGCTGATTTTTCACCCACACTTCCTTTTTAATTTTTATTTTCACTGTCCTTGGTAGTTGAAGAGGGGTTACAACCGGTAAGTCTTATAATAACTTAAAGACCCTATCCCTGGGGCTGCGGGAGAGGGTCATGTTATATCCAAAGACATTTTTATTGGGCCTTTCAACTATGATGAACAAAATGGCTATCTCAAAATTTTAATCGAACAATTTTGGGGAAAAGGGTGGGGGATTGGGCCTAGTTGCCCTCCAATCTTTTTGGTAACTGAAAAAGTGCACTAGAAACTTCAATTTCCGTTTGAATGAGCCCTCTCACGATATTCTAGCACCATTGGGTTGATACGATCATCCCCGGAAAACCACGCATCCGATCACCCACTCATCCGTGATGTTTCTCCTGGCAAAAATTACAAAATCCCACATTTTTGCAGATAGAAGCTTGAAACCTCTACAATTGGGCTCTCTGATATGCTAAGTCTGATGGTGTGATTTTTATTAAGATTCTATGACATTAAGGGGGTGTTTCCCCCATGTTTTGAAAATAAGGCAAATTTTCTCCGGCTCGTAACCATTGATAGGCTAGACTAAACTTAATAAAACTCATATATTTTGAATCTAGCCGATTCTTTCGATATATCTATTGATATAAAAATTCCGTTTTTTTACAGTTTTGGTTACATTGAGCCGGGTCGCTCCTTGCTTACAGTTCGATACCACGAACCGTTTGAAACGTATTCTACCCTAGTCATTTCTATCTTTCTCTCATAAGCTCAATTCTCTCAATCATTCCTGCTTTCGTGGCCTCGTAGTGACGTCACGATGGACCCTTTGCGAGTTTGCCTAACCAGAACCGTGAGTAGAAACGACGCTGCAGAGTGACCTTGAGAAGTAGTATCCTTCGAGGAAATTGTAGCCGAATAAGTGACCTTGAGAAGTAGTATCCCTCGAGGAAATTGTAGCCTAATAAGTGATCTTGAGAAGTAGTATCCCTCGAGGAAATTGTAGCCTAATAAGTGACCATGAGAAGTACTATCCCTCGAGGAAATTGTAACCTAATAAGTGACCTTGAGAAGTAGTATCCCTCGAGGAAATTGTAGCGTAATAAGTGACCTTGAGAAGTAGTATCCCTCGAGGAAATTGTAGCCTAATAAACGGCACAGCATGAAAGTTTTGGGAGCACAAATTATATTAGCCCTGAGTATTTAAATTACTCAAGAGACTTGGTATTAAGATTAGGCTCCCACTCCCTAAAAAAAAAAAAAAAAAAAAAAACTTCCGGCCTGGTAGATCTAAGGCAAATCAATCATTCATGGCCCTTCCAAGTCCAGCCCTCCTGTCAGCTGCCAAAGAGTTAGAGGTTTCAGCTATTTCACCTGGCAAAAGCTGGAATAACATTGTGAATAGGTAAATTTTATATATGTAAGAAAAAAACTTACAGTCCATCAATATATGTAAATAAGTGCATTGAGCAATCGATTGCTTAACACAAACTGGATAACATGCTAATGTTACCTATTGCATAAGAAAGAATTTACATCTTAAACAGATATCATTAATTTTGTTTTCTAAGTATGGTTTGGAGGAGGGGAATTGGCGTCAATTAACGAAAAGGTTGGGAGAGAGGGGATGCAAGATATATTTTTGAGATCTAAGGGAAGGGTACAATTTTGTTGTACTTTTCAATATTGTCAATGAAAATAATAGAAAACAAGGCATTTACAAGGAAAATACTGAAAAAGGTAAGGAGGTTGGCAGCTAGGGAAGGGAAAGTTTTAAAATTTCAGAAAAATTTCTAAAAGTTTATTTCTTGATTTTTCAAAATCTAAGGGGGGGATTGGAACGTATGGGGTGATTGCCCATTTAGTTTTTGTATCCGTTTCCTCTATTGACTCCTTTGGGGAGTCATACGGTCAATACTAGTTCATTAGATTTACAGGAATATAGCTTATAATAGCATCCATATCGTCAAGTATGTACATTTTGGACAAAGTACTTACGGGTTTCTCAATGTAATTTTTGTCAAAATTTGGAGCCTGGTAAATTATGATCTTTGGGCTTTTATATTTTTTTCGGAAAAACATGTATCTCGGGATATTCTCGCATAAAAAAAAGAAGATCTAAATAGGTCAAAAGTCTGAGAAAATTCATTACGAGCCTTAATTTTGTTTTTTGCAAATGGCATCATGTACTATGTTAGTACATCATATAAGCATTTCTCATGACACCATAATACGCATTTTCTTGTATGATGTCATGCATAGCAGAAACAGGATTGTTGAGTGTCCAAGGCATCAGTTATTTATATAATATAATGTCTGTTGAAAGGCCCAAAAAACGAAAACTTACAGTTGCACTTACTATAAATGATGATTCTTTGGAACCAACACCTGAACTGTCAAACGTAATAAGATGTGAAAATCGACAACCTGGCCAATCAATTGGCGCCAACAACTATACTGGCAGCTATAGCAAAGGCCGTAGCTAAGTTGTCTGAAGTAATCAAAATCCAAAAACGTGTCAAAAATGAAAGTGAAGAGCAAAGACACGAGCGGTTAGAAGATATGCGAAAACGACAATTAGAGCGTGTCAAAAATGAAAATAAAGAGCAATGACACATGCAGTTAGAAGACATGTGACACCGAGCAAGTGAGCGAGTCAAAAATAAAAATGAAGAACAAAGACACACGCGGTTAGAAGAAAAGGAAGAAAAGCGGTGGCGTGTCAAAAATCAAAATGAATAGCAAAGATACACGCAGTTAGAAGACATGCGACACCGAGCATGTGAGCGAGTCTAAAATGAAAATCAAGAGTAAATCGGTGGAAGAAAAAGAAGTTTTTGTCCCACCGCCTGAACAATTAAGAGAAAAAAGGTTCGGGGATCTGTCTTTCATATTGACAAAAGACAAGCCGAGGCAAAAGTTAAAGGTCCAATATAAAAAATTAAATTTTACAAAGACACTACTTCTAACTTAAGATCTATTTGGACGTCATGACGGGTGGGAACAACATCTTTGGGTTCTTAACCTTAGCTTATAGTTTCTATTTTCTCATTACAGCTTATTTTGTCATTCACACCTTGGGGAGGGGGGTATCCTTTAGGTAGGCATTTCGTCTTTTCTTTTCCGGATATGCAGATGTTCGATGAGTCTTGTGGTTTAACTAACATTGGTTCTTTTTACAAATGTTCACTAGAAAGAGGTTTGGCTCCGAAAGAGGTTGTTGTTCCAAAAGCAACAGAACTGCAGACAAGTTAAGTTATAACTTCCTGGGATATAGTGCTACTAAAGACACGGTATTGCCTATCCTGAGGATATATCTAATTTACCCATGCCCAAGGCCGTATCCAGGAGAGAGGAGGGTTAAGGGGTTTACCCCCCCCCCCCTGAAATTTTGTCCGTTCCGTAAAAACGTAACAAAAATTAAATTTAAACAAATTTTTGATGTGTCTTTGAAAGTTTTTTTTGTAACCCCCCACCTGAAAAAAATACTTTTCTAACCCCACCCCCTCGAAAAAATCCTGGACACGGCCCTCCCCAAGCCAATCTTGACCATACACATTATTACTCAGCGGAACCCAACTATCTTGTTTACTTCAAAGACCAAAATATAGACTTAAATAATACTAATATCATTCAATGGCTAATGTTATTATTAATGTGATTGCCAGATTAGTATCGGAAATAATATGTAAAGGCTGATAAATTATTGTAAAAATTTTGACAAAAAAGTCAGAAAAGAGGAATCTGAAAAGGAAAAGAACTACCATATAGTTATACATTTTTATTTAATTGTTTATTAGAAATATTTATTTACTTTGGGCGTCACTGGCGTGTTAATTTAGCTTAAGTGTCCGCATTTGTTGGCATACTCGACGATTTTGTCAGCACATTCTGTATATACCCCCCCATCTCAAAACCCAAGCTTCACCCCCTGGTATTGACTATATAAATTATATTTTGTATTCTATATATATATATATATATATTATATATATATAGTATATATATATATATATATATATATATATATATATTATATATATATATATATATATAATATATATATATATATATATATATTATATTATATATAATATATATATTAGATATATATATAATATATATATATATATATATATATATATATATACAGCTTAAAATTAAGTATATAATAAAAATAAATTTATTTACAAATAAAATGAAAAAAATGATTGTAAAAATTTTGACAAAAAAAGTCAGAAAAGAGGAATCTGAAAAGGAAAAGAACTACCATATAGTTATACATTTTTATTTAATTGTTTATTAGAAATATTTATTTACTTTGGGCGTCACTGGCGTGTTAATTTAGCTTAAGTGTCCGCATTTGTTGGCATACTCCGACGATTTGTCAGCACATTCTGTATATACCCCCCCATCTCAAAACCCAAGCTTCACCCCCTGGTATTGACTATATAAATTATATTTTGTATTCTGATATATATATATATATATATATTATATATATATATATATTATATATATATATATATTATATATATATATATATATAGTATATATATATATATATATATATATATATATATATATATATATATATATATATATATACAGCTTAAAATTAAGTATATAATAAAAATAAATTTATTTACAAATAAAATGAAAAAAATGATTGTAAAAATTTTGACAAAAAAAGTCAGAAAAGAGGAATCCGAAAAGGGAAAGAACTGGTTTTAACCAATACTCTAACAAGCCTGCAATTGAATTGGAGTCTACCCATGCAAGAGAAAATGAAAAACATTCGACAACCAACAGATTATGCACAGAATATCCGAGGCTGGACCAGGTTAAAGGCACCAACTGGGTAGAGAGGGGTAGCTGGCGTGGGCCATTGAACCCTCTAGATTTTTCAAAATTGGTTTTTTTCGTATTTCCATTTTGGAAAATGGGTTTTTTCGTATTTTTATTTAAAACAAAAAAATGTTCCCCTTTAGATTTTGAGAAGTGCCTTTTGCATTTTAATTTTTTTTAAAGTCAAAACATCTTTACCTCCTCCCCATCACGGCAAGGCTATTGTGGTTTTTTTTCCATCTTTCAAAGAAATCACTAAAAAAAATACCACACAAAAAAGTATTTTTCAAAATCTGGGGGAACAAAGAAAATAACGAGGGGAGGCGCACAGTAACCCTATCTGTCCCCTCCAATTGACGCTACTAAGTACTATATCCACAAACTGTGAAAATTAAAATAATTAATACCAAAAATAATATAAATAAATCAAAAACCAAATAATAAATGACAATATTTTATCAATCTGGGCTCATCAAACAGATATACCAGTTTATATGGGTTTTGATGCTTTGTAATATTTTCGCGTTTTGCGCATAGAGTTGATTTTCTCTAGAATTAATAAAGTTGTTGATCTACAAACATAATTCTCCAATGTCAAGGATTCTTAGATTTCATAACACAAACATTGTTTGCATAAATATATCAATTTATTGCTAAGGGTTGATCTCAAAAGAGACCTTTATTGTTCTTCTTTAATTAAAGTAAGATTTTGTTTAGGAGAAATTTTGTGAAAGCGACTTATTCAAATATGATAAGTTTAGATATCATCTCTTGTTCACATGACGAAATGACCATTCAGCCGACAAAACTGAAAAGGTGCTAAATGGTATTTTCCAAGTTGAGATTAATCCCCCTCCCTCTCTTCTGAGAACCTGAGATTGATTAGTCCATTATACATATATATATATATATATATATATATATAATATATATATAATATATATATATATATAATATATATATATATATTATATATATATATATATATATATATATATATTATATATATATTATATATATATATATATATATATAATATATATATATATATATATATATATACATATATATATATATATATATATATATATATATATTATATATATATATATATATATATATTGATTTCAGTTTATGTATCCACTGTACGTCCAATACTTGAGCATTGCTCATCAGTATGGTAACCGCTTAATAAGAGAGATAGAGACAGGGCTGAGAGAGTGCAACGTAGGGCCACCAATCTCATACCTTACCTGAGACATCTACCTTACCACCAGAGAATGCAGAGACTACAGTTGCCTAGTCTTCAGTTCCGCCGTGATAGAGCCGACCTAATAAATACATTCCGCATTGTTAGGAATATTGATAATAATACCCTAACTCACTTTTTCATTTTTACAGAATACAGTATACCCGTCTTATATTTTACAGAATACCCGTCAAAACCCACACACAATTTACCCACCATGCTCACAGAAAAGATTAGGGCAAAACTCTTTGTCTAGCCGAGACTTGGACTACTGACTTATCACTTACTCGACTTGGAACTCACTTACATCGAAAATAGTTGCAAGTACCACGGTTCACTCTTTCAAAAGCAGTTTAGCCTCTACAGATTTCTATACTCGGTCTTACCACAATCCGCTTTAAGAATATTTCTACTTTTGTATACTATTGTGACATAGTTTCAGTATTTTGTAGCTTACTTTCGTATGTCATTATTATCAGTTTTCAGTTAGTTTTTACTGTATGTTTCATTTATGTTTTCAGAGTGTGTTACGTATGTCTGTATTATGTTGTCAACATTGTGTGACAAGCTTGACTAAAGATCATATTTTACAATAAATCATAATATATATAGATTATTATGATAATAATATATATATATATAAATATATATTATATCTAATATATATATATATATAATATATATAATATTTAATAATATATAATTATATATATATAATATATATATAATATATATATATATATATATATATATATATATATATATATAAATCAAAATGTTTTACATAGACTGTGGCAATGGCGCTCGGTAGAGTGTATGTTGTATCTCTGAATTATTTACAACACCCTTCTCGCGAGTGATACCTCTTTCTCTGGTAGAAATTTTCTGTGAATAAAATAGTGAGTTTAGTTTTGGTAGAATGGCCAGACAGGCAGATTGTTTTTAAGCTCAAACGGCCGTGTTGGTTCAGTAGGGTCTTACTCTATACCAGCTTTCGAAATAGAGATACTTATTCAACGCTTATTTTGGGAGTTACTAATGCTGATTTCTTTAACTTTGGAATTTGAATGTTTTGTGCGGTAAAAAAGTTTTGTGTTGTTAGTAGTAATTTTGTGTTGTTAGTAGTAATTTTGTGTTGCTAGTAGTAATTTTGTGTTGTTAGTAGTAATTTTGTGCTGTTAGTAGTAATTTTGTGTTGTTAGTAGTAATTTTGTGTTGTTAGTAGTAATTTTGTGTTGTTAGTAGTAATTTTGTGTTGTTAGTAGTAATTTTGTGTTGTTAGTAGTAATTTTGTGTTGTTAGTAGTAATTTTGTGTTGTTAGTAGTAATTTTGTGTTGTTAGTAGTGTTGTTTGTAAGTTTTTAGTAGTACTAGTAGTTAAATGGCAGCTGGAATGTGTGTAGTGACGTCGCTTGGTCCTATTACCTTCACAAAATATCTCATTTTCTCTCAGGACCTACCTTCAAAAAACTTCACTGGTAACTCGTCTTATTGTGCTGTTTTCTAATTACGAGGAGTCAATGTGCAGTCACGACGGAAATAGTAATTTTCTTCACATGATATTTCCGTCATTTGCCAGTGTTTAAGTTAAATATAGCAGTTATCTCGTCAAACAATTGGAAAAGCTTTTTAA
This sequence comes from Artemia sinica, assembly GCA_027921565.1. Lineage (NCBI taxonomy): Eukaryota > Metazoa > Arthropoda > Branchiopoda > Anostraca > Artemiidae > Artemia > Artemia sinica. Next base: position 9,295,805 of record CM051260.1, on the reverse strand, counting down.
GAGCGTACAAATGTGAGCGACAGGCCGACTTTTTATTTACAGAAAAGGCTGCGTCCTCTACGCGAAATTTTCAATTTGTAAAACCTGAGTGTTCAAAGAAGACAATTCGTGTTGTCAATCCATCAGGGAGCGCATTAGATTGGGAATGCTTACCCAAATGAAGAACTTCAAATGTTCGACTTATTAAGTCAAACTTAAACAAAGTATGACTAATATTCCAATCAGTAAAAAGATGAACCTTAATTATGTTTTCATGCAAACTGTTTCCAAGACCACATTGTCTCTCCAAAACCCTAAAAAACAGAATAAACATATATATATTTAAATAAATAATTAATACATCTATATAAATGTGGATGACAAATATATATATAAATAAATAAAAACCATAGAAACAATTTTTCTTGCAGCAAGAATATTTTTTATATGGACAGAAACAAAAAAAAATACAAACAAACCCAGCAACATGAAAAAAACATCTGGTAAAAATGTAAATAAAAAAGAAAATATGGGGTATATTTTAAATTGAGAAATGGATACAAAATCAGGGTGAAATCCAAAAAGAGACAGCATAATTTTTATTTTAAATGAAAAAGTAATTTTCTAGCAAATCTGAAATATTTGTAGAGGTGCAGTCTTATATTTGTAATATAATATTTGTAGAGGTGCAATATTTGTAGAGGTGCATAGTTCTATTTTATACAAACGAACATATTGTCCTTAAAGAATCTAGTATAAACAATAAAATTAAAGCAGAAATATTTTTATAATAAACAGTGAAATAACAAAATGAAAATAAAAAAAAACATGATATAATTCTTGATATTTTTTTGACCGCCTCCAAGACCCTTTGATGCTTTTGCTTGTGGGAAGAATGCATTTTGAATTCAAGTGTTGGTTTGGATGTTGGTCCTTAATACCCATATTTTATCCTTATTTAGGATTTGCTTTTAATTTTTTTGCTATCTACTATAAAAGGTCTAATTATAAAAAATGATGTTTCTATATTTAGATTGATGACAGTTTTTGGAAACCTGTGGAATAAAATTGACTACTTTTAAAAAACTTTGAAGGGAAATAAGACTGCGTTTGCTGGGCTATCTAATTCTTCAAGAGATATGACTCGTATTCCCAAGAAATGTATATTTTTAGTATATATTATTTTCAAGCATAAACGGCAAAATATTAGAATAACAGAATTTTACCGAAAATGCAGATCGTGTTTCAAAGAAAGACAATGATATTAAGAAAGAGCACGATTTCAGCTGTATATATTGCCATCTATAGATATAAATGAAAAATAATAGATGGCGTCTAATTTGCTATTTTTAAGTCAAGTGTCAAATATGGGTAACCTCAATGGCAACTTGTCTTCAAAAGACGGTATGTGACGCAACATATAATTTTTAGCCAAGTAGAATTCTGGAAAATATTTTAACGTAAAATGACTATAACTAAGGGCAAAAATACAATCGATACAGCCCTTTTTTTAAAAAAAATATTTTTGGACAAAGTAAGCTTTGAATAAAAATTGAATTAAATTAGTGTAATGATCTGTGTGTCTTTTACCAATACGAGTAACTAAAGTCTTACTTTATAGTAATACTTACTTATAGTAAGGAGTAACTAAATTTCTATCAGATGCATTTCAGGAAAATATGAAATGTGTGGGGGGGGATATCCACCTTCTGATCCCTCTGAATTTTAAAAAGGGCACTAGAACTTCTGATTGCCATGATCCCCCGACCAATATAAACCTTATATGGATTTTCTTTAAGAGGAACTACCCCTTTTCAGCACACAAAAGTGCATGGCATATTTCTGCATAATAGATATCAAGACTTAATCTAACCCCATTAATGTCTTTAATGGAAGACTTTTGCAGAAGATGGAATGGAACCCAGATCTTGTTTAGATTGCTATCTGAAGTTTCAATGTACTGAGATATGTTGATTTTTTCCCAATTGCAACAAGTATACCATATGAGCATGTAGCATGCCCCGAGGGCTAAACTTCAAGACTAATTGAGCAATTCTCAAAGACATAATTTCTGGGCCTTTCAACTATGTTGAAGAAAATGCCTATCTCAAAATTTTGGCTGAATGTATTTGAGGAAATGTTGGGCATGAGAGGGGTTGAGTTACCCTCCAATCAGTTGTTTTGGGTTTTACAGCATGTTTTCTCAGGCAATATGCTAGAATAATATCCAAATCAGGTTGGGAGAAACTTAAATAATTGAAAACGAGTGAAACCACAAGCCAGATGAGAATCGGATATTACTCTAATTTCAATGCTTAGAGCTTTTGAAATGTTTGCCCGGAGGGCATAATGAAGACAACTGCTAAGGCTCGGTGGGCAGAGTAGGCGAACTAGGCCACTATGGGCCGTTATCGGCGGAAAAATCCATGATGAAGACAGATCTTTATATTGAGGAAATCTATGAAAAATGTTATAGGTTTTCTTGTGAAAAGATGTATACAAGTACAGTGTATACAAGTGATAATTATAGTGATGCAAACCCAGAGACTTCTATGTCTTCTTATGGACTTAGTACAGATGCAGGCAACAGTCATTGCAAGAAAATTACTGGACTTAGTGTGGTGTTTAGCAATGTTGATTGCCTAACCTCGAAATTTCAGGAGGTCAGATGTGTCCTCTCCGCAAATGAGGCTGATATTTATGCGTTCTGTGAGATTAAACCAAAGCGAACCTCCCTACCCCTGATAGAATCCCAGATACAGATTTCCGGATACAGACTGGTGACAAACTTATTGACGGATGGTGGCAGAGGAATAGCCATATATGTACGAGAAACGATTCAGGTAGGCACTATTGATATTAAGTCAGAATATGAGCCATGTGTAGAACAAATTTTGATATCTATTAACCTACCTGGGGGTCCCATTATACTTGGTTGTTTTTACAGAAGTCCCACCTCGACGAGTCTGGAGAACTCACTCTCGGCTATATGTCGGTCTATTGATGGTGCTGCTCGAAAGTGTAAGAATCTAGTCATAGTCGGCGACTTTAACTTACCTATGATTGAGTGGACTGAGGGGTACGGCCACACGAGTAACGCGGTTACGCAGTCTTTTCTTGACTGCTTAGAAGCACACTCGCTGTTCCAGGCAGTGACATTCCTGACCAGATATCGAGAGGGACAGAATCCTTCACTCCTTGATCTCGTTTTGGTAAATGATCCTGAGTCACTCATTGATATAGAATCGCAACCCCCATTTGGAAATAGTGATCACATAGCTATAAAATGCCGATTTCGATTGTACCCACAGACATCGAATCTAACCAGACATGTGTATACAAACTACAATCAAATCAGGCGTGAACTCTGTCAGTGCGATTGGTCATTTGTCGAAACGATGGAGGTAGAGGACACGTGGGAGAAAATGAAAAATATGTTGTTAGACACCGTTCAGTAGAAATACAACTACCACGTGGAGACGAAAACCGAAAACTCTTCCCTTTATGACCAGAGAAACGAAAACTGCAAGGAACAAGAAGAAGAAACTGTCGAAGCTCATAAATCAGAACCCCCACAGAACGGACTACCTGGTAAAGTTCAAAGCCGCAAGGAACAAAGTTCGAGCCCTGTCCAGAGAACTGATAGAGAAATACGAGGATGCCATCACAGCAACCTCAAATACCAATCCCAAAAAGTTCTGGAAATATGCCTCAGCACATAAGCCTGGTAGACCACACGGTTTTCGGAGCTGGTTTGTAATGGAGCCCAGTCAAACGACCCCCAAGAAATTGCTGATGCCTTGAACCACCAGTTTACATCAGTCTTCACACCCGCAGACAAAGCCCCCCTGCCAACCCCACCATGCTACGAAATCACCACTCAATGTCACCAATAAGAGTGGATCAGGCTGAGCTCGAATCTCGGCTTAAAAAGCTTAATCCAAATAAGTCTGTTGGGCCAGATGGCATACATCCACGACTCTTAAAGAAGCTCATTCCCAACTAGCAATGCCCCCTCTCAAGACTCTTCCAGAAATCTATTGACACTAAAGTCATACCAATGGACTGGAAAGTAGCCCATATCTCGCCAATACATAAAGGAGGAGATAAGAGCAAAGCTTGCAGTTATCGGCCAATCAGTATTACGTCTTCTGTTGGGAAAATCCTAGAAGGTATTGTCAACACTGCCGTTCTTAGACATTTGATCACAAATAACCTTCTATCGAAACAACAACATGGTTTCCGACCAGGCAGATCAGTCGAAACAAATCTGATTGACTCGTATAATTACATAACTGAGCTCCTCGATCAAGGTCTCCCAGTGGATATGGTCTTGCTAGACTTTGCTTAAAGCCTTCGATAAAGTCTGCCATCGAAGGCTTCATTTGAAACTGAAGGCAATTGGAATTCAAGAGGGAGTGGTGGACTGGATCACGTCTTTCCTAAAGGGAAGAAAGCAGCAGGTCAGAGTTTTTGGTGAAGGTGGCAGAGCTTACTACTCCGAAATAGCTGAGGTCTTAAGCGGGGTTCCTCAAGGAACAGTTTTGGGACCTACACTCTTCAATGTATATATTAATGACGCTCCAAGAACCGTTATAAGCAAGCTTAGCCTGTACGCCGACGACTCGAAGCTCATTGGTCCTGTCGGAACTCAGCAAGGTGTGACCTCAATACATTCAGATCTTGACAGCTTTGGCGAATGGGCCAAGATATGGAGGCTCGAGTTTAATGTCGAAAAGTGCAAGGTTCTCCATTTTGGAAGAAATAACCCACGATGGCAATACTCGATGTCAGCAAATGCCGGTGTGAGACAGCCACTCTCTGAGAGTACCTCTGAAAGAGATCTGGGGGTCGTTGTAGACGAAGACCTTAATTTCAACTGCCACACCCGAGCTGCAGTAGCAAAGGCGAACCAAACTTTCGGTCTCATCAACGTACAATGACAAGTAGATCCCCTGCAATAATCACAAAACTTTACAAGAGCCTGGTGAGACCGAGATTAGAATTTGGAATGTGTGTCGCCACGCCAATTAATAAAACAGACCAGATGGCTCTCGAGTCTGTCCAAAGACGGGCGTCAAAATGCGTAAAGGGCTCAGAGACAAAGAGTATGCATGCCGACTGCAGAGCCTCAAGCTACCAACTCTGACATACCGTCGGCGAAGAGGTGATATGATAATGACCTACAAACTGCTCATGTCTGACGACAAGGACCTCTTTCAGCCTGCCCAGTCGTCAAGAACCAGGGGTCATTCAGCGAAGCTTTTTCGGAAGCGTGCTAATACAAGGAAGAGGAACCATTTCTTCTCCAATCGCATCATAAGCCTCTGGAACGATCTGAGCGAAACGACAGTGAGTTCACCATCTGTTGACATTTTCAAAAGCCAATCTCGATAAGGAATGGGAAACCAAACTATGGCTCACGCAATGGGATGAAGCTGATGTCCCGTGGCCCTATCATCACTAACTGGCGTACACTGGACTCGTCCATATCGCTAGCAAGTGCGATTTAAGGTAATTTAAGGTAAGGTAAGATTGAAAAATGGCATACATCTTTCCATTTGGTTACAATATTTGTGTTAGTGTCATTATTGTGGCATATTTTATCCTTTAAAAAATAATTTGAGACAAACAATTTTAAAGCTTTAGTCTTTGTTGCTCTTTCTTAATTTCAATCGACAACACTTATGTAAGAAACGATTTATACTTTTATACTTCATAGATGGCGCTGATAATCATATTTACGGTCTAATCTGAGAATTACTAGTGAATAAGGGTGTCAAATCTTCATTCGTTGAATCCAAATTAATGAGAAAAGAGGTTGATTTCCTACAGTTCCATGATAAAAATAGTGCCCTAATTCCATTTACAACTATGGCGCATTTTCATATGCCAATCAAATTGCTCTGTTTTCGTATGCCAGAAAGAAAAGTCAATAACGCCGCCTTTTAAAACCTGATTGGTTCATCGGTTCTTCTATCTAAATTTCCTAGCCAGTAGAAAGGACAAAAGGCCAAATTTCTACCTGATTGATTCTTATGTGTGTAATTTTCAGCCTGTAAAATAAATAAAAAGTTTTTAATCACGAGATTCAAAAAATTTTGAATCTTGTTTCTTTGTATATGAATCTCCCTTTGTTTCTCTGTATTTGAATGTTTGAGATCATGGGCTTATGTAGCTTCTTCTCCAGGAGGGGGGGGGGGCAGCCAAGTCTCTGATGAAGAGAGGGGGATGAAGTTTTATTGGCAGTTCACAGAACCTTACATTGCCAGCAAGTTCCATCATACCTATGAAATCTTTATTAATAGGTAATCACCAATAATCAAAATCATCAATAAGCTTCAGTTTTAATCAATCTTCTTGGATTAGAGCTAAATCTTTCCAAGAAATTATGGATAATTGCTGCTTGTTTGACTTTTATTCCGTCATTCCAGCTGTTTTATTTCCAGATTTTTCAACCATCTTCCTTCTATCAATTGCTTTTTTAGCCATCTACCTTTTTTCAACTGCTTTTTCAATTATGTGCTTTTTTAACCATCTGCTTTTTCAGCCATATCTAGTTTAAATTTGAATTTCTAGGGGGGGGGGGGAAGTTGCCCCTCTCCCCTTCCGTAGGCCCAAGTTAGAGATAGAGCTGGCATATAAGATTAAATGGATTCTTCTTGGCCCCCAATTTTTTTGTCACTGTCGGAAATATGTCTATTTCACTGCTAATAATGAGAGCAAGACTGGTTTTTACAAAAAAAGTTTTCTCAGTTTTCCTAAGTTTCATTCATATTATAAATTGTCTATAAATTACCAAGGATGATCGCAACAAAAAGGAGAATATTACCAGTCTGCATTTTGAGTGCAGGGTTGCCACTCCTTCTTGAAAGAAATATATATATATTAAGCATTATCATAAAAAAGTGTGATAATGACATACAATATTATTGCATTAATAAACATAAACTGATACAAAATTCATTACTTAATGTTGTGATTTTCGGCCATCCATCTTGGGTCTTCCCCGAGTGGAGTGAGAGGAGGTCATAAGAAAGGGTTTAAATGGAATTGGAGCTTAATAGGGGGAGGGGTAAAAAGTGATTCTTTGAACAGATTTGGTTGGATGAGAAACGTGCGTAGCTATGTTGGCCTCAGGTGGGCTTGAAGCTACAGTATAAGATTGAGAGTGACTTTTAAGATGAATTTTAAGATGTGGAAGTGAATTTTAAGATGCTGTTAAATTCTCAGTGGCAACCCTGGTTGATTGATACTGTTATTGGATAAGGCCAGCTGGGATATCTGCCAAATTTAGATGCTGAAAACAAAAAAATCGGTGTTGAACTTGAGTTTTTATAGCTGATTACAAAACTTTGATAGAAAGCTAAAAGGACATGATGATTAATTAGGACACGAATCCAAACATGTCTTGCTGAAGCAATTGTATACATATTTTTTATACGTCTACTATAGTTCGCTTTCTGGAGCCTGTCAACTTGGAATTTAGGCTCGTTGGTTTTGCTCTGTGGTCCTGTGACAACGTATTTTCCAAACTAATTTTAAGCGTTCAATAACGTCATTAAATAAAGAAACAAGTTTTTTTTTTTACTGAGATTAAAGAGCAACATTATAAACAGAAATTATTCTGTATATTAGGTGGACTATCACTTCCTCAGCCCTCGCTCTTTACGCCAACGTCTTAAAGTTCCTTAAAAACACTTGTGGGAGGGGGGTAAAGAGTAATTCTTTGAACAGATTTGGTTGGAGGAAAAGTGTGCGCAGCTATGGTGGCCTCAGGTGGCCTCGATACTCCATAGAAACAGATCAGTTTTCATTAGTATATATTTTCCTTTACGGTAATGTATGACTCATTTTCAGTTTTCACAGCCATTTTCACTTGATTGTGGAAAATTGGCTCCAACTGTTGACTCCAACTTAAAAACACTTCTCACTCAAATTCAACGGCCTTTGTGTTTGAGGAGTCTTTCATAAAGAATTGTGGCAAAACGTCAAACTTTAGCATAAAAAAAATATTTTAATTAAATATTGAATATTTCGGGGTGGTTAGGGGTTAGGTTAAGCTAGGTTAGGTATTTAATACAATGCGTTCTGCGCTGCCTGTTTTCCTTAATTCTTTGTCGTAGTTTCCATATTTTTGTTTCTAAGTATTATATTATCATCATGTTTTGGTGTATTTCAGAATAAGCAAATCATTACCGATCCCAAAGAGGCAGACCGGTTTCTGTCAGATCTTAAACAGCATAATCCTTGAGTGTTTTTCGTTTAACAGACAAGTACCTAAGTATATGCCTCAAAAATATTCTAGGGGGGACAGAACTACGATAAAATTTTGATGTCCTAACCTTGACACTAATTGGCACTGCGCCAGTCGTATTTCATACGACACCAATCTATGAGCCACAACCGATAACCATTTTTTTTGCTCTTAATATTTAGCTTTGAGCATGGTGTGGTTGACTTTGGGTAGTCAAGTTAAAGAACATACGGAATCCTGCTAAAACTAAGCCGAAGAACATCGACACTAGAAAGGCTCTTTCTAATAAAAAAAAAAGAAAAAAAAAGGCAAAATAGAAGAAAAACAGGAAACTTAATTACTTCGAATTAATTTAACATTTATGTATCCATGTATTTCGGCCAACCGTCTAGGGCTAAATTGTAAGCTGGTCGTCCGCGGATGTGGTGGGAGAATGTCGTAAAGAAACATTTAAGGGAAACACTAACCTGGGAGGGTGTAAAGAGGGAGGCTCTGAATAGATTGGGATGGAGATGGAGTGTGCGTATGTGTTTTGGCCTCTGGCGGCTTTATGCTGGAGGGAGTTGTTAGTAGTAGTATACATGTATTTTGTATTCGTAAGTATGTATAATAAACATTTGTATACATGTATACTCTTGATTGTTTGGGTTTGTAGCTGAAGTGTTACTATATATTAAACTTATTTAAAGCTATTACAAGTCAAAGAGTTACATTAGAAAGAGGTGCGTCATAAATGAATTTGTCAGTACCGCTTGCAGCTTGGCCATAATAACATGCATAAGGGAATATTCCTTCGTAAATCGCTTGGTGAAGTGACTCCCTTGCATGCGGAGGTCTGGGTTCGAATCCCATCGATGGTAGAATTTTTTTTTTCACAATATCTCAATAATTGTAAAAAAAAAAAATAATAATAAAAAGATTTAGGACAAAGACAAAGAAAAAATAAAATATGAAAGATTGAAATTCAAACTTAAAAGCAAAACTTCATTGCTGCAAAAAAAGCAAAAAAAATTGAATAAGAAACAGGACAAACACCAAAGCTGGAAATATGGAAGGTTAAAATAAAGACTTGAAACACTAAGCAATAAGTGGAAAAAACCCGTAAGATAAACACCTAAAAAATGATATGAAATACTTCTTCAGGCAACCTATTTCGTTGCTGATGTTGTTGATAGGGTAATTTTACAGGCCTAAGATAATTCATTATTCAAAGAAGCTATAAACACTTTTATTTCCAATAACAAACTCAACTAGCTTAATTTACGGCCACGAAAAATAAACAGTTTAATCTTTCAAGAATCATTAATTTGCACGTGCTGTCTCTAGTTCTGTCTCAGAAAAAGCGTCCTTTTCTTAGTATTTTGACCAGCTAGAGAGACTGTAAATGTCTAGCGAGCCATTGAAATGAACATTATCACAATTTTTTCAAGTGTTTTCGAAGAGAGTACATCGGTTTTACTTATATATTTTTTTTTAATTCAAGAGAAGCAGAAAAAAATAAAAAACTTTGGTAAACAGCGCGTTTCCTAGTACAGAATTCTATCAATTGAAATAATATATTTGTATGGTTATCCCAGACGTTTCTTTCCCCAGAAAAACCTATGATGACCTATGTTCTGTGTTACTCTAGAAAAAGCAAGCTTTTATTGATCCATGGACCAGTATTTAGGAAGGGGGTGGGGGTGGGGGATAAACAGCTTCTATCCATGTTAATATTAACTTCAGTTTATATTACATACGAGTAGGTCATACGAATTTGACGCATGCTTAGTTTGTCTTTAGTAACATCAATTTCACTTTACAATTTGTAATAGCCTTTTATTATCTTCAAACCCATTCCTGCGTCCACTTTCAGGGAAGTGGTTTGAGTGTGCAGAAATACTACTGTATATATACTCTATACTAGGCTAATATATAAAAATCTTTTCTGAAATCATCGCAGACATCTATCGCCACCTATACCTTGGATGGTTATTCCCTTGGTATTGTAACAGCATATGGGTAGATGTATGCTTAGCATCTATTATAAAGGGAACCAATTTGTTTTATTTATTTCTTTGAAAAAGAATTGATGAACATTAAAACATTCCTTGTATTAGAGGTTGACATGTCTAAGAGGATAAAGCATAAAAAAGACTCATGAAAAAAAACAAAAAAAAAGTTACGAAAAAGCTTGAGGGTATAGGATATGACAACAAAATATTAGCTAGAATTCAGTAAACTTAAAATTCAACTTGTCGAATCTGCTTTGCCTTAAATTAAATTCAATAATTTCAATAATAAATTCAATATATTCAATTCAAATAATAAATTCAATAATTAAATTCAACAATATATTCATTTATTTTCCCTCAAAACCAAGTAATATATAAAATACATAAATGAAATTGAAAAAAAATCAATTCAAAAAATGAAGCAAAGCTTCGATTTTTCTTTATATTATAATATAACTAAATAAAATACGTAAAAACCAACAAAATAAAAAACTTTATTTAAATTCTGGAAAAAGGAAAAAAAGTTATGCATAAAGAGAATATTTTCAGAGTTGCCGTTAAAAATTATCTATCTTAATCTTAGCTAATACCAGCGGCTCTTTAATTTCAAATCTCAAAACTAATTCAATGCTGCTAAAACAAATTGGAAAACCAATTTTTAAATAATTAAAAACATTATTTTAAAGAAAAAATTACCAGAGCAGCTTATTTTCCTTTGATGACGCTGTAATTTTATTGTATATCATTTTTGGTTCTCTGGTAATATTGTGGTATTACCACGCTGATTAGTAGTAGCCTTTGTCCCTCTCTTACTCCAAGTTGTTACTTTGTCTTTCTACTTTATTTTGTTTTTGTCTTTCAATCTATTTAATAATAGATAGACTTCGCTTCGAATTTAGGTCTTTTTTGGTTCTCTTTCTTTTTCTATCTGTTAATTTTACAAATGAAAAATAAGTAAAATCTTATCACTAGTATTTTTGTACCGTGGGTGCTTTGAAAGGTTGAGGAAAGCTTGTTAGATTTTTCCAGAGGAAATGCTTAAGGTACGTTCACAGGTGATAAGGCGTCATCTTATGGACTCATTTGATCTACTGTTTGTCAAACAATAAGTTGAACAAAAAATGTGGCTCAATCCCGCTTTTTATGGCTTTAATTAAAGACATATAAAGATGACTAGGCCGCTTTTTACGGATGAAGGATGATAGATAGCTAAAGGTTGTGCTGCCATCTAGATTACCATCAAAAACAGAATCAGCCATCTAGGGCAAAACAGAAAGCAGGTCGAACCAATTGGTTCGGAAGATGTCATAAGGAATGATTTGAAGCAAATTAGGATTCCATGGGCGGGGGATAAAGAGTGAAGTCTTGAATGTATTGGGAATAAGGAGGAGCGTGCACAGCTGTGTTGGCTTCTGGTGGCTAGGTGCTGCAGTAAGTTGTTATTAGTAGTAGCAGCATCAGAAATCGCGCGGGATTTGAAAATAATTACCAATATTTTTTCTTCTTTTTCGCCTTTCCTTGAATAAAAAATTCGTTCAATAGAATCGATGCATTGATTAAATTGTAAAATTTGATCTTAAAATTTAAAATTTAATTTAAAATATTTGAGGAAATTGTAAAAGTGTTTTTTTTTATTGGGCCGCTAGACATCAACACAGTTTCTCTAGCCGGCCAATGTTCTTAGAAACAGAGTATCTTCTCTCAAGGTCGTACCCAGATGGGGAGGGGTTAGGGGGTTTGACCCTCCCCCTGAAATGTTTGTCTGACTCGTAAAAACGTAACAAAAATGAATATAAACAAATTTTGTGCGCGTTTTTTCGGTCTTTTTGTGTAACACCCCCCCCCCCTACCCCCGAATTTTTTCTTTGAGTAAAACCCCCTCCGAAAAAAAATCCTGGGTACGGCCTTGTCTTCTCTTATGGAAAGAAGTAGAGACAACATGTTTAATTAATGGCTCCTTGAAAGATTGGAGTAGGTAATATCTGTATGTATTTCTAGCGATAAATTAGAGAGAGAACTATTGCTATTTTTTCGAAACTGTGTCAAAAAATTGTTAAATCATACTTATTTCTTTGTATTACAGATCGACAAGATCAAAAAGGGGATAATAACTTCCAAACAAGTGTTCAGTTCCCATTAAAAATGAAAACTAGCTTTATTTCCTGGCTATTGAAAAAATTGTTGATTTCAAAAACCTATATATTTTCCCAAAAAAATGTCAACAAATTTTTTTCCAGCAACTCAAGTGGTGCATATTTGAATAAATCTTCTTCATGTCATTAGAAAGGAAACTATTAAATTTTTTCTTGAAGGTTTATGGACACGAATAGATCGATTCTAGTAAATTTTTTGCATTCGAAGATGACAACAAAACAAAACTGAACGGTGACAATTGTCAAAATTGGTATAATTTTAAATGCTTGATATCCATTTTAATTTTTTTACACACTTGTTAGCTATAAATTGTTTCTACAAAGGGAATATAGTGATAAATAAAATAGGGACTGGGGTAATGTGTAGATGTGTGTTCAGCCATCTTTTAGAAAGGGAACCATTACGTCTTTTTTAACATTTTGGATCTTTTATAGAGGGAGCCATTACGTCTGTTTTGAACATTTGGGAAAATAAATGGTAAAGTTTTTTACATTACTTGTATTATAGATTGGAAACACAAAAAAGGTGTAATTATTGTCAAAGATGTGTTTAATTTCTGGATGATAGGCTTTACTAATTTCATTTATGGTCATTTAAAATAAACAATCAGATTAGTAATTACAAATATCTAATATCGTTGGAAAATTTGCAACAAATTTTCACCATCAAGAAAAGTTGTAAATGTAGATAAATCTCCTTCGTATGATTAGGAAGGAAACTTTTTGAATTTTTCTTCCAAATGACATGGACATGATTAGATCGATTCAATTAGATTTGCTGACTTCAAGGTCAGGAAAACAAGAAAAAGTGAAAGGTGATAATTGTCAAAAAATGGCGTAATTTTAAATGATTGAGATGGATTCTTTCTAAATGCTTAATGTCATCTCTAGATTGTTTATGAGGAGAGAAATTGGGATCACACTTAACTTTTCGACTGAATAAAATAGGAATTTAGTGACGGTTGTTTAACAGTCGAATTTCTAATCTAAAAATGGGATAATGGAAATTTTAATGCTCTTATAATTAATTTTTTATGATAAAATAAGCAATCCAGAGTTAAGTTAAATTTTGAAGTATGCGTAATTAGCCCAATCATGGAACCACATATAGGGTGGGACACATTCTGGGTACTTTCCCCTCCCCTCGGAAGACCAAACTGGTAAAAATCGCAAAATTGTGAGTCGTGTCTTTGGACTTATATTAAGTTTCAATGGAAAGTGCTCATGATTTTTCATAATATTTATATATGATAATATATATATAATATTAATATAAATATTATAAATAATATTTATAAATGTTATTTCATAATGTTTTTACGGGAACTGTGTTTGTTTCCGAGGGTTTAAGTTAGAAAATATCTTGAAAAAGGCAGAGTATGAATAAACAGGAGGAGAAACCTAACCCCCCCCCCCTACTTCCAAATCTCACTTCGTTAGCAAAAGTGACCACACCTGCTTTTTCTCACTGGTGTGTTGATTCTAGCTTTTGTTTCATTTTTTTTTAAAGATTTTCTTGGATTATTATCATTTCACCGTAATAACTCTTAAGTGCAATCTAAAGGATATTTCGTTTACTTTAGTTTTGGTAAAATATCCAACAAAGTTTCCGGCATTATCGGCGAATTTGGTAAATCTATAAAGCAGTATGTCACCAAAAATCTTGTAGCCGATTTTGGAATGAGCAAGACATTGTAAAAGTGCATACTGAATTACTCATAGAGAGGTTAAAATAATATATTTAAAAAAACCAGTCATATTATCCAACTTGTCATCACCTAAAATGCCTATAGACAATAATCCTTTTGTCATTTATACTCTCATTTTATGTGCTTTATTTTATTTATTCCTTATATTTTAAATAATGTTTTACTTACATTCGTTTCTTAGATGTATTTTTTCCGTTTTTTTTTGTTATGCAGTGAACATACGGTGTAAGAAACTTTATATTTATTTTTCTTTTACTTTACAAACGTTCGCATTGAAGAACGACAGGGAAATTGGTGTTTATTTAAATTCTTACTGACATTGAGATAAATTTGGAAACCCTCAGTACGGATCTCATCGCGTAAAGTTGTTTTTTTGGAGGGAAAGGGGGGATATTTAAAAACTATAATTTTGCATGCTGAAGTTATCTTTAACTAAATATATATGTCATCAACAAGCCGTCTTTTGTACAAAGTATCGATTTTATCGAAAGTAATGATGTTATGGTTGGAGGTCGACAAGACAATAAAATACGAAAGGTAACAATTGTCAAAAAATGGTATAACCTCAAATGATAATTTAAAGGAATGTTTTTAGCTCTAGTAATTTTGAATTTTATTAATTTGTTATTTCTGTTGCTTTTCCGTGTCGCTTGGTTTTTAGGTTTTTTAATTCTTCCAGTTTTGGTTTTTATTTGTTTTTCTGGTGGTTTTTTGCATTATTTGGTTTTATCAGTTTGATCTTAACTGAGTTGTCTCGTCCACATTTTTTTCTGATTGTGCTGAAGAAGGGAGGTGCTTGCCCTCCCGAAATGTTCTCTTTGTTCGTTTAGTGTTTTCTCTTTGTTCATTTAGTGTTTTCGCTGACCTTAACGAACCCCATTTTCAATATTTATTTCTTCAATTCTTTTTTGTTTAAATGATTAAAATTGATTCTTTTAATTACACTTTATCAACTCTAGAATGTAGAGAGAAAATGTGAGAAGAATAGTTAACTATCTTGCTGAATAAAATAGCATACGAAACAAGAAAAGATAATGAAGAAGTTCTTGAAGGCAGTGAATACAACCTAAACGGATATTTGGACTATGGATGAAATAGTCATCATCAACAAAATACAATAAATAATCAGAAAAACAAACTTACGCAAAAAAATCTTATCAATATAATAAATTTTAAAACTAAAATCATAAAATGAACTTTTAAAGCAATCCAATGATGAAAGAGTATAATACGTATTATATATTGCATTATTTGAGGTAAAATTTGGAATTCCTAGAAATACGAAGTGTCTCACCACCAATGGCCTTTTGGGGGGGGGGGGAGGGAGCACTTGCCCCGGGCGCAGAAAGTATAGGAGTGCCAAATTTAAAATAAATAATCTAACGGTTATAATCATTTTGTAATTTTTGAATTTTCTTTCTTGTTAAAATAAACAAGAGGGCCCAGTTAATAAATGAAAATAATTAGTAAATTATTGATTAATTACTAAATAAGAATTAATTAAATCATAATAATTAAATTTAAATAATTAATAATAACTAAAAAATAAACTGTTCATTAATTAATAAACTCAAAATAATTTTCTAATAAACGAAAATTGTTTTGAAAATTTTTGGGAGACAGGGGGGGGGGCGCTGATCAAGATTTTGCCCTGGGCTCTAGAGAGGCCAGGACCGTGTGTGCTCGCCACCATTATCTTTGGTCCTATTTCTCATCTAAATATATGGAAATACAGTTCATATTGATGTGTCACAGGTAGAACAAGTCATTTACCCAAGTTAATGGCTAATTTTTTTTTCTTGCTTCATTTCAATCCTTTTCTGTTTTTTTTTTCTCAACATAGCTCTCTAAAGAACGTTTCACATCATTTAGTATCGTAGTGAATAACATCTTCAGTTTTAGGGAAAATTCAAGTGAGACCCTTTATCTTATTCATGTAAATTAAGGTCTCCTTTTCAACGCTTCATTTCTTTCTTAAGCCACACTTCGTGTTACTGCTAAACTAATTTTGCCAGAGGCCTTCTGAAGTCTTTGTAAATTTAATGCCCTTTAATCTAAGGTTAAACATGCAAATTGCATTCAGTTCCAAAGGAAAATCCCCTAAGCTTAATCCTTAGGCTGGAGAAGTAACAAAAGCTTTCCTGTTTTTGAAGAAAAAGATATTCCTGAATTCTGAAATATTGACTAAATTTAGGAATACAATTAAATAAATCAAAATGATACAATGGAAAAACATTGGAGGAAAAACTCAGATAAGTGCTCATTTTGCCCTGGGTATTACAGAACAGAGGAAAATTTCAGCATGAGATATCATCTGGGAAAGAGTTTAAAACAAGAGCTTAAAAACAGAAAAAAATAAATATACAAAAAAAATACAAATATATGACTTGTTCAAATAATTTTCACTTGTCCAATTTGGTTTTAAATTTTTTTTTTAATTTATGCTCTTTCCAAAAACAAGTCAAATCCCTTTTTCTCAAAATCATACTTTGTATCGTACAAAAGACTTCTTGTTGATAGCAGATAGTTTCAATTCTGGATAAAATTAATGAAAATTATATTCTGGAATCCCCCCCCCCCCAAAAAAAAAATAAAAGAAAAGAAATGACTTTACAGGGGCGAGATCCCAAAAAGAGGGGTAGAACTCCAAATCTATCTTCTTTTCAGAAAAGTTTTGAATATAGACCAATTTATTTGCCATTTTCCCTTGCCTGTGTTTGTAAAGCTAATGAGAAATAAATATAAATATTTCTTTATTACATTATTGTTCCATAAAAATGAATAAAAGAGAAAAAATAAATTTAAGAAACTCCCAGAACCTGGAGACAAACGGAGTTGAAGACATTCTTGCTGGTGAACCCAATGATCAACTTTATGGCTACTTCTTTAAAGTAGTAAACTATTTTTCGTCTTTCCGGATTTCATTTTAGGTTCCTAGGGATTGATCTTTGGTTAATACACATGCAAGCAACTTGTACTACCAAGGGCATAGAAATAAAAACTTTTCGTCCCCTGGGACCATCTTAGTTCTATTCACACCTGAAAACTATAATTCTTCTCATATTTTTCTTTTGGCTGTTATGTAATCAGAAAGTTTCTAGGGCCTTACCAAATTTTTGACAGTGTTGCCACGTTTAACCGGGAAAATGAATCAACATTACTAGTTGGTTAAATTTCGTCTGTAGAAGTCAAAACATTAACAATCTGAGGGTTCCCGAAGACAACTAAACTTTTTTAAACTGTTTTGTGCCATGTATTTATTGCCCATTACTTGCTGATTTTTTTTTTATTTAATTTTATTTAATTTTTTTTATTTAATTTTATTTTATTTAAGTTTCTTTTTATTTAATTGGGCACCTTCTACAACCAAAGACATATTTGCATCAAGGCCGTGGCCAGGATTTTTTAATAGGGGGTATGGATTTATTTCGTGGGGTGGGGGTGGGGGAGGGGTTTACAATTTTTTTTAACGCATAAAAATTTATTTATATGCATTTTTGTTACGTTTTCACGAGTCGGACAAAAATTTGGAGGGGGGTAGAATCCCTCCCCTAGATCCTTGGTTCGCATGCACAGATCTTTTTCATTAAAAATTGAATCCCCGGTTCTTCTAATTTTTAAAGATATATATGGTTGTTTAAGTTTCCACTTAAATCTATTCAAAAAATGAGATTTATTTTCCCTGTCCTTGGTATTTGAGGTCCATATACAAACATTTCTAAGTAAAAATCAAACTTTGAATTGATTTAAGAAGTAAAGAAAAATCATGAAAGCTAGTCTCAAGATACTACTATTCGACCGACCTCTATGGGAAAAGTTAAAAATAAAGGAAAAAAATCCAGCGTTAGCCTTTGAAAAGAAAGATAAGTCCGAGGAGAGATAGAACAGATGATCACTCGATAAACACAAATGTTGAGTGTATTAAAATCATTTTCTCTTGATGCAGATTTTGTCCTTTCCCTTCGCAGAAGCAAGGGCCTAAAACTTTTAAAATTAAAAAAAAGTACAAAAAAGTAAAAAAAGTTTTAAAAGTAAAAAAAAAAATTCTCAAATAGTAAGCGATTTTGTGTCTTTCTCAATTCCATTATCAGTTCTAGGGAACAATTGTCATACTAAAACACGTTCACGCTACTGGTCCTAAGAATTTGTGTACCAATATTTTTTAAGCCATTAAATCAAAAAAAAATTAGCACAAAAAATCCCCTTCAAATGCGACGGTGCGATACATAGGACATAGGGAAACTATGTCCATAAAGACAAAAAGAAAATATTCATCTCGCCTCAAAAACGGCTTAAAAAAAGAAAAATAAATAGAACAGAACAGAACAGCATATACCCTGTGACCAAAATGTGACCAAAATGTTCGACTCTCACCTTCTATCCTTAATTACAGTAAACAATATTAAGTGACAAAAATAATAATTCGATTACTATTTTACCAAAATCGAAACCAAATGTTCATCTTCTTACTATTCGACCTTCCTCTTTACCGAAAAGGAAAAAAAAAGGAGAAACAATCTAGCTTTAAACCTCCCATGAAAAAAAGAGGCCTAAAGGGGAATGGAACAGATGCTCATGTTAATAAGCACCAAAATAGGATGTATTAAAGTCGTCTGTTTTGGTGTCAAATAACTTTATTTTGATCCTTTCAGTATGCTTGAAAAATAACCTAAAACTTTCTTTGATTAAATAATATAAAAAATAGCTTTCTCACGTGAAAGTAAAGAGGAGTGTTTTACTTTAAAAACAGACACAAAATAATTTAGTACTCGTCTCGTTTTTAGGATCATTTCCAAGCTTAATGTTGTTCTTTAATTTCGTTTGGATTTTTTTTTTAATATTTTTATTCAGAAATTTTGTCAAGCAAATCAAGCACTATGTGAGGCGCGACGCCTCATATAGTGTCGGGCTTCGAGCGGTAATTTATTGGGTGTAATCATTTTCTCTTTTTAAATGGGCGCTAAAATAAAAAGAAATTCTTTCTGTTATTCTTAAAACAATTTTTTCGAAATATCAGTTCGATACGTATACCACTAAAAAGAATGTGCCTAAAAATCGAGACTGTAGGGGCCTGAAATGCCGAGAAGGGGATATTCAGGTTAAAATTGTCTATTTTTTTGGGGTGGGGTTGGGCTTTGTAATAAAACGTTGGTCTTAGAAGGGTCGAAGGGTCCCATTCGTGGAGGAACGCTTATTAATATAGTCATTCATTTTACACTCAAAATCTTCCATAGTAAGAGAAGAAATCCCGCCCTTCAGCACCCATTCTTAACAATTAGTCTTAACATTCCTTGTATGAAGCGAGGCAAGGAGTTACCCCACCCCCAATTGGTCTGAGGTATGGGGTCTCTCACGGAAGCTATGAAAGTTTGGTTGTGTTCATAATGCACTTTTTGAGACCTCAGCTAAACCCTCTGACCATGTTGAAGAATCCACTTACCTCCACCTTAAAATGACGCTTTGGATGCCTTACCTCTTACCTCCACTTATCACCTAAGAATCCACTGACCACCACCTTTAAATGCAGCTTTGGAATGACGTACTTAAATAATGGAAGTCCAAAAAGATCAGCTAAGATAAATGAAGCTTTCAGACTGCTGTTTAAAATAACCGTTCATTTATTGTGACGGATTGACGTTTTCAGGTGAACTGCTTCATTGCCTGGCTGTTTAGCGTATTGCTGTTAAAATTTAGAATGGCTTCACCCCCCCTTAAATATCTTACCTCTAATAATAATCAATGGCCTCATCAAACAGATGGTGCTAACGAACTGTAAGTAAGGAGCGACCCGGCTCGATAGTAACCGAAACTCTTAAAAACGGAGTTTTGAAACCAATAGACACATCAAAAGAATCAGATTTTAATGCTGATTTCAAGTATACATGTTTAGTTCTGGCCTCATATGAGCCTCTATGGCCTCATAATATAGTAGGGCCATCTCTACATTTTCATGCTTTGAGTGTCCAATTAGGTCAAAATCCTTATCAGGTTTTCATATATTGGTTGAGCTTGATGGTGTCAAGTCTGTCTAATATGTCTTCCCTCCTTGAGGGCGTTGCCCTTCTTAATCTCACATTTTTCACTTTTTAATGGTAATAAACTTGGATATGTAGCATTAAACTTAATTGTATATATTATGAATTAGCTTAAAGATTATATTCTTTTAATACATATGTTGTTCTTAATTTTTCTAGAGTTTGGGTATTACCGACGACCGACGATAGTTGTTCGTTGTTAACTTCACCTTTGGTAATTTTTAAGTTTCATTTCTGTGAAAAAGCCATGAATTTTTTTTCTTGCCAAATTGTGAGATTATTACATGTTTCCCTTTTGTGTATTTTACGGATAAGCTTTTCAATAAGCGGGCCCATTGGGCAAACATGCAGAGAAAAAGTCGAATTGAATCCTGCTAAACTAAGTAGGATAAATGACCAGCATTGAGAAAATCGGTACAGCGACGATTTGAAGTCGGATATCGATTTCTGAGGTTTCGTAGGCTTAGAAAAAAAGTGGGTCCATTGAGCGAACATGAAGGGAAGAATTTGAATTGAATCCTGCTAAACTAAGTAGGGTAAATAACCAGTATTATTAATACTACTAATAATAACAACTCACCGCAACATCAAGCCAGCCTAAGGTCAACACAGGTACGCACGCTCCTCCATCCCAATCTATTCAAAGCCTTCCTCTTTACATCCTCCCAGGAAGTGTCCATTTCCCTTATATCTCTCTTTACGACATCCTCCCACCCCAACTGCGGACGACCTACTTTCCGTTTAGTCTTAGACGGTTTGCCGAAAAGGACAATCTTCCTTTCTCTCATTATGGCTCTAGATAGCGGAATTGAACCACACATTTTGCACAGCCCACTGTTTGAAATAGGGTCAGTCAGCCGGGTACCCAAAATAATCCGTAGGCAATTTCTCCGGAAAACATCTACCAAATATTGAGAACACATGAATATGGGCAAACTTGACCAGCATTGAGGAAATCTAAAATCGGTACACTGAAGATTTAAGGTCGGATATCGATTTCAGAGTTTCGTAGGTATAGAAAAAAAGGTCATTCAGATTTTATTTTAAATCTTCAGTTAATATTTAAAATATGCGAGGTTCTCAAGAACTTATTCAGCGACAGATTTTTCTCATTCCAATGGAATGGATCTTCAGGTTTATGTCCCCTTAGAGATTAGGTCGGATATTCGACGTTTGGGTATTTGCTATTTCATAAGCATATGGATATTTGACGTTTGCTTCAATTTTATATCTTAGTAGGGTAAATGACCTGTAATAAGAAAAGCTAAAATTGGTACTCAGACGGTTTGAGGCTGGATATTGATTCAAAAGTCTAGTGTTCGTTAGTATAGAAGAAAAAAGGTCGTTCAGATTTTTTTTCATTTTAACCTTCAGCTAATAGCCCAGTCTGTGGTTCTTAAAGACTCAATCAGTGGTAGATTTTGCTGCTCTTTAGAATGGGTTCAATCTTGATTTTTATGTCCTCTCTGAGATATGTGATTTTGTGAAAACCTTACAGCTACAACTTAGACCGAAAGGACAAGATGCTTAAATCGTTAGGCTCAATATTTTCAGATCATCCCGTATATCAATCCAGAATTATGGCATTACTTAAATCTTTTCTTTGAGATAATCTAAGTTTATTCAAAAATAAAAAGTTTTCCCATTTTTGCATGTTTACTGATTTAGGCTGATTGATAAAGCTGAATCTCAGCTATTGAACAATAGTGAAATTGACATCTTATGATGAAACAATAAAACCACATGACCTTAATGACATAAACATTAATGTTATTTAAATGACATTATTCGGATTTTTTCGAATTGTGCATCGTTATATTTCTCTGAAAAGAATATTAAAACAATTCCAACTTTAACTATATTTATTATTTTTCTACCATGCAAGAAAAACTGCCTTGATTCAAATAAGATGAAAGTTGTTTCCCTGTAGTTTAATTTCTTTCTTCACTTTGATAATTATATGCAATTGGGATAACTGCTAACTAAAAATTGAAGAATTTAATATTTCTTGAGTTTCTTTAGTAAGAGTATAAATCTATTTTCTACACATAAATATATATATATATATGATATATATATATATATATAGATATATATATATATATATATATATATATATATATATATATATATATATATGATATATATTATATATATATATATATATATATATATATATATATAGTATATATATATAGATATATATATATATATATATATATATATATATATATATATATATATATATATATAGATATATATATATATATATATATATATATATATATATATATATATATATATATATATAAAATATATATTTGTAATATATACATTATATATATTTATATATATATATATATATATATATATATATATATATATATATATATATATATATATATATATATATATATATATATATATATATATATATGTATATATATATATATATATATATATATATATATATATATATATATATATATATATATATATATATATATATATATATATATATATATATATATATATATATATATATATATATATATACATATATATATATATATATATTATATATATATATATATATATATATTATATATATATATATATATATATATATATTATATATATATATATATTATATATATATATATATATATTATATATATATATATATATATATATATATATATATATATATATATATATATATATATATATTTATATATATACATTCCTTTGACAATGTATTCTATAATAAATTCTACAATATTGTAACTATACGCAAACAACAACCTTTTCAGTTTATTTTTAGATTTAAAAAAGTAAGAGAATGAAAATTAATTTAATTGCGAAGACTATTATTTCGAAGCTACTTCACTTTTGCCCCAAAGCCAAAGTCTTTAGGAGTATCCTTAAAAGATTTTCGTAAAATTTTATTTTTATTTTTATTGATTTTTAATGTGCGCTTCATGGATGGATGAAAAGCCATCCATTGCAGCTTTTAAGAAAAAAGTGGATTTTTTTCAAAATTGAAAAAATAAGCTGCGTTACCATTTGCCGCACCAATTCTATTTTGACCTGATATTTTGTCTTTGTTTTGCACATCACCTCAAACCCAGAACGATTTTAAAAAACTCATTTTTAGTTTGATTTTTGAGCAATATATATGTTAAAGTTTGTATATTTGAAATTTGTCTGGATAAAATGATTTCATGCCTACTCGTGGTGAATATTAAAACTAATTTTCTGAACATATAATTCTGAATAAATTCCAACAATTCATTTACAATGCCACTACACACTCCTTTGGCAGGCTGACTAAAATTCGCCGTGTCACCATTTGTCGCACCGATTCTATTTTGACCTGGTATTTTCCCTTTGTTTTGCGCATCAACTTAAATTCCGAAGGATATCTCTCCCCAGTGAGAGCGATGTAGTCTAATTTTGAACTCAGTCGGTTCTTTATGGGCTACGATGAGTTTCCCTATGAGAGACAATCATCTGTGATGCATATCCAACTAAACTAAAACATAATCATAGAAAAACTGCCTGTGATTTGTTGTGATGTTGTGCTTTCAAAAAATAATGAATATTTGTCAAAGTTTGTTAATGTATGCGTGCAAATTAGTTTGACTTTTGGATTATAGAGCAGTGATTTAATGTGATTAGAGAGCTAATAGTGGCATTTTTTTTACTTTTATATCAGTTACTCTAATTGAGGATGTACATATGATAAAATAAACTATTTGGATAAAACAGTAGGTTTATCAGCACTCTTTAAGTTCCCTTCCTTCATCGTTATAATCCTGTTTTCATGGCACAAACTTATTAACTCTGACAAACATACCCGATAAATGCTTAATCTATACTACCCTAAGCCTTATTCAAAGCTCCAGTAACAATGATGTTTGCCCATTTAGCCCACTTACAATTATATTCCTGTCTTCTTGGTAGAAATTTAGCATCTCTAACAATAACATCCGATAAATTCAATTCAAATTCAAACATTTTTTTAACCTCCAAAATTGAAGAGTATAAAGAAAAAAAAAGTCAACAAACTGGCCATATAAAATATAAAACAACAAACAAAAATAAATTCTGGCCAATATACACGAACCTAAATTATACTAATAATATTTAATTACATTTCTTCAGTGCCGTCATAAATTTTAACATAAGCATCCAAGACCAATTTCTTTAGTAACATCATAAACTTTAACCTAAATACGGTAAATATATCCTGCCATAGAGTAGTGATTTAATGTGATTAGAGAGAGCTAATAGTGGCAGTTTTTTCTACTTTTATATCAGTTACTCCGCTTATCAGGTTTATCAGCACTGTTTAATTTTTTCCACGTACTCTTCCTTCATCGTTGTAATCCTGTCTTCGTGGCAGAAACAGTAAATCTGGCAAAAAGACCCGATGAAAATGCTAAATATATACTACCCTGTGCCCTATTTGTAGATCCAGTAACAATCCTATTTGCCCATTTGAACCACTTTTGAAATTCGGGGATTCACTTTAGAATAATTTTAGAGGGTTAAAGAATATATTTGTCTCCCTGGCTCTTCTCGCAAAGGGAGAACAGGGGCGGGTTGACTGACCTACGGTAATTCAAAGGACGATATGTTACGCAGCTTAAATATTGCAGGGGACTGAAAAACATATTTTTTAATACTATTATTAAAAATCACTTTTTCTTTAAAAAAAAATTGTTTTTAGAACATGACTGGGTTGGTTGACCTACGGCAATTCAAAAGGCGATATGTTGCGTAGCATAAATATTGCAGTAGAGTGGAAAAACATGGATCTTTTTTTGCACTGTTATTGAAAACTAATTGTTTTTTTAAGGAAAGATTTTTTAAAGCAAGGCAGGGTTTGCTGATGACAGGGTTAAGGTAATTCAAAAGAAAATATGTTACACAGCATAAATATGGCAGGACAACGGAAAAACGCAAATATTTTTTTACGCTTTTATTAAAAAGCACTTGTTATTTAAAAAAAAATAGAAAAAGACTGGGACCTACGGTAATTCAAAAGGTGGTATGTTACACAGCATAAATATTGCGTGAGAACGAACAAACATATATATTTTTTTATGCTGTCATTAAAAGGCATTTGTTTGAAAAAAAGAAAGATTTTTTTGGAATACGACAAACAGAAAAAAATTGGAGTTAAAAGCTCTGATTTCCAACTATTCATATTAGTAAAGAAAGGGGATATAAAGCGTTTCGAAAAAACAACAACAAAAAACAGAAATTTCTAAATATCTTGGGTACCAAAAAAGATGTTTCTCTTTCCGTTCCCAATTTTTGTTTCTCTAATCAGTTTTTTTAGCTCCTCTTGCATGAGTGAGAACGGGGCAGGGTTTGCTGACTGGGAATTCAAAGGCGATTTATTACTAAGCATAAATATTGCAGGGGAGCAGATAAACATAATTCTTTATGCTGTTAAAAAGCACTAGTTTTTTAAAAGAAAGTTTTTTTTAGGCATACGGGAAACAGAGAAAAAGGAAAATAAGCTCTGATTCCCTATTAGTGAAGTTCTGAATTACTATTCATATTAGTGAAGAGAGATAATATGAAGCGTTTAGGAATAAAAGACGCTAAATATCTTACCTTTTTGTTTTTTAGTATTGTATACTGCATCTAAGGAAAGGGTTTGTTTGTCGAGTATTTTGATAAGGGTATCAGGGTATGTTCTGTTGTTGTTAGGTTCTGTTTTTTTAACCCCTCGGAGGCTAAAAATTTTTTCTCCTATTCTTGTGGATTTATTTGCCCCTCCCTCCTCCATATCATGGCCTGATATTTGGAGGGGCTGTAGTTGTGTTAAGTTTTTAGTCTAATAAATGACATTAAAATTCAAAATTTAGTTAATAGGGGCAAACAAATCTTTAATATAGTTTTCCCGAAAAACATCATATAAAATCTTTTGACTTAGTTTGACAAGCTACCACACTAAGTGATATCTCAGCCGTTTTTATGCCTTTAGGTGGATAGTTTCAACTAAAAAGAAATTAGAATTTATATTAAAATCAAGCTCTTAGATTCAATATGTATCCCTCTATTGTCGGTACATTTAGCGAAGTACGAAGCTACCCCTTTATTGAGTGGAGGGGAAAAACTCTACCCTGGTCGTGGAGAAATAGATGGAAGTCTTTGAAAAAGATCTATTAAAAAAACTATAGAGCGTATAACATGCATCCCTCTTAGGCTCTTTTGAAATAGTGGCTGTGGCAAGGTATAAAAAGATAAATTAAATGGGATACAAAATGCAACATCTTTGAGGATAGAGAATCAACTCCATGGCAAGCTGGAGCTGGAGACATATGCCACCATAGCTTTCCTTCCCGCCTGTCCTTGCCACCATAGCTGGAGACATAAATAATCTAGCAAAGTTTGACTTGGAAACTTAAAAAAATGAAAAAACACCAAAAAGTTGGCGCCTATACCACAAACAAGAAATTGCATGAAAACGTTGTATTCACTTCTAAGTACAAAAGTTTAAAATCAATACGTAAATATATACTCAATGAATATTATTATTATCATTGATCAAAAATATTGTCATCACCACTATCAATAAATATTATCATTACTGATACGTCAAAGAAAATACTATTGAAATTACTATATCTTAGGGCTTTAAAATCAAATTTTCAAGTAAGTCCTTTACATGCTTCCGGCGATAAATTTAGCCAGAGTTTACGCTCTGGAACCATTTTATTGGTATTTTGTAAACTCTTTTCAATCCTGCGGTTTTCTTAGGAAAGAAGTTTAATTGACTGTCAATCAAAGGGAAATAAAGGAAACTGATAGATAAAATTCCTTTTTAGAATTTTGGCCTTTAGATTCGACGTAAATATCAGGCGTTAAATATCTTTAACGCCTTCTATAACGCCTTTCTTTAACGCCTTTCTAAATATCTTTTACACCTGGCGACCAGAAGCTAGATTGAGTAGCTTCATCATAGGGAAAAGAGATATTACTTTCACTTGAATAAAGCTTTCAAATAAGCCTCAGATTACTTTCCTATACCTCCTTGCTAAAACTGTGTTTTAATTCTACTAATTTAAATTATTAATTAAATATAATTTCGCAAGCCAATCGCGTGCTCCGATTGCGTACTTAATCTCGTACTTACCTATTGTCGTTTTTCAAATTTTGAGTCAGATAAAAAAGAAACAAAACAACACAAAATTTCATTGGTACTTTTTTTATGAAGTTTTAAGCCAGTAGTAGGAAAAAAAAGTTGTGAGTCACAATATTTTTGACAAGTAAATTCTCTGTTTCTATGTCGCTTCACTTAATTCTTTGCTGTTAATTTCATCCCCATCTATTGACTTCAAATTGCTCGTGAGGGAATTCTCTACAATTTAGAATTCGCCTTGTAATATTCCCCGGAGGGAGGCACCTGAACAAAGCACATTTTTGCTCTTTATCCAAAATATTTTTTTGCCCGAAATGTCTATAAATTTTAGGATTTTTAAAAATAATTAGTGATGAAATAGAGATGATAGATAAATATTGAAAGTAAAAATTGTGAAGAATAACAGTTTTAAGGAAAATGTTTATAAAGAACAGAAAAAGAAAACTTAAAGAAAAAGAAAAAAACAAGAAAAGGAAAAAGCACAAGAAAAAGTATTTGCTGTTCGGGTTAGTTTCGAAAAGAATTGCTGCTTTTTCGCCTTGTATCGTCGCTTCATAAAAAAAACATTCGTGTTTTTTTCATTGGCATAGAATCCTTCAACGACTCGGAAACTAATCAGCAAATAAATAATAATATTTATGTTTTAATATATGTATTAATATATTTAGCGAAACCAAACTTTTACTCTTTAGTCAAAATATATTTTTTTTTGCCAGAAAAAAATCTAAAAGGATAGAAGTTGGATTTTGAAAGAAAGAAACAATAAAATGGAAAGCCTTTTGGCTATTTTATAACGAACGCACTTTTAGCAGCAAATTTGACTAAAGAACTCACAAATCTACTCGAAGATATTCTTCATACTAAAAAGAGCTTGAAATATTATATAAAATATATATATATATAATACATAATTAAGTTAAATATATAAAATATTTAAATAAGCTTTTATTAATTTTATCAATTTTAATTATTAATTTATTATTGTTAGTTAATTTATTATATTAATTATATTTAATTATTAACTTAAATATATAAAATATCGACTCGAAGATATTCTTCATACTAAAAGGAGCTCGAAAGTTATTTCGACCGGATGATTGTAATGCCTAGTGGAAATTTAATAGAATAGTTTTTTTTTACGTGACGTTGAGAAAATATTGATAAATGTAAACTCTTTATGACAATCGGCCTTTTCTCTTCATATTTTTTGTTAAATAGTCTACTGAATACCATTTCCGCCTTTAAAGAGTATTTGAGAAAAGCTTGTACCATAAGAATTGGCTGAAGTTCACTATTCGCCTCTGAGATATAATCCGTGGATTTAAGCATTGCTATCACTTTCTTCCAGGTGAATTATAGAGAAACTAGTTTATAAATTCAAACATTTCTTTGTTTAATATTTAGCCATTTTTGTTAAATATTGATATTTGAGTAATAATTGATTATTTGAATTATTTAATAACTAAATTAATAATTAACTAAAAATAATAAATTAATAATTAAAATTAATAGAAATTAATAAAAGCTTAATTAAATTTTACAAGTAAAAATTTCCTTCCAGTTGAATTACGGAGAAACTAGTTTATAAATTCAAACATTTCTTTGTTTAATATTTAGCCATACTTGTTAAATATTGATATTTAAGTAATAATTGATTATTTGAATTATTTAATAACTAAATTAATAATAAACTAGTAAATAATTAATATAATAAATTAAATAAAAATAGCAAAATAATAATTAAAATTAATAGAAATTAATAAAAGCTTAATTAAATTTTACAAGTAAAAATTTTCTTCCAGTTGAATTACGGAGAAACTAGTTTATAAATTCAAACATTTCTTTGTTTAATATTTAGCCATACTTGTTAAATATTGATATTTAAGTAATAATTGATTATTAAAATTAATTAATAACTAAATTAATAAATAACTAGTAAATAATTAATATAATAAATTAATTAAGAATAATAAATTAATAATTAAAATTAATAGAAATTAATAAAAGCTTAATCAAATATTTTCCAAGTAAAACATTTTTTCCAGGTGAATTGTGAAGAAAATGGTTTATAAATTCAAACATTTCTTTGTTTAATATTTAGCCATACTTGTTAAATATTGATATTAAAGTAATAATTGATTATTTGAATTAATTAATAAATAAATTAATAATTAACTGTGAGTAACATAATAAATTAACTAAAAATAATAAATTAATAATTAAAATTGATCAAAATTAATAAAAGCTTCATTAAATATTTTCTAAGTAAAAATGGCAATATACTATTAATCCGGGAATGGATTCTAATTTTCGTCCTTATTCTGCCACCACTGATTCGTCCCGAGTGAAATTACAGAGTGCTGATAAAAACAACTATGTTCAAAATTTTTCGGATTGATTAGCCAAATTATCATGGCGGTGAAAAATGCTGGCAACTTTGTGGCAACAATCTTCAAGAAACGGAAAGATAAATCTATGGATCAAGCCAGAGAATCTGTATCTAGTCCAAGTGAGTCGACATCAAGTCCAGACCAGTCTAAGAGCAGTAATGAATCAGATGCTGCAAACATAAAACGACCCAAATCCTCCGTTTTGACCGCCCTGAGTAGCTCAGAAAAGCCTCGAAAAAAATTATCTTTCCGAGATCCAGAAGTGTTAGGGCATCAAGGAGCCATTAAAGGTACTTCAGAGATAATAAACACTCCACTGGAGCTAGTTAAAACTCAAGGCTGCTCTACAAGCATAGAAGATTTAGAACTAGAGGTAGTTTAATTTATTTGCCAATTTTTATGGTAAGATTTTGTATTATCCAAAACACGTTGCCTTGAGGAGCCCTACTCTTTGCCAGGTCACTGAGCTAATATTATGTAATTTAGTATGTTATTGTATCCTTGTGTTTGTACTAATTATGATTTACTTTCCAAATTTTATACCTCTATAGGTTGTAAGACCTGGTGAAAGCACTTTAGGGATAACAAACACTCCACTGCAGCTAGTTGAGACCCAAGTTTGCTTTACAAGCATAGAAGATTTGGAACTAGAATTGGTTTAATTTATTTGAAAGTTTGATTTTATTCTGTATTATTCAAGCTTGTCACCTTGAGGATCCCCGCTCTTTGAACTCCTTGGAGCTGAGTTAAGAAGTATATTAGCATATCCCCATTTTTTTGTACTAATTATGATTTGTATTAGATGTTTTATACCTATTAAGGTTGTAAGAGATGCTGAAGGCACTTTAGAGATAATAAATGTTCAGCTGGATCTAGTTAAGATTCAATGCTGCTCTACAAGCAAAGAAGATTTAGAACTAGAAGTAGTTTAATTTATTTGAAATTTTGACTAAATTTTGTATTATTCAAGTTTGTTACCTTGAGGAGCTCCACTCTTCGCCAGATAGCTGAGTTAAGAAGTATGTTAGTATATCCCCATTTTTTTTGTACTAATTATGATTTGTATTCGATGTTCTATGCCTGTTAAGATTGTAAGAGCTGCTGAAGGCACTTTCGAGATAACAAATGTTCAGCTGGAACTAGTTAAGATTCAATGCTGCTCTACAAGCAAAGAAGATTTAGAACTAGAAGTAGTTAAATTTTATTAAGAATTTTGACTAGATTTTGTATTATTCAAGTATGTTACTTTGAGGAGCCCCACTCTTTGCCAAATTGCTGAGCTACGATTATATAATCTAGTATGTTAGTATTATATCCCCCATTTTCTATACTAATCATGATTTTTATTCGATGTCTTATACCTCTTAAGGTTGTAAGAGCTGCTGAAGACACTTTAGAGATAACAAATATTCAGCTGGAACTAGTTAAGAATCTATGATGTTCTACAAGCAAAGAAGATTTAGAACTAGAAGTAGTTAAATTTTATTAAGAATTTTGACTAGATTTTGTATTATTCAAGTATGTTACCTTGAGGAGCCCCACTCTTTGTCAGATTGCTGAGTTGAAAGTATATAAACTCGTATGTTAGTATATCCCGATTTTTTTTATACGCATTCGATGTTTTGTACCTATTGAGGCTATAAAAGCTGCTGAAGGCACTTCAGAGATAACAAATATTCAGCTGGAGCTAGTCAAGACTCAATATTGCTCTAAAAGCAAAGACGATTTAGAACCAGAGGTAGTTTAATTTATTTGAAATTTTGACCAGATTTCGTATTGTACAAAGTATGCTGCCTTGAAGAGCCCCACTCTTTTCCAGATCGCTGAGTTAAGGGTATATAATTTATTTTGTTAATATACCTTTTTTTTCTTGTAATCATTATTGTTTGTTTCCGTAGTTCCGAATTTCAATAGATTACATAAAAACGAAAATGAGCCAATTTCACAGAGATAGGAACTACCTTGTGTGTCGTGAGGAGGGAAAAAAGATGTTGTAGTAAATGGATTGGTAAAACATACCAAATTGTTAACATAACTTACGTTAAATTTAGATATCACCTAATAGTACTGGAAATTAACAAAATTTACAAGTTTGGATAAGATTATGAAATCGACAAATAATCAATAATCGGAAGAATTTTCAATTAAAAAAAAAAAAAAAAAAAAAAATACGAAAAGACTCATAAGAATTTTGCAAAAAAATTGTTGGTGCTCGAAAAAAATTTGGTTGCATTTTTGAGTTCCGTAGAAATAGTGCTAATAGAAAACTTTAGCTCAAATTCAACCTTTTGTAACAGTTCAAAATTTCATAATTTTGCAAAAATATTGGCTTTAAAAATAATTACGGGAGAAGAGGGCTGAGGATAGTAAGCTACTGATTGCATTTCCAAATCTTGCATAAGTTTTTTTTATTATAATTGTATATTTTATTTCGCCAGCAAAAAAAGCTAAATTTTATTTGTTAGTGTTGTAAAAACAATTTACAAGGCTGTGTTAGCAAAATTCTAAGTTCGGTAGTTTATCATTCCGGTTCAAACTAACGACACTTACGAAAGACTGTTCTGAAAACTTGTAATTTTGAAACAACCAAAAGAAAAATCTTAGAAAATCACGGTTTCAGGGTGTGAATACACGTAAGATGGGTCCAGTTGGAAAAAAAAAAGGTTTTATTTCGATGGTCTTGGTACATAAACGGAAGAGTTCTTCTGTTTCTTCTAAAAATAGGAGTTGTAACCTCCAGAGCTTTAATTTGATGCATAAAGCTAGCAATCCCTGAAGTAGCCCTGCATCGTTTCGATTCCGAGTTTATACTGATTAAAAAATGATGAAATCACTAGGGAACGTTAATTCATGACACATGTCAACGCTTGTCGTTTGAGTGACAGAAAAGGGGTAACACCGCGTCTTTCAGTGACGTCATTTGGCCATGTGACCTCATTTCCTCCTGCCAATTTTTTTTTTTTAGCTTTCGAATGGCTTTTCGTTTGATTAGCTGACTTAACTTTCGATCTTGGGTAGAATTTTGAAGTTGGGCCAACAGTTTTTGAAATAAAGCAATCAATACTGGAATTAAAAGTTCCGTTTTTGAATGTCCTGTTACATTTTGTTTTAGATTATGCTATTAGACAGCTGTGGTTTTATTGAAGAAAGAGATGAAAAATTATATTACGAGAAATGTGCCAAGAGGAATCATAAAGATCTCCAAATTTTATTTGATTAAACTTTTTCCTTTTTATAGTGTTTTTAGTGTTAACTGTGTAATGTTTCATTTTCCGCTCATTTACTATGATTTTTATTCTTCTTTATCGTACTCTTTTATTTCAGGTTTTTCTTTATCTTTAATAAAGAGCAATAAATGATTAACTTAACATTATATCCTGTCTAACTCAAAGTAACAAGATATATTTTAAACAAAACCTTGTACAAAAATTCTAATGATTTGTTGAACTTCGGACGTTGTAACTTTTAGGTTGCTTATGAACATCTGTTTGTGTAATTTCTCTTGTTTGTTTTGTCAGATTTGCAAATGAGGGGAGGGGGGGGGGTTGGCCAATAGACATCAAGATTTTTAGTAAATAATTGTTTTGTTAACCCCGTTGTAGAACAGTATCATTGATTCCTTTTGGTTGTTAAGGATCTGATTCGACCTCAGCTGCCGCAGGTCCTGGAATTGCATGGAGATTCTGCGTTTGCGTCCCCAGATAATCAAACAGGAAGAAGAAGATAACCCGTTTTCATCTACATAAAAAAAAGTCGAAAAAGCTCCTTCCCTAGATTCCTTGTTTTAATTGTTTTTTAAAAATGAAAAAATTCAGTGAATCGACACCACAGGATGATTATGTGAATAGTAATAGAAACATCCCAGAAATGGATTCACTTAGAGGGGGGGGGGGGGTGTAGGATGTAATTCTGTAGACCATTGTCTTGTGTAGTAAATTTAACGCATTTTGTAAATTTGTATATTTAAATAATTGTGTAATAACAGACAGGTATATCTTTAGTTTCTCACAGTTTTAGTTTCATAAATGCAAAATAAATAGTATAAATATAAAATAAAAACGCCTTTCCCGTATACTTTCTTTATTTTCCACTATTTTCAGAAAATAATATTGGAAATTAAATATTTCCAATATTTTTATTTAACAATATGTACGTATAAGTACCTTTTTTCTTTTTAATTTATTTGTGTTTTTCTTGTTGGTTTTGTTATGTTTATGTTTTGTTTTTTTCTCCTAGGGTCCGACGGCTTTTTTGGAAACACGTACATACATATATATGTATATATATATGGTTTCTGCGAGAACTTTTCTTTAAGAACTTGTCTTCAAGGCAAGCGGTTTCTTTGATTTCCTGAAAATGTTCTGTTTCTTTCAGAATATCTTTTTAGAAAGTAAAGCACCGCCTATAATAACAGAGCTTTCATTTCACACAGTTTTTTATGAAAAAGAAGAATAAACAAAGCTTGATATAGATATTCTATCTCTAATATGTTTTCCAGTGACATTTCTGATCTCTGCTAACAAAATAAAGTAATTCCTATTGAAGGGGGCTAAAGAATTGTTTTACTTTGTGTTTGTATTTACTTTAATAAAATATATTTTTTACTAAATATTTTCTAATATATCTGTATATTTATTTAAATATATAACTGTTAGACATATATATATATATTATATATATATATATTATATATATATATATATATATATATATATATATATATTATATATATATATATATATATATATATATATATATATATATATATATATATATATATATATATATATATATATATATATATATATATATATATATATATATATATTATATATTTATATATATTTAACGCAGGTTAAACGCAGGAAAAGTTAATTTTCTTAGTAAAGAAAAATATTTAAATGACATTTTTCATTAAATTTTTGCATTTGTTTTATTGTCGTGATGAAAGGAATAGAACAATTTAGCCAAAACTTGAATTATGATCATTGTTGTTCTTGGTGATTAAGAAATTCCGGTTCAGCCTTTCTTTTCGCCCGACAAAGGGGTGTTATTTTTTCCCCTCAATAACATATGCTCAAGTTAGTACTGTATTGAAAACACAAAATCCACACACAAAAACAGGACGTTATTTTAGGTAAGAAAAAGTCCTTAGGTAGCCGGAAGAAAACAAGACTAATTTATAAGGTTCTTGAGAATCAAGCACCGACAATGTATCGATATTTTAATTTGCCTGATTATTATCCTATCCTGATTATTAGCCTGAGAGTATTAATTTTTATGCATTAAAAAAAAATGTTCTCTTTGCTACTTTATATCCTAAAGACATTGTTCATCTCAGGAGATCAAAGAGGCTGGAGCTACTCAAGTAAGATGTTGAATTCTAATTCTGAAGCTAAGTATAATGTCTCTGCAATAGAAGGGGGTTGTTTATGGATCGTTTCAAAGTTTGCAAGTGTTCTTAATAGTTTCAAACAACTGGGGAAAACCCATTAGAATATAGGGGGAGAGAGCACAGATTCTTTCAATTCTTTAATGAAAATATATAAAAAAAAAGATTTTACAAAATTCTGGGGGGGGGGTATTTTTTCAATTTTTTAATGAAAGTGCAAAAATGGAATTTTTCAAAATATAGGAGAGTAATTACTCTTCCCCCCGAATTGATATCCCTGCTTTAAAATGTGTATATCTATTAGTGGTAATGTTGCCATTATTAGGTTAACATTTGGAACAATACTTACCGTTCGTGGTTGCTGTACAAAGTTTCACCATCAGCGGGTACCACACACAGTTTTATGTAGAACCCGGTTTTAAGAATCTGGTGTTTAGATTTTCTCTGCATAAAACTACGTTTTTTTTCTTCTAAATAAGAAATAAATATATAAATTTATAATTCAGGATTATGGCGCAAGTCTAGCTAAAGAATTTAAATAGCGACGAATACCACACTGCCTTTTCATCATAAACAATAAGTAGAACAACAGGGAAATTTTTATGCAAGACAGTGGAACGCAATTTTAATGAATATTTCAACCCTATATTCAAGGGCCGTCCTCAACAAAACAAACGAAGAAAAAAAAAACAATATAAAAGAAACTCATATTAAAATTCGATCATTAAAACTGATTTTTTTTTTTTTTTTCAAAACAGCCCTAACATCATTATTTCAAAGATGTTCAACCAGTCCAGGACTTGAGTCTTGGTTGAACCTCCTTGAAGTAATGATGGTAGGGCTGTTTTGAAAATTTAAAAAAAAAAAAATTCAGTTTTAATTATCGAATTTTAATTTGAGTTTCTTTTATATTGTTTTTTTTTCTTCGTTTGTTTTGCTGAGGACGGCCCTTGGATATAGGGCCAAAATATTGATTTAAAATTGTGTTCCACTGTCTTGTATAAAAAAAAATTCCCTGTTGTTCTACTTATTGTTTATGCTAAAGAATATCCTGGAAGCCTTGAAAAAGTTGCAGCACTTTCCAATTGCCCTTACATTTGTTTTCATTCTTTTTGCTTTCATTTTAAATTGTTTTGTATTTTATACTGTTCACTTTTTTTAATTCGTTTTTATTAAACTTTAAATCTTTTGATTTTATTTTATTTTCATTTACAGACTCAAGCCATGAGAATAGTCCGGACAGTTGGACAGGCGTTTGAGGTATGCCATAAACTATCAGTTCCTTCCTCTGTAGACGATAACCAATCAGAAATTGGCAGTGAACGGATCGAAAGTACAAATGAACCGAAGAAGGAGGCTAACGGTAATGCTCCTGCTCTTTTTTTTGCAATATTTTTGTTGTTGTTGAAAAGTTTGAAAAATTTTGATTTCGAACAAAGTTAGTTGGGGGGGGGGGGGAAATTTGGAAATAAATTATTGGCCACACATATAAAAGTTTAAGATCTCGGAGGTTAGCGTGGGTCAAAAGTCCCTCGTCCTTCGGCTAAATACAAATTTATGGGAAAATATTTTTGAAAAGACTTTATTTCATTTAAAGAATGATAAAACAATTTGTTTATTTAACCTTTTCATTAGAACGTACACCAGTTACACCCAATTTTATTACATAGCACCAATTGAATCACCATAACTATCTTACATATAATATATATTCGAATGAGTGATTTGAAGAAGAGAGCATATAAATAAAAGATTGGACTTTTTTATTTCCCCTCCGATAACCGTAAAACAACAACGGATTGATATGTATTGATTTTAAATACCAATTCGTTTTTGTTTTACGGTTATTGGAGGGGAAATAAAAAAAGTTGTGAGTTTTTTTTTTGCTCTTCTGAAAATTTATAATTATGGAGATACGACCTTTAGATACCCGACTGACGATATATTGCACTGAAAGCAAATACAAAGAAGAAGATACATTTCCTGGAATGGATGTGATCCGGACAATGAAATTAACTACAACAAAACCGAAAAGTGGGTATTCCAATAAAGGCAGGATTTTTTTTTTTTTTTATCCAGGATTTTATTCAGGATTTTTTTATCCAGGATTTTTTTTCGGGGGGAGGGCTTACAATTTTTTTAAGCGCATCAAAAATTTCTTTATATGCACCTTTGTTATGTTTTTAAGAAAGTCAGACAAAAAAATGTAGGGGGGGTTCACCCCCTGTCCCCCCACTCCTGCTGGATACAGCCTTGATTTCGATCATTCTGTGCCTTTTTGCTTCCCATTATTTTGTAAAAATCCTTCAGTTAGTTGGAATTTAAAAGCTGGTTTTATATTATAATTTTCATGTTCCTTTAATCTGTGTGATCAAAAAATAGCGAATAGTACAAGAGAAGACACCTCAATGTATAATTTTTAAGAGAAGGGTGTTTTGTGTTTAAGAAAAATGTTGAAATTTTACGAAAAACAATTTTAATATTGACTCTTTCAGATTTTTTTTTTGTAGGTTTATGTCAGTTCCAAATTTGTTTTTCTTTTCTTAAAAAAGGATTAAAAATGGATAAACAAAGGATAAAATACATAAAATATGTAACACTGTAAACAAATATAGAGAAGACAATCCCTCCGTAAATAATTTTGAGACTGTGAAATCCCCTAAACCAAACTACAACTTCTAAATTTCAGCTATTCTTTGTTTATTTAATCTATGTTTATGTACATATATCCTTATATATTTTATATTCCTGAAATAAATAAAATAAAACTTAGGAATTAGAATTTCTAAATGTTCTGTTCTATATTTGCTTAATGAAATTCTGTGGCAGAAGATGAAAATAAAACTAAAATGGAATAAAAAACTGAAATTTGATAATATTTTTGCTAGATGTCTTTGTTGTTTATTTGAAACCAAACAGCCTTTCTAAAAATAGGAAAATGGACAAAATATTCCTGATTTTGTGAATGATTCCCGATTCCTGAAACAGTGAGATAAACTAAAAGCTAATCCAAAATAAAGAAATGACCATCATCAGCAAAAAGAAAAAAAAACGATCTCACTGAGAAAAGACTCGCCAGTATTTTTTTTCATCAAGTTTCACTTTTTTGGCCATGTATGCACTCCCTCATGCTTTTGCTAAGAAACTTCAACTTTGAAAACAACAAGCCATGTATCAAACAGTTCGTGGTAACGAACTGTAAGTAAGGAGCGACCCGGCTCAATGGTAACCGAAACTCTAAAAAACGGAATTTTGATACCAATAGATACATCAAAAGAATCAGATTTTAATTCTGATTTCAAATATATAAGTTTCATCAAGTTTAATCTTACCCATCAATAGTTACGCGCCTGAGAAAATTTGGCTGATTTTCGAGAAAAGGGGGAAAGACCCCCTGAAAGTTATAGAAACTTAATGAAAATCACACCATCATATTCAGCGTATCCGAGAACCCTACTGTAGAGGTTTCAAGCTCCTATCTACAAAAATGTGGAATTTTGCATTTTTTGCCAGAAGAAAGATCACGGGTGCGTGTTTATTTGTTTGTTTTTTTTTTCTTTTTCCCAGGGGTGATCGTATTGACCCAGTGGTCCTAGAATATTGTAAGAGGGCTCATTGGAACGGAAATTAAAAGTTCTAGTGCCCTTTTTAAGTGACCAAAGAAAATGGAGGGCAACTAGGCCCCCTCCCACGCTCATTTTTTCCCAAAGTCACCCGATCAAAATTTTGAGATAGCCATTTTGTTCAGCATAGTCGAAAATCTAATAAATATGTCTTTTACGATGACTTAATCCCCCACAGTTCCCAGGGGAAGGGCTGCAAGTTATGAACTTTGCCCATTGCTTACATATTGTATTGGTTATTGGGAAGTATACAGACATTTTCAGGAAGAATTTTTTTCTGGTGGGGGGGGGGGAGGGGGCTGGAGGAGGGGGTTACTCGGGAGAATCTTTCCGTGGAGGATGTTTCTTTGGGGTAAGGGACATTTCTATGAAGGGGACGCCGGATTTCCAAGCATTATTTAAAAAACGATCAGAAATTAAATTAAAAAAAACTAGTTTTTTCAACTGAAAGTAAGAAGCAACATTAGAACTTAAAATGAACAGAAATTATTACGTATATGAGGGGGTTCTCCCCCAAGTCAATACCTCGCTCTTTACGCTACAGTTTTTTTTAGTGCTTTCAAAAGAGCTATCTATTCTAATTAAACGGCCTTTGTGATTCAGGGGTGTGTGAATTAAAAATTTTTTTAACTTTTAACGTAAAGAGCGTGGTATTGACTAAGGGGAGAACCCCATCATATACGTAATAACATATACGTAATAATAATAAAAAAAAACAAAAAAAAAAACAAGCGATACGGCTCAATAGTAAGCCAAACTTTTAAAAACGGAACTTTGATGTCAATAAATGTATCAAAAGAATGGGCTTATAATGCTGATTCTAAATATATGAATTTTATTAAGTTTAGTATTACTCATCAAAGGCTACGAGCCTGAGAAAACTTACCTGATTTTTTAAAGAGGGGGGAAACATCCCCTACAAGTGAAAGAATTTTAATGAAAATCACACCGTCAGATTCAGCGTATCAGAAAACCCTATAACATAGGTTTCAAGCTCATATCTGCAAAATCTGCAACTTTGTATTTTTTGCCAGAAGAAAAATATACGAATATAGAAGTTCGTTACGTAAGTTAATTTGTAAATTACGTCAGAACCAAATTTAGAGACAGCCATTTAGCAAAAGAAAAGTAAAATTTTTATGCTAATTTTGTTTACTTATTCAATGACGGCGAGCCAAAATAAAAGCTGCATTAACTAAAAAACGATCAGAAATTAAATAAAAAAAACAAGTTTTTTAAACTGAAAGTAAGGAGCGACATTAAAACTTAAAACGAACAGGAATTATTCCGTATATGAAAGGGGCTGTCCCCTCCTCAACGCCTCGCTCTTTACGCTAAAGTTTTTATTGTTTTAAAAAATAAAGTTGTGAGACAGAGTCAAACTTTAGCGTAAAGAGCGAGGCGTTGAGGAGGGGACAGCTCCTTTCATATACGGAATAATTTCTGTTCGTTTTAAGTTTTAATGTCGCTCCTTACTTTCAGTTTAAAAAACTTATTTTTTTATTTAATACGGTCTGAGAACACAAGGCTTTCTCTTCAATACAAATTACTATACCGGTACAGTTTAATATTTCCTTCAATACAGTTTCCTTCAATAGATTAATTGTTTGTTTTGCGGACTGCATAACGGAAGTTTTTCCGAAATGTCTGCTTTGCCTTTTGGTTTTATTCGCTGGCTGAAAATCACCCTTGTTTGCTTTTGCATTTTTATATATATTTTTTTCGTCCTTCTTTTTTGTCGCATTTTCATTTTTTGGCAATGACTACACATACTAAATTTTCCTAAATATTTCAGCTATGAAAGAAACCACTCATACATACGATCTGAAACCATTCTAGATATAAACGAGGTACGATAAAAATGAAGAACAAAGAAAAATAACAAAGAGAAGGATTTTTCCTTCGGTACAGTTTACTATACCGGTGCAGTTTAATATTTCCTTTAGTACAGTTTCCTTCAAAAGGTTAGTTTTTTTTTGTTTTTCGGACAGCTTAGCGGCAGTCTTTGCCGAAATATCTGCTTTGTCTTTTGTTTTTATTCACAGGTTTAAAATCACCCTTGTTTGATTTTGCATTTTTTTTTTATTATTTTTTTTTTTCGTCCTTCGTTTTTGTCGCATTTTTTTTTTTTTGCAATGTCTACACATACTAAATTTTCCAAAAAAATTTAAACTTTGAATGAATACACTCATACATTCGTTCTTAGACTGTGTTGGTTAAACACGAAGTACGATGAAAACGAAGAACGAACAAAATGTAATTAAAGAAGGATTTTTCTTTCAGTACAATGTATTGTATAACTCAATATTTCCTTCGGCATAGTTTACTTCAAAGCTAGTTTTTTTTTGGCTGAGGACGGCTTAGCGGAAGTCTCTCCTGAAATATTTTTTTTGTCTTTTCGTGTTATTCACTGGTTTTAAATCACCCCCGTTTCGTTTTATCTTTTTCTTAATTTTTTTTTGTTCTTCGTTTTTTTTTGTCGCACGAAACCTCTCTTAGCCGTTATGTATGCAAATCGCTGTAGATAACATTCTCTTTTCATATTGTTTGCTTTTCTTTGTTATATCTTATTTATATTCCGTGCAAGTTCATAGAAATTCTGTAAAAGGAGCAGGCAGTATTGAAAAACTGGAACGACAAAAATTTTCTTTATGGAAATCTAATTCATGTTATTTCATATTCCATGTTAAAAATGGGAAATATTTAAGTTTCATAGGCCAATAATTCAAATTTGTCCATTTACTTTTATAAAGCAAGTTTTCTGCTAAACTTTTCTGCTAAGCAGGAAATTTTCATATTTCGTAAACCAATATTTCAAAATTTTTCATTTATCTTATATAAGGAAATCTTTTGTTTTCAACTTTTTTTTATGTTATGGTGTAAGTTTGTTTTGTTATTTAGTTTGAAGCTCACTATTGTATAACAATCGGAACAAGAATAGAAATACTTTTTATAAAATTAATGATTGGTAGATTAAAGATTATAAGATAAAAGCTATAAAATTAAATGTTATTAGTGGTAGATAATTGTCATATATTTAAATTTTTAAAAAAAAATCGTGTGAAAACTGAAAATTTGAAGCTCGTATTGGGTTAATTAACTACGTAACTTAATAGGATCAATCAGTTCGAAATTGCAGGACAAAGTTGCAAAGAGAAAAAAAAAGAAAAGAAAAGAAGAAAGAAGAAAGAGAAATGAAAAAACGCAATAGAGCAAAGCTCTTTAATACAGATAATTAGTATTGAGGCATAATCTTTAACACGTAAATGCAATTCATTTTAATTCATGTTCTATGTTACAGTAGGGACTGTTCATGTTTAGTCAACCACTAATTCAAAATTTAGGAAATTTTCATGTTTTGTAAACCAATAATTAAAAATTTTCCATTTAGGAAATTTTCATATTTCGTAAGCCAATAATTCAAAATTTTCCATTTATTTTTACAAGACAAAGTAGTTTTTTTTTTTACTTTTTTTCGATCAAGAGCTGTTAGTTTGGTTTGTTACTTAGTTTGGAGTTCAATATAGTATCGCGATCTGAACAAAATAGAAAGATTTTTCGATAAGAAATTGTTATTTGGTTAGACACATTTTATAAATTTTAAATTCGAAAACATCAATATTTCAACATTTTAAGGTCATATCGGAGTAATTAACTATATAACATAAAAAGATATGACTTTAAAATTGAGTGATAGAGTTCCAATTAAAAAAGAGCAAAGAAGAATACATCATGTCAAGGCTCTTTAATACAGGTAGTTAGGGTAAGACTAGGGTCTTACCCTAGGGTCTTTAGTACAGGTACTAGGGTAATATTTGACTCGTAAATATAAAGTACAGTATATTCAGAAGCGTTAATATCTTCAAAATAGCAGTTAAAGTTTCTTATTTGAAATTGTTAATGTTATCGAAGTTCCATTTTAGCGTAACAAAAATGACACCAATGTTTAGTACTAAACTCACAACAATCCAG
Source organism: Artemia sinica (assembly GCA_027921565.1). NCBI lineage: Eukaryota > Metazoa > Arthropoda > Branchiopoda > Anostraca > Artemiidae > Artemia > Artemia sinica. The sequence goes on along the minus strand of CM051260.1, from coordinate 9,253,139 downwards.
TTACTTTTTTTTCTTCTGTTTTCTAAGCTTTTCTTTGTGAGTTTCTTCCTCAAACTTTTGTTTGTGAGTGTTTGTCTTGTGAGTTCATGGTTATGATGCCTTATAGATCAGTGAAAATTATTGATGTGAACAGGCATCCTTTTAATTCGCAATTCGCAAATTAAAGTGTTGATTGTGATGGGAGTGTTGGTCTTCTGTTTTTATTGTGAGGGTTGACCTTCAGTGTTCATCTAGCCACTTCAGAACAGCTGACACAGAAGACTCGAAAACTTATAACCTATATGTATATATATATATATATATATATATATATATATATATATATATATATATATATATATATATATATATATATATATATATATATATATATATATATATATATATATATATATATATATATATATATATATACATACATATATATACATATATATATATATATATATATATATATATATATATATATATATATATATATATATATATATATATATATATATATATATATATATTTATTTATATTTATATATATATATATATATTATATATATATTATATATATATATATATATATATATATATATATATATATATATATATATAATATATATATATATATATATATATATATATATATATAAAATATATATATATATATATATATATATATATATATATATATAATATATATATATATATATATATATTATATATATATATATATCTATATATATATATATATATATATATATATATAATATATATATATATATATATATATATATATATATATATATAATATATATATATATATATATATATATATATATATATATTATATATATATATATATATATATATATATATATATACATATATATATATATATATATATATATTATATATATATATATATATATATATATATATATATATATATATATATATATATATATATATATATATATATATATATATACATATATATATATATATATATATATATATATATATATATATATATATATATATATATATATATATATATATATATATATATATATATATATATATATATATATATATATATTATATATATATATATATATATATATATATATATATAAGTAGAAAGGCCTTATTGACTCCGAACGGGGCACCATATATGGGCATAGAGTCCCTAGGGAGAACACGTGGTTAATGGGGTCAATGACCTCTTTTTTCCAAGGTCGATTGTTTCCGGAAGTTTATTAATATCTTTGGAGTTCGACCAGAATTGTTTCCGGGGCAAAGTTTAGATCACACGTGACAGATGATGTCATGGTTGATTGATTTGACACGAAAGGGGAATTAATTTGTTGTTTCTAAAGGGAATTATTGATTCAAGAAAGGGGAATTAATTTGTTGTTTCTAAGGGGAATTATTGATTCACGAAAGGGGAATTAATTTGTTGTTTCTAAGGGGAATTATTGGTTCAAGAAAGGGGAATTAACTTGTTGTTTCTAAGGGGAAGGTGGGGAAGAGATATATTGATTGCGTAATCGAAGGGAGAGATTTCCCGAGAAATTGATTACATAATCGGTAGAACCCTATCAGGAGCTCGTGACGGGAATCCATTTATGTGCATAGAATGTCGTAATCAACTAGGACAAATTGATTTCTGAGAAATTGATTACATAATCGGTAGAAACCTTATCAGAAGGTCATGACGGGAGTCCATATATGGGCATAGAATGACGTAATCGACTAGGACAGATGGATTTCTGAGAAATTGATTACATAATCGGTAGAACCCTATCAGAAGGTCATGACGGGGGTCCATATATGGGCATAGAATGACGTAATCGACTAGGACAGTTGGATTTCTGAGAAATTGATTACATAATCGGTAGAACCCTATCAGAAGGTCATGACGGGGGTCCATATATGGGCATAGAATGACGTAATCGACTAAGACAGTTGGATTTCTGAGAAATTGATTACATAATCGGTAGAACCCTATCAGAAGGTCATGACGGGGGTCCATATATGGGCATAGAATGACGTAATCGACTAAGACAGTTGGATTTCTGAGAAATTGATTACATAATCGGTATAACCGTATCAGGAGGTCCTGACGGGAACAAGTTCCTTTCTTAATGTCCCTCCTAAACCCATTTTTCAACTTGAAGTACTTATCTTTTTCACACACAATTATACTTTACAGCTTTTTGGATACCTCAACACCAAGAAATACTTTTCAAAGACCATTTCAGAGCAAGTTACTTTCTTAATGTCCCTCCTAAACCCATTTTCCAACTTGAAGTACTTATCTTTTTCACCTACAACTATACTTTACGGCTTTTTGGTTACCTCAGCACCAAGAAATACTTTTCAAAGACCATTTCAGAGCAAGTTACTTTCTTAATGTCCCTCCTAAACCCTTTTTTCAACTTGAAGTACTTATCTTTTTCATCCACAACTATACTTTACAGCTTTTTGGATACCTCAACACCAAGAAATACTTTTCAATGACCATTTCAAAGCAAGTTACTTTCTTAATGTCCCTCCTAAACCCATTTTCCAAGTTGAAGTACTTATCTTTTTCACCCACAACTATACTTTACAGCTTTTTGGTTACCTCAACACCAAGAAATACTTTTCAAAGACCATTTCAGAGCAAGTTACTTTCTTAATGTCCCTCCTAAACCCATTTTTAGGAGGGACATTAAGAAAGTAACTTGCTCTGAAATGATCTTTGAAAAGTATTTCTTGGTGTTGAGGTATCCAAAAAGCTGTAAAGTATAGTTGTGGGTGAAAAAGATAAGTACTTCAAGTTGAAAAATGGGTTTAGGAGGGACATTAAGAAAGGAACTTGTTCCCGTCAGGACCTCCTGATAGGGTTCTACCGATTATGTAATCAATTTCTCAGAAATCCAATTGTCTTAGTCGATTACGTCATTCTATGCCCATATATGTACCCCCGTCATGACCTTCTGATAGGGTTCTACCGATTATGTAATCAATTTCTCAGAAATCCATCTGTCCTAGTCGATTACATCATTCTATGCCCATATATGGACTCCCGTCATGACCTTCTGATAGGGTTCTACCGATTATGTAATCAATTTCTCAGAAATCCAACTGTCCTAGTCGATTACGTCATTCTATGCCCATATATGGACCCCCGTCATGTACTTCTGATAGGGTTCTACCGATTATGTAATCAATTTCTCAGAAATCCATCTGTCCTAGTTGATTACATCATTCTATGCCCATATATGGACTCCCGTCATGACCTTCTGATAGGGTTCTACCGATTATGTAATCAATTTCTCAGAAATCCATTTGTCCTAGTTGATTACGACATTCTATACACATAAATGGATTCCCGTCACGAGCTCCTGATAGGGTTCTACCGATTATGTAATCAATTTCTCGGGAATTCTCTCCCTTCGATTACGCAATCAATATATCTCTTCCCCACCTTCCCCTTAGAAACAACAAATTAATTCCCCTTTCTTGAATCAATAATTCCCCTTAGAAACACCAAATTAATTCCCCTTTCGTGAATCAATAATTCCCCTTAGAAACAACAAATTAATTCCCCTTTCTTGAATCAATAATTCCCCTTAGAAACAACAAATTAATTCCCCTTTCGTGTCAAATCAATCAACCATGACATCATCTAACACGTGTGATCTAAACTTTGCCCCGGAAACAATTCTGGTCGAACTCCAAAGATATTAATAAACTTCCGGAAACAATCAACCTTGGAAAAAAGAGGTCATTGACCCCATTAACCACGTATTCTCCCTAGGGACTCGATGCCCATATATGGTGCCCCGTTCGGAGTCAATAAGGCCTTTCTACTCCTACTTAGTCTTATTGACATCAATTTTCTAACCAGAATGCGTTATACTCACAGGCACATTTCAACACCAGAGCTTTTGAAATTAATTTTCTTTTTTATAACGTATCTTAACGCCTAAAAATCTTTTGAAAAACTGCTTTTCAATGACAGTAAAAAAACAGAAAATCTACAACATATTTTCCAGTTTTTATTTTCTTTTGTAAAATTGATTTTGGGTAACTTACCACCTTTGAACCACCGTATCTGAAATTCTGATGGCACTATTTTTCTGTACTAACTTAATATTACTGCTAAGTTGGCTTCTTACTCTTCCACTTTCAAGCATTCATTCAGTTTATTTATTTTATATTCAGTTTATATATTCAGTTTATTTCAGTTCCAAGTCTTGTTTGTCTCAAACATATAATTTTACTTTTTCAAACTAATGAGCGAATTGCAAATTAAGAGGTTCAAAGCATCTTCATTATTGGTAATTTTTGTTGGAAAATTGCTTAAAAAGCCTTTAGAAGTTTGGCCTATGTAGAGACGAGTGGAACTTTGCTAATCTGAAAAAGGGTCAAATAGCGGTCTAGCAAATTCTTATTGACTCGGAAAGTCAGTGAGCTAAATAAATGAAACCAGGAACTCCGTAATGAATCACAGCAGCAATTGGGGGGAGCTTTGGGCGATTTCCTCCATAGATATTGAAAAAAACTTTTTGAATTTCTTTTTTAGTTACCCTTTAGTTGCGATTTAGCCTATGTGTTTCTTTAACTGTGAAGCAGAGACGCCAGTTGTGGGAAGGCTAGGGGGCCTAACCCTAATTTCTAATAAACAGTATTTAAGCTTTAGAAACTACAGTCTCAGTAAGAAAAGAGGTGATTCAACACTTTTGCTCGATTCAACGCCAAAGTTAGTGAGCAAGGTGAGTGAAACCATGAACTCTGAGGTTAATCAGGGGCAAGAATTGGGGGAGGAAACAATAGGACAATTTCCTACATGGGTTTGAAAAATAATGTTTTTTTTAAATTTCCTTGAAAGAAGGTATCCTTATCCACCTTCTATATTGTCGTGAATTGGTACTCCTGTGGTATATATATATATATATATATATATATATATATATATATATATATATATATATATATATATATATATATATATATATATATATATATATATATATATATATATATATAATATATATATATATATATATATATTATATATATATACTATATATATATATATATATATATATATATATATATATATATATATATATATATATATATATATATATATATATATGTATATATAAGTAGAAAGCTATCTTACAGTCGTGACATGACCACGTGGTTTATGGTTTTCTCACTGAGAATGGAAAACAGGATTTTTCTCACTTTGATGGATGTTTTCTGGATTATTGAGTCTAACGGGGGATAGGGTCAATGACCTCTTTTTCCCAGGTCGATTTATTGTTGTTGATGTTTTGGCCAAGTGCACGCTAGGGGCGAATGTTATGAATCGAAGTGGGTCAATGATCTCATTTCCCCTTTCGTGAATCAATAATTCCCCTTAGAAACAACAAATTAATTCCCCTTTCTAGACAGATCAATCAACCATGACATCATCTGTCAGACATTAAAAAACTTCGCCCAGAAACAATTCTCTAGGATGAACTCTAAAGATATTAATAAACTTCGCCCCGGAAACAATTCTCCAAGAAATTCCGGCGAATGTTTTGATCTTAGAGATGAAGAGACGCGGGAAAGGGTTTCTTAGTAATTTGAAATGTGACAGCGCAGGGATGCCAAAAACAAAAGGAACACGCTGAAATTACGTTTAGGGGTTATTTGAGCGAAACCGTTTTAGACATTTTAGGGAATTATTTCGGCGAAACAGTTAGAGACATTTTAAAAGATGATTTTAGAAGATGTTTTAGAAGAGGTTTTGAGTGTGGTCGTTATAATACACAAGTTCCATTTGAACAATGTCGTGAGGTCCCTTACCCCAACCCCAAAGGGCTCCGATCCCCATACCCCAACCCCAAAGGGCCCCGATCCCCCTACCCCAATCCCAAAGGGCTCCGATCCCCATACCCCAACCCCAAAGGGCCCCGATCCCCCTACCCCAACCCCGAAGGAAGCCCCGGTCCCCAGGGGTCCCCCAGGATCCCAAAGGGCCCTGAAGTTCCCATCCTTTTCACCCACAACTTTACTTTACAGCTTTTTGAATGCCCAACACCAAGCAATACTTTTCAAAAGGCATTTCAGAACAAGTTCTTTTCTTAGTGACCGTCCTAAACCCATTTTACAAATTGAAGTACCCATCCTTTTCACCCACAACTTAGTTATAGGTAAGAGTTTGAAGTTTTACCTTAGAGACTTAGCTTAGAGTTTTAGTTTGGTTTAGTTTTAGTTAAAAGTTTAGAGTTTTTTAGCTTAGAGTCTTAGCTTAGAGTTTTTGTTAGAGTTCTAGTTTAGTTTAGTTTTAGTTAAGAGTTTAGAGTTTTTAGCTTAGAGTCTTAGCTTAGAGTTTTATTTAGAGTTCTAGTTTAGTTTAGTTTAGTTACAGTTAAGAATTTAGAGTTTTAGTTTAGAGTCATAGCTTAGAATTTTACTTAAAGTTGTAGTTTGGTTAAGTTTTAGTTAAGATTTTTAGCGTAGAGTCTTAGCTTATAGTTTGTGTTAGAGTTCTAGTTTAGGTTAGTAATAGTTAAGAGTTTAGAGTTTTAGCTTAGAGTTTTTGTTAGAGTTCTAGTTTAGTTTAGTTATAGTTAAGAGTTTGGTGTTTTACCTTAGAGACTTAGCTTAGAGTTTTAGTTTAGTTTAGTTTTAGTTAAGAGTTTAGAGTTTTAGCTTAGAGTCTTAGCTTAGAGTTTTTGTTAGAGTTCTAGTTTAGTTTAGTTTTAGTTAAGAGTTTAGAGTTTTAGCTTAGAGTCTTAGCTTAGAGTTTTTGTTGAAGTTCTAGTTTAGTTTAGTTTTAGTTAATAGTTTAGAGTTTTAGCTTAGAGTCTTAGCTTAGAGTTTTTGTTAGAGTTGAAGTTTAGTTTAGTAATAGTTATAGTTTAGATATAGTTAAGCGTTTAGAGTTTTAGCTTAGAGACTTAGCTTAGAGTTTTAGTTTAGTTTAGTTTTAGTTAAGAGTTTTGAGTTTTACCTTAAAGTCTTAGATTAGAGTTTTAGTTATGGTTGAAGTTTCGTTTAGTTTAGTTATAGTTAAGAGTTTATAGTTTTAGCTTAGAGTCTTAGCTTAGAGTTTTAGTTAGAGTTATTGTTTAGTTTAGTTTTAGTTAAGAGTTATAGCTTAGAGGTTTAGCCTAGAATCTTAGCTTAGAGATTTAGTTAGAGTTGAAGTTTAGTCTAAACTAGCATAACCACAAAATTACACAATATTGCATAGAAATACCAAAACCATAGGTTAGATTAGGTTAGGTTAGAGGTTATGTTTCTCCACGTTTAAGTTAGGTTAGATTAGGTTAGCTTATCATGAGCGCTCATGATAAGCTAACCTAATCTAACTGGTACAAAGTCGACATGGGGGGATTTTCCGGCGAGTATGGTTAGGTTAGGTTAGCTAAGTTAGGCTAGGTTAGCTAGTAAACATCTCTCCATGTTTAAGTTAGGTTAGGTTAGGCTAGATTAAGTTATGTTAGGCACTTATAGTTATAGTTAGAGTTATATTTTATTTTAGTTAAGTGTTTTTGGATTTGTAGTTTAGTTTTAGCTAAATGTTTAGTTTAGAGTTTTAGTCTTGAGTCATAGCTTAGAGTTTTTCATTGCACTTTTAGTTTAGTTTAGTTTTAGATAGGAGTTTTAGTTTAGAGTTTCAGTTTGGTACTACCTTACAGTCTTAGTTAGAGTTATAGTAGTTTTAGTTTAGAGTTTTAGTTTAGAGTCTTAGCTTAGAGTTTTAGTTAGAGTTAAGAGTTTTTGTTTAGAGTTTAGAGTCTTAGCTTAGAGTTTCTAATTACCGATTTTCATATATGAATTGGAATAAATTAATCAAAAATTAGATTCTTTAAAACTTAGTGTTACAACGTTGAAGTTAAGTTTCGCGTTCAAGAGAAATCTGACTTGTATACCCGTGAAAAGATCTAATGTCGCTTATGTTTTTACGTTCTCTGGAGCATTTACATCTCGGTCCGGGTTTTTATAATGGGTGAGACAGGGAACGATCATACTGTCTATTATTTATATACTGTGCCCCCCCACACAGTCTTCAGGGAAAGGGTTATAAGTTATGCCCTGGGGGCATATATGTTCTTATTGAAATCTTTGTCGTAGAAACTTTAAAAAGGGCTCATTCGATTGGAAATTCAAAGGTCTAGTGCCCTGTTTAATAGTCGAAAGTGATTTGAGGGCAACTAAACTTTAAAAAGGGCAATAATTCAATATTTCCTTCATTGCTAAAACTCTTTGTGACTTTTTCATTTAACCAGGCGATTTTTTTATCGCCCTAGTCTTAAAATTTCAGCCATAAGGTCAAAAAATGAGAAAAATATTCCTATTCTTCCTCAAAACTTGGAGTGCTATCATCAGACAGATGAGACATTTCAAATGAGCTGTCACTCGCCACAAGTCGGAGCACAACCACAATTAGCTCATGATTATTGGACTTCTCAACAATGCTCAATTAAAAGTTTGACTGGTTATGCTCTATATACCGTTTTAATTTAGCAAAGAATTATAGATAAGTCTTAAATAAAAATCATTAAAAATTAAACCTTAAAATAGTGAGGATGGGGTCCACCCCCTCCCCAACTCTCGCTCTTTACTCTAAAGTCTTCAAGATTTATAAAATTACTTCGCATTCAAAATCAACGACCCTTTCTCCAGGTTGAAATAACCATAATTTTTCGAGAGAGTCGTTGCGTAATTATGACTCTAGCCCTTTTCTCTTAGACGCATACAAAAAAAAGAAGTAAGATCGCATCAAAAAACGCATACAAAATTTGTTTATATCCATTTTTGTTACGATTTTACGAGTCAGACAAATATTTGGGGGGGGGGGGGGTCAAACCACCCTGACCCCCCCCCCCCCACCCCGACTGTGCCGCCTTCAGCCTGTGGCCCCTGGGGTGGGGATCCTGGTCCGTGGCCGTTCTTCGGCCTGCGGCCCCGGTGAATAGGGGGTGGGGGGTGGGGGGGGGGGGGGGGTAGGTTAGGTTTGGTTAGCCTACGTACGCGCGCGTACGTAGGCTAACCTAACCTAACTTAACTTAACCTGACCTAACTTAATCTAGGTTCATGATAAGTTAATCTAATCTAGCCTAACTTAAACATGGAGAAATGTTTCTAATTATTTATTAATATTTATTTATACCTAACCTAACCTATTGTTTTTGGTGGTTAGATGAATGAACTGAATTTAAGAAAAATTAGAAATAGAGTGAAACTTTTTATCTTCATGGTAAATAATCACAATCATAGTATAGCCATTCCTATCTTCTATGGAAAAATTTAGAATTGAACTTTAAATTTTTTTGTCTTTGAGAAATTATGAAGTGAAATGGAAGCTTTTTCATTTTCATTGGTAAATTTCAGAATTGAGCTAACTTTTTTTTCTCCTCTCTAAGAAAATTCAGAAGAGAACTTGTACATTTTTTGCACTTCTTCGAGAAAACTTAGAATTAAAGTGGAGCTCCATATCTTCATGAAGAATATTCACAATCAAAGTATAACTTTTTCTATCTTCTATGAAAAATTTGGAACAATATTTTAAATTTTGTCGTCTCTTCGAGAAAAATCTGAATTGAAGTGGAAAATTTTATATTATTTTAGGAAAATAGAATTGATCAATAACTTATTTCATTTTCATTGAGAAAATTCAGAATCGAAGTTAAACTTTTCTTTTCCGGGAAAATATTTGGAACAGAACTTTAAATTTTTTCATCTCTTTGAGAAAGGTCGGAATTGAATTTAAGAAAATTTAGAATTAAAATGAAACTTTTTATCTTCATGGAAAATAATCACAATCATAGTATAACTTTTCCTATCTTTTATGGAAAAATTTAGAACTGAACTTTAAATTTTTTATGTCTTGGTGAACTTAAAACTGATGTGGAAGCTTTTTATTTTCTCTGGAGAAATTAGAATTGAATTGTGTTCTTTGGTAAAATTCAGAAGAGAACTTGAATATTCATGATCAAAGTATAACTTTTCCAATCTTCTATGAAAAATTTGGAACAGAACTTTAAATTTTTTTCATCTCTATGTGAAAAGTCGGAACTGAATTTAAGAAAATTTAGAATTAATGTGAAACTTTTTATCTTCATGGAAAATAATCACAATCATAGTATAACTTTTCCTATCTTCTATGGAAAAATTTAGAACAGAACTTTAAATTTTTTATGTCTTGGTGAACTTAAAACTGAAGTGGAAGCTTTTTATTTTCTCTGGAGAAACTAGAATTGAATTGTGTTCGTTGGTAAAATTCAGAAGAGAACTTGAACTTTTCTATCTTCTATGAAAAATTTGGAAGTATTTTAAATTTTTCATCTCTTTGAGAAAAATCTGAACTGAAGTAGAAAATTTTTATATTATTTTGGGAAAATAGAATTGATCAATAACTTATTTCATTTTCATTAAGAAAATTCAGAATCGAAGTTGAACTTTTCTTCTTCCGGGAAAATATTTGGAACAGAACTTTAAATTTTTTCATCTCTTTGAGAAAGGTCGGAACTGAATTTAAGAAAATTTAGAATTAAAGTGAAACTTTTTATCTTCATTGAAAATAGTCACAATCATAGTAAAACTTTTCCTATCTTCTATGGAAAAATTTATAACTGAACTTAATATTTTTATGTCTTGGTGAACTTAAAACTGATGTGGAAGCTTTTTATTTTCTCTGGAGAAATTAGAATTGAATTATGTTCTTTGGTAAAATTCAGAGAAGAACTTGAACTTTTCTATCTTCTACGAAAAATTTGGAACAGTATTTTAAATTTTTTCATCTGTTTGAGAAAAATCTGAACTGAAGTGGAAACTTTTTATATTATTTGGAAAAATAGAATTGATCAATAACTTATTTCATTTTCATTAAGAAAATTCCGAATCGAAGTTGAACTTTTCTTCTTCCGGAAAAATATTTGGAACAGAACTTTAAATTTTTTCATCTCTTTGAGAAAAGCCGGAACTGAATTTAAGAAAATTTTGAATTAAAGTGAAACTTTTTATCTTCATGGAAATATAATCACAATCATGGTATAACTTTTCCTATCTTCTACGGAAAAATTTAGAACTGAACTTTAAATTTTTTATGTCTTGGTGAACTTAAAACTGAAGTGGAAGCTTTTTATTTTCTCTGGTGAAATTAGAATTGAATTGTGTTCTTTGGTAAAATTCAGAAGAGAACTTGAACTTTTCTATCTTCTAAGAAAAATTTGGAACAGAAATTTAAATTTTTTCATCTCTATGTGAAAAGTCGGAACTGAATTTAAGAAAATTTAGAATTAAAGTGAAACTTTTTATCTTCATGGAAAATAATCATAGTCATAGTAAAACTTTTCCTATCTTCTATGTAAAAATTTAGAACTGAACTTTAAATTTTTTATGTCTTGGTGAACTTAAAACTGAAGTGGAAGCTTTTTATTTTCTCTGGAGAAATTAGAATTGAATTATGTTCTTTGGTAAAATTCAGATTAGAACTTGAACTTTTCTATCTTCTAAGAAAAATTTGGAACAATATTTTAAATTTTTTCATCTCTTTGAGAAAAATCTGAATTGAAGTGGAAAATTTTATAATATTTTGAGAAAATAGAATTGATCAATAACATATTTCATTTTCACTGAGAAAATTCAGAATCGAAGTTGAACTTTTCTTCTTCCGGGGAAATATTTGGAACAGAACTTTAAATTTTTTCTCAAGTTAGAAAATGGGTTTAGGTGGGACATTAAGAAAGTAACTCGCTCTGAAATGGTCTTTGAAAAGTATTTCTTGGTGTTGAGGTATACAAGAAGCTGTAAAGTATAATTGTGGGTGAAAAAGATAAGTACTTCAAGTTGGAAAATGGGTTTAGGAGGGACATTAAGAAAGTAACTTGCTCTGAAATGGTCTTTGAAAAGTATTTCTTGGTGTTGAGGTAACCAAAAAGCTGTAAAGTATAGTTGTGGGTGAAAAAGATAAGTACTTCAAGTTGGAAAATGGGTTTAGGATGGACATTAAGAAAGTAACTTGCTCTGAAATGGTCTTTGAAAAGTATTTCTTGGTGTTGAGGTATCCAAAAAGCTGTAAAGTATAGTTGTGGGTGAAAAAGATAAGTACTTCAACTTGTAAAATAGGTTTAGGAGGGACATTAAGAAAGTAACTTGCTCTGAAATGATCTTTGAAAAGTATTTCTTGGTGTTGAGGTATCCAAAAAGCTGTAAAGTATAGTTGTGGGTGAAAAAGATAAGTACTTCAAGTTGGAAAATGGGTTTAGGAGGGACACTAAGAAAGTAACTTGCTCTGAAATGGTCTTTGAAAAGTATTTCTTGGTGTTGAGGTATCCAAAAAGCTGTAAAGTATAGTTGTGGGTGAAAAGATAAGTACTTCAACTTGTAAAATAGGTTTAGAAGGGACATTAAGAAAGTAACTTGCTCTGAAATGGTCTTTGAAAAGTATTTCTTGGTGTTGAGGTATCCAAAAAGCTGTAAAGTATAGTTGTGGGTGATAAAGATAAGTACTTCAAGTTGGAAAATGGGTTTAGGAGGGACATTAAGAAAGTAACTTGCTCTGAAATGGTCTTTGAAAAGTATTTCTTGGTGTTGAGGTATCCAAAAAGCTGTAAAGTATAGTTGTGGGTGAAAAAGATAAGTACTTCAAGTTGAAAAATGGGTTTAGGAGGGACATTAAGAAAGTAACTCGCTCTGAAATGGTCTTTGAAAAGTATTTCTTGGTGTTGAGGTATCCAAAAAGCTGTAAAGTATAGTTGTGGGTGAAAAAGATAAGTACTTCAAGTTGGAAAATGGGTTTAGGAGGGACATTAAGAAAGTAACTTGCTCTGAAATGGTCTTTGAAAAGTATTTCTTGGTGTTGAGGTAACCAAAAAGCTGTAAAGTATAGTTGTGGGTGAAAAAGATAAGTACTTCAAGTTGGAAAATGGGTTTAGGAGGGACATTAAGAAAGTAACTTGCTCTGAAATGGTCTTTGAAAAGTATTTCTTGGTGGTGAGGTATCCAAAAAGCTGTAAAGTATTGTTGTGGGTGAAAAAGATAAGTACTTCAACTTGTAAAATAGGTTTATTAGGGACATTAAGAAAGTAACTTGCTCTGAAATGATCTTTGAAAAGTATTTCTTGGTGTTGAGGTAACCAGAAAGCTGTAAAGTATAGTTGTGGGTGAAAAAGATAAGTACTTCAAATTTGAAAATGGGTTTAGGATCGACATTAAGAAAGTAACTTGCTCTGAAATGGTCTTTGAAAAGTATTTCTTGGTGTTGAGGTATCCAAAAAGCTGTAAAGTATAGTTGTGGGTGGAAAAGATAAGTACTTCAAGTTGGAAAATGGGTTTAGGAGGGACATTAAGAAAGTAACTTGCTCTGAAATGGTCTTTGAAAAGTATTTCTTGGTGTTGAGGTATCCAAAAAGCTGTAAAGTATAGTTGTGGATGAAAAAGATAAGTACTTCAAGTTGGAAAATGGGTTTAGGAGGGACATTAAGAAAGTAACTTGCTCTGAAATGGTCTTTGAAAAGTATTTCTTGGTGTTGAGGTATCCAAAAAGCTGTAAAGTATAGTTGTGGGTGAAAAAGATAAGTACTTCAACTTGTAAAATAGGTTTATTAGGGACATTAAGAAAGTAACTTGCTCTGAAATGATCTTTGAAAAGTATTTCTTGGTGTTGAGGTAACCAGAAAGCTGTAAAGTATAGTTGTGGGTGAAAAAGATAAGTACTTCAAATTGGAAAATGGGTTTAGGAGGGACATTAAGAAAGTAACTTGCTCTGAAATGGTCTTTGAAAAGTATTTCTTGGTGTTGAGGTATCCAAAAAGCTGTAAAGTATAGTTGTGGATGAAAAAGATAAGTACTTCAAGTTGGAAAATGGGTATAGGAGGGACATTAAGAAAGTAACTTGCTCTGAAATGGTCTTTGAAAAGTATTTCTTGGTGTTGAGGTAACCAAAAAGCTGTAAAGTATAGTTGTGGGTGTAAAAGATAAGTACTTCAACTTGGAAAATGGGTTTAGGAGGGACATTAAGAAAGTAACTTGCTCTGAAATGGTCATTGAAAAGTATTTCTTGGTGTTGAGGTATCCAAAAAGCTGTAAAGTATAGTTGTGGATGAAAAGATTAGTACTTCAAGTTGAAAAAAGGGTTTAGGAGGGACATTAAGAAGGTAACTTGCTCTGAAATGGTCTTTGAAAAGTATTTCTTGGTGTTGAGGTAACCAAAAAGCCGTAAAGTATAGTTGTGGGTGAAAAAGATAAGTACTTCAAGTTGGAAAATGAGTTTAGGACGGTCACTAAGAAAGGAACTTGCTCTGAAATGCCCTTTGAAAAGAACATAACATAACATAACATAACATAGCATAACATAACATAACATAACATAACATAGCATAACATAACATAGCATAACATAACATAACATAACATAACATAGCATAACATAACATAACATAACATAGCATAACATAACATAACATAACATAGCATAACATAACATAACATAACATAACCTAACCTCACATTTGAGATTACTAGGAAACTGGGGGACCTTTGAGGACCGCGGGCTTCCTTCGGGGTTGGGGTATGGGACCTCACGACACTGTTTAAATAGAACTTGTGTATTATAACGACCATACTCAAAACCTCTTCTGAAAAACATCTTCTAAAATCATCTTTTAAAATGTCTCTAACTGTTTCGCCGAAATAATTCCCTAAAATGTCTAAAACGGTTTCGCCCAAATAATCCCTAAACGTAATTTCAGCGTGTTCCTTTTGTTTTTGGCATCCCTGCGCTGTCACATTTGAAATTACTAAGAAACCCTTTCGCGCGCTAATCACTTCATCGCTAAGATCAAAACATTCACCCGGAAACAATTCTCTTGGTAGAACTCCAAAGACATTAATAGACATTCGCTCGGAAACAATTCTCTTTGGAAACAACAAATTAATTCCCCTTTCGTGAATCAATAATTCTCCTTAGAAACAACAAATTAATTCCCCTTTCGTGACAAATCAATCAATCATGACATCATCTGTCAGGTATTAATAAACATTCGCCCGGAAACAATTCTCTTTGGAAATACATCAAAGACATTAATTAACTTGACGTCATCTGTCAGACATTAATTAACTTCCCCGGAAACAATTCTGACAGGTGATATTAGACTCAATAATCCAGAAAACATCCATCAAAGTGAGAAAAATACTGTTTTTCCATTCTCACTGACAAAAACCATAAAACAGACATGAATTATTGTTGACATCCATGAAAAACATCAAATATATTGATCAACACTCATAACCGTCCAAGAAACATCCATAAAAGTGAGAAAATTCCTGTTTTTTCAAGTGAGAAAAATTCTGTTTTTTTCATTCTCAGTGAGAAAACCATCTCCCTAGGGACTCTATGCCCATATATGGTGTGCTGTTCGGAGTCAATAAGGCCTTTCTACTAGTAGGTATTTTCAAAGACCACGCTGCTTCTCCGTGACATACAAATAACAGTTCAAATAGGGATAAATCCTTTTATCAGACATTGAAAAACCATGATAGAAATTCTGAATATTTCGATCACATACACAGTGACCATCATCTGCGACTTTTTACCCACTGATGACGATCGCTGTGTATGTGATCGAAATATCCAGAATTTTCATCATTGTTTTTCATTGTCTAATAAAAGGATTTATTTCTATTTGAACTGTTATTTATAAGAAGACTAAGCTGCTAAGACTAGGAATAAGTGAAAGTGAAGAGATGATGTTGGGTAACGAGAAGATCGATCAAGTGAACAGCTTCACATACCTAGGAAGTATTATTAGTAAAGACGGTGGTTGCAGTAAAGATGTTAAAAGTAGAACAGCCAAGGCCCAAGCTGTTTATTCACAGATGAATAAGTTTGGAATAAAAGGAAGATAGTCTGCGAACCAAGATTAGAATATTGGAAGCTATAGTGATTACAGTGGTCAAGTACGGTTCTGAAGCGTGAGCGCTCCGAAAAACGGAGGTGGACTTGGCAGATGTTTTCCAGAGAAATTGCCTACGGACTGTTTTGGGCACCCAACTGACTAACCGTATCTCAAACAGTAAGCTGTACGAAAAATTTGGTTCAATCCACTTTCTAGGGCTATAATGAGAAAAAAGGTGAGACGGCTAGGACCTGTTCTACGGTTTAAGGATGACAGACTGACAAAGATTGTCCTTGTCGGCCAACCGTCTTGGGTCAAACGAAAAGCAGATCGTCCTCGAGTGGAGTCCGAGGATGTCATAAGAAAACATTCAAAATAAATGAGAAAAGAGGGAGGCTTTGAGTAGATTGGGATGGAGGAAGAGCGTGCGTAGCTGTGAAGGCCTCGGTCGGCTTAGTGCTGCAGGGAGCTGTTGTTAGTAGTAGTAGTAGTAGTAGTAGTATAGTAGTAGAATTTAAAGGATTGTCAGCAATATGCATTTTATCAACAGATTTTCTTTTGTATTTGCTTTCGGTACAAACAAGGGATTCAAAATGCCTGGAGAGAAACCGAGGACACATAAAACCCCCGTGTTTTATGTTGTTTTACCCCTGTGATTCTGATTTAAAATTTTTTTTTGGTTTAACCGTAGGATTTAAAGGGTTATCATTGCTGTGACTTTTATTTAAAAACTTTCTTTTTCCTTTTGCCATAAATAATTGATTCAAAAAGCCCTTGAGAGAAAGAAAGGACGTATAAAACCCCTGTGTGTTCCATTTTGAAACGGATAATATAACTTACCCTTAAAAATGAAAAGTAGTGACATTTTTAATACATGGGCTTATTTTTATCTGAGCTCTGATATTTAATTGGATTTGAGATTATTTAAGGTTGTTACTTTTTGCCACAGAAGTTCTTTGTTCTTGAAATGCTAGATTCCAGCTGTCCTCGTACTTTAAAATTCACCTAAGGTCAATGCGTTTGTCGTATTGGCATTAAACCAAATTGCGAATCTCTATCATACAACAAAAATCGCCTAAAAATTAATAGAAAGAAGAAATATCAGTATGAGCGCTGTGGGATAGGAATCTTTCAATGGAAGGTTCGAAAAATGTTTCTTCCGAAAATGTACTTGGGAATCTTTAAAATTTGTAGCTTAGCTCATTAATGGCCTACTCTCTGACCTGAAGCTACGGATTATTGCAGACTGGTCTAGATCACACCTCAAATTCTAAGATTTTTTTTTTTTTTTTAATTGGGTGAAGTCTAAGGAAAAAAAAGAATTATATGCTATTTGCCTGAAAAAGGAGTGTCCTTAAGACCAATCTCTGCAGGAGGTGGGGGTAGTCTTCTTCACATGCCCCATATGAAATTTTAGTCCGTAGATTAAGAACAGTCATAAGCTGATTGGTCATTTCCCAGTTCTGCAAAATCAAACCGGTCGACTTTCAATTAATCCTTCTTTTGACCACCATTATCTTTGGTTATATAACTTTTATGTTAATCATAATTGCACCAATAGCTGCAATCTCTGTAACCAAAAACCCTTTACCGGATGCTTAAAATCTTCCTCTTGATTGCTCCTCCTTCCAATCCCCATTGTAACAAAAATGAAAAAAATGAGCTATAAAAAAATTGCCTAGGGAAAAACCACTCCAAAACCAAATTTATGCAAGAATAATGATAAGCAAAGTTTATGTTTAGAACAGTAAACCTAAAGTACTAAAATATATTTTCATAAATTTAAAAAAAGAGCTTGAAACCCTAGTCTTTTTTTTTCTCCAGAGCTAGTGGGCACTGGGACATCGCTTTTAGGGTTTTGGTTCCCCAACCCCGTCAAGGCGTGCAGGAATTGGTCACTAGTTTTCACGTCACACACAAGCACAACAAGACCAGGGAGTGTCCTTAAGACCAATCTCTGCAGGAGGTGGGGGTAGTCTTCCCCACATTCCCCATATGAAATTTCAGTCCGTAGATTAAGAACAATCATAAGCCGATTGGTCTTGTCTTGTTTTAACCTGTATTATTCATAAGAATATGATTTTAATGGTTATTAAATAAAAAAAAACAAGTTTTTTCAACTGAAAGTAAGGAGCAACATTAAAACTTAAAACGATCAGAAATTATTACGTATATGAAGAAGGTTGTCCCCTCCTCAAAATCTCACTCTCCACGCTAAAGTTTCTTAGAACTTTTAAAAAAGCTTCTTAATGTTTCAATTAAACGCCCCTTGTGTTTCAGGAGCCATTCTTAAAGATTCGGGACAAAATTCAAACCGTAGAACTTTTAGAACTTTTAAAAAAGCTTCTTATTGTTCTAATTAAACGACCCTTGTGTTTCAGAAGTCGTTCTTAAGGGATCAGGACAAAAATCAAACCATAGCGTGAAGAGCAAGGTGTTGAGGAGGGGACAGCCCACTTCATATATGTAATAATTTCTCTTCGCTTTAAGTTTTAATGTTGTTGCTTTTCAGTTGAAAAAAACTCGTTTTTTTATTTAGTTTCTGATCGTTTTTTAAATATTGCCAGGAAACCTGGCCCTATCACCGTGGAGAAATCCCCCTCCCCATGGAAATATGCTCTAGACAATTCAATCCCCGTGATTATTTACCCGGATAGTCACCCTTAACCATTCCACGCGTAAAATTGAGACGGAAAAGAGAAAGCAAGACACATAACAAGAATATTCTATAGTAATTTTGCCAAATTCCCCCAGTGTGAAATTTCCCCTGACAACTTCACCCCCTGAAAACTTCTCTCCCAATGGAAAATTCCTCCGTGGAAAAACCTCCAGCAGGAAATTCGTCCGCCCCCACCCGAAAATGTATGCATACTTCCCAATAACAAATACTATATGTAACAATGGGAAAATTTTATAGCTTAAAGACCTTTCCCCTGGGGCTGGGGGGATATGTTATATCCAAAAGCATAGTTATTAGCTTTTTAACTATGATGAACGAAATGGCTATCTCAAAATTTTGATCGGACACTTTGGGGAAAAAGGGATGGGGGAGGGGGCCTAGTTGCCTTCTAATATTTTTGGTCACTTAAAAAGGACACTAGAACTTTTAGTTTCTGTTTGAATGAGCCCTCTCCCGTTATTTTAGGACCACTTGGACAATACCATCAATTCCAGCAAAAAATAGAAGTCTTTGATACTAGAAGACTCATTTTTGCAGATAGGAGGTTGGCACCTCCTAAAGAAGGTTCTCTGATACGCTGAATCTGATTATGTGCTTTTCATTAAGATCTTTCGACTTTTAGGGGGTATCCCTCCTTTCATAAAATCAGGAAAATTTTATCAGGCTCGTAGTCTTTGATACTAAACTTACTGAAACTTATATATTTGGAATTAGCTTAATAAGCTGATTCTTTTGATATATCTGTTGGTATCAAAATTCCGTTTTTTAGAGTTTTGGGTACTATTGAGCTGTGTCGCTCCTTAATTACAGTTCCTTACCACTAACTGTTTGATATTTTTTAAACAGAAACGATGTTAACCCAGAACCCAGAAATGATTTAATAGTATGTTTTTAAAACCCAGAAACGCGGGGCAATTTCTCCCAAAAAGCTGGGGCAATGAACCTCTCCTCTAGATTTTTGAAAAATAGCATTTACCTTAAATATTTAAAAATACCGTATTTTCATTGAAAAAATCAAGAAAAATACCCCCCCCCCTAGATTTTGGAAATAGATTTTTGAATCTTTACTAAAAAAAAAAAAAAAAAAAAAAAATTCGTGCCCTCCTTTCCTATGTTTTCGTGAATTCTTGCCCCAGCACATAGCAGAAATGAATATTTTTAGTACCAGATATTCTTTCTTTTATAGCAAACAAAGTACATTAGGATTCCTTTTTTTGCCTCAAATCATTTAAACATGCTTTGTGCACTGAAAGTCTAAGTTTGTTCCTTTTTTTTATCCCTCTCTTGGTTTCACTTGAAGATCTCTTGATAAGTTTCTGTTGTATATTCTGTTTTGTGTATAAGTTTCTCTGAGTTGGATCCGTGTCTAAGTAGCTACTCTTCTCAACAAAGTAGTCTTATAATAAGACTTTTGCAGACTATTTTCATAGCTTTAGTTTTCTTCTTAGTCTAAACAATAAACATAAACCTGGATAAGAAAGCAAGCATGGCTGGGCATGTTTGGAAGCTCATTTTGGAAGGGTCCAGCCCGTTTGGGACTATCGTGTGCAAAGGCTTTCGTGTATGGCACTTTTTTAACTGCATACTGTTCAGGGGTTTTCTCAGTATTTCCTATAGTTATCATATAGTTATCATATAGTTATCATATAGTTATCTAGGTTTTTTATATTTTTGTTTTATCACTGCGTCCTCTCCTTTCTAAAACGCATAATTGTAGTCTTACCTTCGATATCTTTGTCCTCACCCCTTACACATTTTTTTTTTATATGCAAACCATTTAAAGCCACAACCATGACTTCCTACTTTCCACATAGCGTGGCTTGGATCCAGTGTCCCGTTCTGTTAGAAGTACTTATAACAAGAATCTAGGGGATATCCTTTTTCCTTCTATGTAGAGATTGGATCGAACCCCGACTCTGAAAAGACATATTTAGGACATAAACTGTTACTTCTGACTAGTTTTGGTTAAAATCTCACAAACCCTTTGGACTTATAAGAGGAATTTTGCACCCCTTCTCTCTTTTCACTCTCCTGAATTGGGTCGATCCAGTATCAGTTCATTCGTTCAAAGTCAAATTGGGTGCTGATCTAAAAAGGCATAACCGCGACACTAGGTTTACTTCTGACCAAGTTTTATTAAAACCTGACGACCCCTTCTGGTAAATGACATGATGACAAGAATTTACTGAATCCCTGTCTCTGCGTCAGTTATAAGTTGCATCAGGTATGAACTCCCAACATGCAGAACTAGGAAACTTATTCCCCACCCGGGTAATTGTTGTAATAACAAGGATTTTAGAACCCTCTCCTCCACTAAGGTCAAAATAAGTACGAACTCCCAAAAACTAGGACAGTTAATCTTACTTCAGCTTTGTACAATCACTTCAGCTAGGTGCCCCAATTACAATAGCATAGACATCCCGTCTTCCCTCCTCCACAAATCGGACTGGGTCCTTATTCCCTCCCTATGAATAAATAAGACATTAACGCATAATTTGTATCAAATTTCGTAAAGTTCCTACAATCCATATGGTAAAAGTCTTAACGAAAAGAATTCAGAGACCCTATCCTCTCCATTCCTAGATAGGCCGTAAGGAGTGCGAACTTCCAAAAGGCACAGTTAGGATACTTATACTTAATTGTCACCGATTTTGGCTCATATCGGACCAACTTTTCTGGTAGACGTTCTGATGACATGAATTTAGGACCCCCGCCCCCTACTTCTAGAAGATGGATTATATCAGAACATCCAAAAAGCCCAACTAGGCCACTTGTTCTTACTTCCAACAAAGTTTGAGTGAAATCCGATATTTTAGAAGGTGCTGGGATGGTGAATATAAGGATACCCCCCCCCATGTGATATCAGGCATTGCCCCTTCAAGTACAACTAGGATACTTAATCTTGTTTCAATCTAGTTTAAATTAGAATTTGCAACCTCCTCTGTTAGTATCCTGGCGAATAGAATTTAGGATCACAACTGGACCTGTTCCAGTCTACATCTGAGCCGCAGATTTATTGAAGTTTCGAAAAGTTTATCAATACCAAATAGTTCAGCAACATTTTAGCAAAATAAAAATTACATATTTGTAATCTGAGATTGCCAGTACGGCTCTTCCAGAATTATTTCTTAGAAATCTAGAAGATATGAAATATTTTCGATGTTCAGCATCGAGGACAAAGGGTTATTTTATTTTCTTTACAAATTCAACGTAGCACCATCTCTAAAAAGTTTGCTTCAAGAATTTCGAAAAGTCAAAAATTCGAAAATTGAAATTTATAAAAGTTTTATTAACACCAAAAATTCAGCAACATTTCAGCAAATTAAAACTAAAAATTCGAGATTTGAGGTTGCTAGGCTTGCTCTTCCAGAATTATTTCCTAGAAATCTAGAAGATATAAGAAATTATGATGTCCGGCATTGAAGGGATAATTTTATACCCTAAGCGAATCCGACGTAGCATCGTCCCTAAGAAGTTTGCTTCTAGAGTTTGGACAGTTTCGTTTTACTTCTTGTTTATTCTATTTGATACGCTAGAAAAAGAAATTGTTCCAATTTTTTTCTGGAAATCTAGTGGAACTTTTCCAACTTCTGAGAAACTTTTCCTCTCCGTTTCACTATCCCCATACCAGATGCTTTTTAGAATTTTCATCTCTTATCGTTACTAAATGTTTCCTATCACATAAATTGGATTTTACTGGAAGGTACAGGTTTCTATGGATTCTTCCACTAAATTTTTACAAATTAGGTTAATTTTTGGGCTATTTAACTCTTTTTGTGAAAATATTTAGAGCCTTGTTCGTCTGTAGGACATACGAGCCCATTCAAACGCCAAAGTATAAGAAGAGAAAAAAAAATATAACTAATATTTTATTTATATTTATTAAGGTATATGTTACCTCTGAAACAAACGATTTTGCAACACGCCTGCAGCTATAACTTGCACCAAAAAGACAAGATACCTATGTCATTATGCTCATTAGTAACAGATCTATCCATTCTTTATGATATGATACTATTTAGATTTTTTTTTATCGAAAAAGGTCTAGATTTGTTAAAAAAATAAGAAAATTGTCATTTTTGATCAATTTTCAACTAACATTCAAAGCAATTTCAATCTAAAAAAACATGTAAAATAATATGCAATTCGGTAGATGTGTAGAGCTTTAACTATGGAACAGAGTTGCCAGAAAGTCAAACGAAAAACAGGGTTGCCAAACGTCAAACGAAAGCCTTTTAAAAACAAGCCAAAATACGCCCGAGCCTTTGAAAACCAAGACTGCCATCATGGTCAGCTCATAGATTTCTAAAATTGCCCAAATTTTCGGTACTAAAGTCAAAAAAGATTTTGCGCGTGTCGCGGCGCCGCGACACGCGCATGGCCCAATAAGTTTAGTTGGATTAGTTCTAGATCAGTTTTTTGTCCGGTTATTTCAAACTTAGCACCAATCTTTCGAAACAAACACGTCAAAAAGGTGGTCCTGGTTATATCAAACTTCGCACAAATCTCTAAAAACAAATATGGAAAAATGCGGTCCAGACTTTTGTTAATTCCTTAACCTTTTTCATAATCCTCATGATTTCGTCCATGACAAAATTCAAAAATTGTATTACGAAAGTGATACAAATTGAAGCACGTGATACAGTGCTACACATGATTAAATAGTGCTAAAATAGTTCTTTCGTGCTAAAGTCAGCAAAAGTTTTGCCCCTAATCTAATTCTACTTTTACCTTTCTTGCTTACCCTTCGTTCATCCTGCTCCACTTTCACGGAAGAACAACGATTTATGTGATCCGCCAAAATTCATCTGTTTTTAGTTGCAGTTTTATGCGTCATAATGGTTAAACAGCTGTGAATTCTTTTTATTAACTTTTAGGATTTAATATGACTTATTCCAATGAATACACTAGTAACAACCACAAGCCGAAGACATACAATATCTTTGGTTAATTATCGCATAAAAATTTTTGCTACACATCATTTGTTACAGTTGCCACACAATATTTAAAGATAACTTTATGGATTAAAGTAAGGCCTCAAAAAAAAACAAAAAAACGTGAGAACGGGGTTAATACAAAGCCTTCGTAATCCCAAGATGAAATAATACGTACAGACAAAAACAAAAAACAAAAAAGGAAGGCACTTAGATCCATCAGGCGCTAAGAGATTTAAGACTCAAAGGAGGCTAGGATATTATCTAGATCGACAAGATCAGTTGTTTGGCCAGTTTCTTTGATTTCACAAGCCTTATAAATATCGCTATTGAAAATCAGCATACGCTTTGTAGGCTCAAACGTCGAGAAACAAGAGCCCCATGCTGACAACCACAGCCTGAACACAAGTATTGAGTTCAACATGAGCAAGAGCATACGGTTTCGGAGCTTGTTCTTAATGACATTCATCATAGAAAAGGACCGTTCCACTATCGCATTGCTAATTGGCAAACTCAACAGGGTCAATGCCCACTTGGCTAACTCACGAAAAGGAAATGCCCCAACAGCAACAAGATAAGGTAGGACAGCTATCCAGAACTGAGAGGAGTCTTTGGGGATTGTTCCTCCACACACAAATGACCAATTAACGTCCACACAGTTTCATCCACTGATTCTCCAAGGTACTGAGATCAATGGTAGCAACAATTCTCAATGGCAAGTCTCCAAATCAGGGTCGAAACTGAGACAAGCAAATCACAGGGGATAAAAATTTCAGCTTTAGGAGCGAATCTAGAGCAGGAGGCATTTGTTTAAGCACCGCTTTAGCCGCAGTTTTCAGGAACGCAAAACACCGTATTTTGATTTCGCTCTTCTGTGTGTCTGAAAGTTTAGATTTGGCCAGCTCAATCAGGAACTCGCGTCCGTAATCAACTTGATCTGGCGGCAAATAATTGATTTTGAAGTCCATATTAACCATCAAAGACAATGCAGATGAGCAGAGTATCCTACACAGGAGCCTTAGTATCAAACCCTGCAGCTCTTCAAAAAGACAAAATTGGTCAGCGTGTGTGTGCTGGAACAGCTAGTTGACCCTTTGAAATTCGGACAGCAATGGCTTCAAGAACACAATGAAAATTATGTTTTGCCCATCTTGATACATAGCGTGTAGCACTCTGGCAGCATAGCAACGCTCTTTCTCTTTGGCTAGACTGAAGTGTTTGGTGAGCTCCAGGTACTGCTCATGTATGCGAACCAAGGCATTGTACCGAGAGAGCCAACGAGTACTTGAGGGAGAAATAATACGTAAGGGTGGGTGTATTTCCATCGTTTATCAACTTAATTACATGTTGATATGTCTCCCTTCTAAGGGGGCTTACGTTAAACCATTTATATGTTTCGGACATCATAAACTCCAAGGTTCGAAGGGAGTTCACAGACCGCCTCTGTGGCACTATTCTAGACAAGCTACTTTTTGATATCTTGGAAGAGTTCGGTTAGGAAAACAAACTTTCAGTGATGAATCCAGGGCCAAAAACATACTCTGGGAAGGTATTGCCATTCTACTATATTAACCCCCTTCTGATTTCTAAGTCTTGGAATTTTGACAAAACAACATTACATCTTAATTTTGAGTTTCTTTTTCTCTGGTTTTAGTTTGAAAATGCAATTCCTGTTATTAGAGTAGGATTTTAAGCCATATCAAAGGTTTTTTCCTAAATTTAGGAAGTGTATTTCCAGATCTTTGAAACTTCCCAAATTTGGATTGAGCAAAGTTGTAAAGCTGAAAACATTTTTTTTGTACTTTTTTTCAAGCAGAAGATCTATTATGCATGGTTTCACTTTTATAAAACAAAGGTTTTTAAAGGTCATCAAAGGGCAGTGCCCTCTATTGGGGAAAGGTGTAGAGATGGGTTGGCTACTTCAAAATATCTGTCCAGGACATACTTTAGTCTGTAAACCCATCCCAGAAAGCTTCATTTTTGTAACCTAACCCTTTCCCAAGATAGCAACAAATAGCTTGTCTAGAAAATTACCATATATAATTCAGACTATATATTTGCATGGGTACCCATAAGGGGGAACAAGGGAGGGGAGCGCCTTCTCCTTAGTACTCTTAGCATCATTAGTTACAGTAACTGTAGTTGTAGTACTGAAAGTATACACATAGTGCCTTCTGGGTAGTTCAAAATCCCCCACAATGTACTCTTAAAGATCTAATTTATTAATATAAGTTGTTCTTGAGATATTACTTTGTAATCTTTTTGAAAGTCTACATGCTCATAATTTGTTTTGATTTAGTTCAACGTCTGCCTATTTGTATTTGATTACTGAGGATGTTGTTATATTCTCTTTGGACTATTGCTCTGACGGTTGTGGGGGGGGGGGTGGCATTGTCAAAGTCATAATTTCCGGACCTTTAAACTATGGTGAACAAAATGGCTATTTCAAAATTTTGATTGGATGTGTTTGGGGAAGTGATTGAAGTGAGGGAGGGGGAGCTGGTTGCCCTCCATGAGCTCTTTTTGAAGCTCCTATGACATTTCTTTCTATAAGAAGTACCCTGGTCTAAAAAACAAAACAATGTATTGTGCCCACATTGCTCTTTACTTAGGCATCACTATTGTGCTGCCTATGATATTTTGTCTTGAAATTTTAATTATACAGCACTGGAATTGCCAATTAGACCCCCCCCCCTATAATTCAGCCTTTTATTATCATTCCATAGTATGGAATGATAATAAAATTATTGCCTTCCGTTGACATTTAAATAGTAGGAGAGCAGAAAATTAACATACTGAAGCTCCACAGGCAACATAAATCTTAATTAGCTCCTTAATTTTTCTGGGCAAAGTCAGATGGCGCTGATTGTTATTTTTGTTTTAGGTGGACGCCAGTTTCCTCTTTATCAGTAATCAGTTTATCATCACTTTGTCAGTTATCAATTTTCTACTTTTATCAGTTTTCCACCTCATTTTTAGTACACAATTTGATGGTGTATGTAGAACTTTCCTAAAATTGAGGCTACTTGTAATGGTTTGACATCTGTTAGAAGTTTACGACATCTACTGACAAAAAAGAAGAGAGATTCATCTTCAGCTTATTTTGAAAGCTTTTAGCACAGACTGTTATTTATGTCATATCTAATGTCTTTCTTTTAACACAGATAGGCCGATAAGATTAAAGTACCAGGTATACCAAATTAAAACATTTCTTACCCCCCTGAACACATCTTAGGTCTACTCACACTGAAAACTGCGATTTTCAAAGATTTTTCTTTTGGTTACTACAACTATATGAAGTTTTTAGGCCAGCACCACTTTTTTGTCAGTGTTGCCACTTTGAATCGTGAAACAAATAAACAAAACTAATTACTTAAGTTTAACAACGCTGTTTGTCCATAAAAATTCAAACATTAAGAATTTGTTGATTCCAAAAGACAGCTACACCTTTTCAAACTGTTTGGTGCCATATGTTTTAGCTTATGTTTTACTGATTTTTTGCCCATGTTCTTGAATTTGCCCGCTGCTACCTACAACTGCATAACTAGGCTACATATGGAGGACTTTTTCATAAAAAAAAAAAATTGAATTACCGATTTTTGCTAATTTTTAAAATATATATGGTTTTTAAAGTTTCCACTTAACCAATTCAAACAATTTTAGTTCATTTTCACTCTCCTTGGTACTTTGAGAAATGCTTCACAGAGTAAGACTATTTCCAACGGTTGACCTCTGTAAAAAGTAACTCCAAGTGGTGATAAGAAAAAAGAGTTAGCCATATTAAGCTGATTTTCAAAAGCCCTCAACACACGATTGTTTCTTTTGTTGTTGTTCAATCCTACCAATCCTATATGCTCTTATTTTGATTGAATTGTCCGCAAGATTAGTATAATTTTGGAATCAGGACTAAGCTTGTGTAATTTTTCCTAGAGTGAAAACTATCTCCAACATCTTTTAGAAAGTAACTACACTGAGTGATAAAATAAAGTAGAGAAAAAAAAAGAGAAAAAAAAGAGAATAAAAAAAGCTCAATTTGCTCAATCTTACAATATGTGGACAACTTTTCCTCAAGAAAATAATCGTTATATTCACATATACATTTCTAAATTTCCGCTGTTTCCTTTGAGGTTGACCAAAGTACTTCGACAAAGGAGAAATTTTTTGTTCTTGCATCAAATATGAATATAATACCAACACTGAAGGTAAAGAATAGGCACGTACTAAATAATCTATTTAGAAAGGGGCACGAATTCGAGAAAAAAAACGAATAATAGTTGAATTAGATGGGAAATGTAAGAGATTGTAGGTAAAATGCAAATTTGAGATTCTGAAGGAAGGGGACCAAAATATCTCTTTCGATTCCCACCCCTCATCTGAGTATGTGCCTGAAAAATAATATTGCAATTTATATCCCTCAATCATAGCTTATAGCTAGTAATACTGATTTGAATAAATTATAAATTAAGTTAACATAAAGAAGAAAAACCTCTCTTGTTTATCAAACCAAGATTACAAAGCTGATACTCAAGGCAGGCACTTAAGTATAATTTGTTTTTGTTTGGGGAGGAGGGCGTTTAACAAAACAATTTCTTTATTGTTTGAATAAGAAGTGTCCAGAAATTCGGGAAAATGTAGGATTTTGGGGGGAACCCGGGCCCAGAGGCACAGTCCCTCTAACTCTCTAACTAGACGTACGTCTCTAACTAGAGTATACTATTATTTTTACAGCCATGCCATGGCTTATCTATTTAAAAATTCAAAACCAGTCTTAAAAGTTCAAAAATGTAAACCATTTTAAAAATTCAAGAAGAAAAATGAGCTATAAAAGTTCGAAAATGTATGCTGCTAAATATGCAAAACTGCAAAAGTTGGAAATATGACTTCACCACAGGAGACAGCCATTTGAAAGGGCCGAAGGCCTGGGCCCCTTATTGGTGAGGGTGGAAGACCCGAGGGAGTGGAGGAAGGTGAAGAAAAACCGATGAAGTCGGCTTTTTGACAAATAAATAGCCTAGTATAAAAACTGGTTTAAATAAGATAGTTATTAAATTAGATTATATAAAGTAAGGATAATTTGAAAGGAAAATACTGTAAAAGCAAGAAGTGACCTCTCAGATACAGAGGCTATACATCCGCGTGGCGGAGTATTCGTCCCTAACATATGTGCAGGTAAAAAATATAGTTACAGTAGACCATTTAAGGAGTAAGAAGAACAGTTATACAGTTTTGCATTATTGCGCACCTGCTAATAGAAGATATATAAATATAATTTTTCAGGGGGGCAGATGCTTGGAGCCTCGAAAGGTTTATTTTTTGGCTCTTGCATTTATAGGCCACAACAGTCCATAATTATTATAAAACTGGTGCTAAAGGATATTACAATTTCTATGAAGGTGCGTGGCTTATGTATATATATATATATATATATATATATATATATATATATATATATATATATATATATAGTATATATATATATATATATATATATATATATATATATATATATATATATATATATTATATATATATATATATATATATATATATATATATATATATATATATATATATATATATATATATATATATATATATATATCCCATAATTTGGAGAAAATTTTTCGGGCTAGGTGTGCAATATGGATCTTGAGGGGGTTATAGTCCCCATTTTATTGTGATCAATTTAAAAAAGCGTTGAAAAAAATCGAAGAAAAATAAAGAGCCCTGTTAAAACCTAAAATGATTAGAAGTAGTATTATATAATCATTCAAACTAAAAGAAATTAAAATTAAAATTAACTAAAAAATTAAAGAAATTGAAAATCATGCTAAGTAAAAAAAAAATACCAAATACTGCTATGCATAAATAGATGAAACTTTAAATAAACTAAAATTAGATGAATTGATGAAGTCAAAATTAAAAAGAACATAAATTGCCGCAAATAATAGCAGATGTCCTGTTCCTTTAAGCTCTTTTAAAAGCTAAAGTGTCATTTGTACTTTCTTTAGACCAAATATATTTTAAACAGTTTCTCTTTTATCATTACAATATTAAAAAATCAAAAATTGCTGGAAGCTCCAGGAATTAGTATCTTTACATTCTAAACAATCAATCTAGTTTCATTAGTGACATATACAGTAATTTTTTTACCAAACTTTCTTCTTTTTCAACAAATTCCTTTCAAATTTATAAAATTCAATCGGTAAATCATTGATTCATCAAGTCAATTCAGTGCTTCAACAAACTAAGCAAATTGCTTCAACAATTGCCAATGGTGAACCATCAAGGTTTCCCCCAAAAAATTACCTGTATCCTTTTGGAATAGTAAAATTAAATTGAAAGTAAATTAAATCTATTTATTTTAAGAAATTCTTTTTTTCGGTTTCCTGTAGTCTTGATTAGTATGTTTCTTCTTTTTGTTGCTGAAAACCACACCGTTCGAAATACTCATTGTCCTCCATAAAGCCTAAATGACGCTCAAGCCTTTTAGGGGGTTCGAGGGGTGGGGCAACACCGTCCTGAATTACAGCAGCTCATATTTGTAAACCTTGATTAGAATCGTGATTTTATTTCGTTGCTGCATCGTTCTTGATGTTATGACGAATAAAAGGCGTTCTTCTCGAAATTCAAATCGTTTGAAAATAAAGCGCAAATGACGCTCTGGTCTTTAGCGGGTTGAAGAGGTTTAAGCCGCTTCTGTTTGAGGTAATTTTGTTTAAAAAACTTAAAGGGACAATTGTCCTCTATCTTCCTCCTCCCTCAGATTGGCGCCCCCAAGTCACCCAGAAAGGAATACAGCCTGAAGAATCACAATCCCAAATAATTTTCTTTTCAATATTGTGGAATTTTCTATCCGAGTAAAAATGCACTTTTAAAAGCTTGGGAATAAATTTCTTGCTTTGTTTATATTCCTTTCAATGTGTTTCACTTGTTAAGTGCCTTAAGAATTATCCCCCTGTTAACTTTTGAGGAAGTTCTTCCTATTACCGATTCAACCTAGTTTGAACTAGGTTGAGTACTCTAAGGTCAAAATTCTACTTTGAAAAACTTCGCTAGAGATGAAAAGATCATTGACTTAGCAGATATGGCAGGCTATCTTAGAGCACGATTTTCTATATAGAGAGTGCAAAATTAAAGTTCATCCTTTTAAGCGTTTTCTAATAAATCACTTTAAAAATTGATATTTCCTAAATCTTTGATTGTGAACTGATGCTTTAGCCATGTTTTTTCGGTATAATCGAAATGTTATTTATTTTAAATAAAAGTAAATGTAATTTATAAAAAATTAATATAAATGTCATTATATTTTTATTTTATAAGATTAAATGTCATTTATTTGTAATTTTTCGTAAAGATAATAATTATGATTGCACAATAAATTAAAGATCTCAACAAGGAATACTTGAGTCCATTCTGAAATCTTATGATTTTAAAGATTACCCAAAAACTTATAATATATTTGTATACTTCATCTGGTTTATTTGTTTGTTTCAAATACCCCCTACCCGAAATTTCAGCTATGCCCCCCTCCGTAAAAATAAATAATTCTTAAGTATTTACATGGCTTTACCCTTTTTCTGACGGAATTTCCAATATATAATTAAAAATATGTATAAATATTTTTGCCTTTGGATTATGATATTATGTAGTTTTATTTTGTATGAAATGTTTATGTAGGTTTTTTTTTTGGTACACGGTTTCACACTCAAAGTTCTTATAGAATGTATCTTTTTTCTTATTTTTAGTAGCAAACCCTCACAATCGAAGCTTTTGGTGTGCTACTGATTAATTTTGCCCTCTGTTTTCTTTTATATAATAAATTATTATTATTACTATTATAATACTTGCCAGAGTGGAAACAACAAGAGCAACTTGCTTCTCGTAGGATCACTCAACGCTGATCACCTATACATTCATCAGGAGCTTTATAGCCAGTAATATTACCAGAATACAATGAAGGATTTGCCAGAGTGGAAACAGCAAGAGCAGCTTACTTGTCGTAGCGTCGCTTAACGCTGATCACATTAACATTCATCAGGAGCTTTATAACCAGTAATATTGTCACTTACCTTGATCTGGTTGTCAGTTTCAGCATGAAACCCCCCTCATAGCAGAAGCAACCGCAGAGGGATGTTGAAAACATTTCAGAGGAGTTTTAAGCGTACTATTATCAACTAGTAGTGAAGCCTGTCGGATGACAGTGCGTAACTAGTAAAGGATCAACTAGAAATGAAGTCTTTTGGACGACAGTACGAAAAAAGACAAACAAACGTAGTGTATACCCGTTTATGAGGATCGGAGAAGAGATATTCTCTCCTCCAAACAAAAACTGTCTCTGAAAGTTTCAACTCAATACCCTAGCTGTGAGACAAAACAAGGCAGACCTACCGGAAGTATAATTTTGGAAACACTCATTTACAAAGAAAAAAGATCCCCCTCTCCGTTGGTTAAATTTGTTATCCATCTTCACATATATCATGGTCTAATCTTGGTTAAGTCACTGCCTCTTTTGGCTTAAATTTTGGTCCACAAAGTTTGGCTTAAATTCTGTTTTTTTTTGCTGTTTTTATGGTGATACTATCTTTAGCTCTAATAGCTTATATTATGGCTTATATCCGAGACCATGGTTCAGAGACTATTTTGCTGGCAATTCGTGTTTTAGCTTCAATAGTTTAGTTGCTTATTGTGGCAACTTTTACCACAGCAACCAATAGTTAGAACCCCAGTCCTAAAGTTGGTCTCAATCAGAAACCCTTATCGCTGTCTAAATTCACAAAGTGCAAAGATTTTGAAACAGAGGTCTTTATTCTACAAAATTCAGGAAAGGTCTGACCATTTTATACGAACAAAAATTCATTCAAAACGAAACTAGCTTATATCTCGGCTCTCCGCCAAAACAGGTAATCAGCCTTTTTTCAATTCAGACACACTTACGAACTACAATCTCAGAAAATAAATATCACGATGTGAAAGTAAGAAAAGAAAAATGATAAACCATCACACTTATTCAGCGCGAAGTTTTCAGTGGACGCGTGGAAACACAGAAGCTTACTTTATACAAACAATGCTTTCCGAAAAGCGGGCTTCCAGTTTAAGTTTGAACCTTGCAGGCTCTTTCACAAGGCCTACTTTGTGGGATTTTTGCCATCTCCCTCTAATTGCCATCTCAGGTATTTGAACCATGCTGAATACTGTTTTTTTCTTTCTTTTTTTTCTTTATCAGTGATAAATTTTTGGTTTCTGTGGTCTCTCTTTACCTAAAAATAAACCAACTTCACCAGCTTTTTATCACCTACCTCCACTCGCTCGGGCCTTTGACCCTCACGAACGGATTTTGAGCCTTCACTCCTCACCGGCTATCAACCTAACGTCAGATTTCTAGATTTCTATTTTTGTAGTCCATAATTATCCCCATGGTTCCGAGATTGTTTTGTAAAAATGTCACTTTTCTAGCTCGAACAATTTAATTGCAATTTCAGTGGACAAAGTGGACAACATAGCACCCAAGTTCACGGCCTTTTTCTCTTTTTGGCACGTGAATAGGACTTCACTTTTTGAACAAATAGAAATGTATTTTTGGGGATCTGGAAAACGGCATGCGGTTCTAAAGATGTTTCAGTTTGCATAGATTGCGGTTGGCATAGGTTTAGGCTGTGGTTCTGAAGATGCGGTTCTTAAGATGTTTAGGTTAGCATAGCCATTCTCGCCTAAACTATTTTTGTTTTGTTTTTTAAACTAAACAAGCGACATAATTAAGGTTTAATTCTGCTACTGCCAGAATTAATCATAGAATTATTCCTAGAATTATTCCTAGAATTATTCCTAGAATTAATAATCCTGGACAAAATTATTACTACTGCCAGCAATTCACTCCAGCATCAAGCTGCCTGACGCCAATACCCCAGCATAGGCTCGTCCTGCATTCCAACCTATTCAAATCTCTTTACAACCTCGCAAGAGTTTCCAATTTCCTTTAAATCCTTTCTTACGACTTCTTCCCACCCCATTTGGGGACGAGCTGCTTTTTGTTGGATTTAGATCAATGGCCGAAATGGACGATATTTGACAATCTGTCATCTTTCAGCCACAAAATTTGTCCCAGCCTCCTCAACCTTTCTCTGGTTATAGCCCTAGAAGGTGGGATGGAACCACATGTCAGTGGGATAGACGGGCACCGGTCCGTAGGCAATCCGTAAACAGTTTGTAAACAATTCTTCTGGAAAACATCTAGAAAACCATCCTCCGTCTTCCGAATTTCCAGAGTTACTAAAGCATCCACTTCCTAGTTTTTACACTTAAATGCTCAAAATTAAAAGGATCCAAAGTGTCACCACTCAGGTATTCAGTTGAAATATATCTATATTTTACCGTAAGCAAAATTTAGAAAAGAAAAGTTATGCAAACTAAAAGTCTTCAATCAATTGCCTAGCTGGAAGAGAATCGTCTCAAATCGAAATTCAAATGCATCCAAATCCTTAGAGATATCCTGGCTTTTTAGTTTTCAAAGTTTCTATTTGCTTAACGAATGAATAATCGAAAGAATAAAAGCTAGTGTATTTGTATTATCTTGTGCCGATAAAAAAAAGCCGATATCAAATAAAAGGTAAGGTTCCTAAACAATTTCTTATCACATTTTTTTAGCTCACTAAAAAAGAAGGGTGTCACACGATACACATTCTAATGTCATTGAAATCTCATGGTTTGGAAACAGGCACATACAGTAATTTGTTTGGGGGAGGGGCAGGGGGTAAATAAAAAATATGCAAAAGATTGAATTATAGAAAAATATTACAAATCACGGGGGACAAAAATAATAATATTGAAAATTCAGGAGGGGTGAGCTTTGCTCTCAACGGCTAAACGAATAAAAATGGTTCATTCGATGGTTAGGACTGTGGTCAAACATACTTTAAACAAAAATAAAGAAATGGTGTTCAGACGTATATAGTGTCTCTTTTGAGCACGATCAGATATTGCATGTTTTTGAAATATGTAAAAATATAAATTTTGATAGAGCATGTTTGAATGTTATTGTTAAGAAGAATAAGTGACTTAAATAAATAATAAATTAGGATTAAGACATAGTGTTAGGTAATGAGAGAATTTATGAAGTAGATGGCTTTACTTACCATAGATGGCTGACTATTTCAAACCCAATGGTTTTGAAAGTCTACTTTTGTAATGAGGATTTATTTGAGGGAGAGAAAATAACTTAAATGGCTGGAAAAAGAGGGAAATTTCTGCAAGAACTTAGAAAATGACGAAGGAAGTTACACATCTTGAAAATGTGATAATGGTGTGGGGGCTTGTAGCTAGGGAGCAAGGGGGACGGCCATCCCCAAGCACAGCTTCTAAGGGGGCGTCAAACTGAGTTTTCTTTAAGTAGACTTTATTCTATTTACTTATGTCGTGGTAGTGATTGTGGGGGGGGGGGGGGGGTAAAAACAGCATTATGCCCGAGTGCTGAAGATAAAAGCTACACCTCTGGGTGGGTGGGGGGTGGCAAAGACCCCTCCCCTCTTAGCATGCCTGTGTAGAACTACCCTTGAATATATATGCCAAAGAAATCATGGACTCGTCACAACAATAAAGTAATCCAGCCTGACTGGTAGAAGCAGGTTTATTTGTTTTGATGTGAAATCAACGGCAAAATGAGGAGGGAAACGATCTTGAAGATTCTGAATTTGTATTATAATTGATGATCAAAACTGTTTAAACAACATTCAGATATGATAAAAGTTAATTTGTAATTATGCTAATAGTAAAGCCTTTCGGACAACACACTTTAGTGCTTGTTTTATGATAATTCGGAAAGTTACTCCAAACTGATGGGCCCGTATCCCTAATGTCTCGGCCTACTCTATTCATCCTGTGATATTGTTCTCTTAGATCATTTACACTGGTTCCTATATTCTTCTTTTTTTAAGTCTATTTATTTAGGTCAGTCCATAATTCTATGAAGGGGAATGAAATACTCTGGCCCTTTTGAATACCGTCTGTGCTTGCAAGACCTTTTCTTTTTTTAATTCAAAGTAGGAGCCTCGTGACTTCAGATAAAGAATAGTCTTCATCTCAATATCTTATCAATTGCATTTATATCTATATTCTAAGTGGGAAATCAATTTAGTAAGCTCCGAATAGATTCCTTAAAAAACAAGGGGAATATTTCAAGTGATCCAAAAAAGAAATCTTTCAAATTCGAAGCTTCTGGAATGTGTGCTTAGGATGATAATCGATTTTTTTTCGAAACGGGATTTTAAAAGTGTCACACAAAGGACAAATCCTAAAATGAAATAATTCATCTATGATGAAAGTTGGTACCATGCTTTGAGTGTAAAAATGAATAGGGATTCTAAGGATGTAAAGAAAATATGACAGCTACAAGTAAACAGTTAGGAAAAAACTCTATTCTTAACGATTGTTAAGGCCGTCGAGAAGGTTGTACACCATGACGGTATTAAAAATATTGAGATATTATTTCCCACTTTGTGTAAACAGTAATCAGGGGCGTAGCTCAAACATTTTTATTAAGGGGGCAAGAGTGGTCTCTCTCTGGAGAGTCAAGGGCCGTGGGCTGTATAATACCTTTTTCTCTAAATTATTGGGGGCGGGAGGTGGGGGGATGCCCCCCTTTGCCTCCCTCCCTGGAAACGACGCCACTGACAGTAATACATTTAGGCTTCTCAGAGGTACTATCATTATAAGTTATCACAGGCATAAAAACACAATAAATGTAAAAAATATTTTATTATAAAAAAGGATTGCCTATCAACTAATTGGATAATTTTTTTCTTATCCTTTCTGTCAACTTAAAATTTAAATTTCCCTTGTCCCCCCCCCCCAAAAAAAAATGTGAAAGTTTCAACTTGATCCCAAGTCGTGAGACAAAACAGTGTACACTTACAAAAGGTACGCATAATTTTATCACAGTTATAATAAAGCCTGCCTACTGTAGGTAGGATAGCTTCAGGTAATCGTTGTATGAAGTCACAAGTCAGAGTGATTTTATAGAAATATAAACTGGTAATGTGTAATAGAGGACAGGAATAGTGGGGAGAGGTGTTGTCCCCTGCCCAGGGCTAAAATAATATTGTGCAAAAATTTCTTCAAATTGAACATCAAAGAATTTCGCAGCTTTAGCCCATATGAGTGAATCTCAGGCTCCGCCCAGGGTTAGACAAAAAAGAACAAGAAAATTAGTTAGACTTAGGGTAGAAAAAGAAGAGAGTTTTTTTAAAAAGGAACAGAAACACTAAAACTAAACACTTAAAAGGCAGAAACACAGCTAAAGAAATGCCAAATTTTAATGGAATATAT
Organism: Artemia sinica; assembly: GCA_027921565.1. Classification (NCBI taxonomy): domain Eukaryota; kingdom Metazoa; phylum Arthropoda; class Branchiopoda; order Anostraca; family Artemiidae; genus Artemia; species Artemia sinica. The sequence continues at coordinate 9,216,315 of CM051260.1, read as the reverse complement.
ATTTACTTACAAGCTGTCTTATACGCAGCATTCTTGCTCACTATAAAAATCTTTTGCGTTGAAAGCTGTGGATTGAGAATGTAATTTAGAAAAGTATTTAGCCTGTATCTAGGACTGGCAAATCCTAAATAATATGAATTGCCTTATTTTGTGTAATATTCTCCAAAATTGGCTAAAAATAAGAATTTTATTATGCCCAAAGGAAAATCCCTTTTAAAAAGACTGGAATGACGTCAAGATCCAATGTAACATCAAGCATTGATGTTGGCGTGAATGAGGATCGTCCTAAGGAGGATTAAAATGTCTGTTACACTTGGGCCAAAAGATTTATTTCTTGGCTTCAAACCCAACTGGTTTCTTACACACATTTGAACTTCCTGTAATTAAGAATTTTTAATGTTTATTAGATGTTTTTAGTTTATTTACGGAATATTTTCTGTCTTTCTTGGGCCTTTTCTTCAGCTGAAAAAGATAAAAAAAACATGATCATCAATGCACCGTTGAGCATTGATTTTGGCATGAATAAGAATTATCTTACGAAAAAGTAAAAATTTTTTTTTTTTTTTTACTTACGTCAAAAGACGCATTTCTTGGCTTTAAAGCCACCCATACACGTTATAATATCCTATAATTACGAATTTAAGATGCTCATTAAAAAAGATTTTTGTTTATTTACGAAACAGTCAAATGGATTTCCGTTAGAGCTTTCTCCGGAAAATAAAATATATTTAGGCTATTTAAACATACAATGTTTACAATGTTTAGGATCATTTAAGTTGGTTTCTGAGTGGTCTAATATGATTTGAGTGGATTGTTTCAGTCGGAGATAGTGATATAAGGGCAATGTTGGTAAAAGGTCTATCATATATCTTAGATTGCAAAATATAAATATTCTTCTCATTTCCAGAAATTGTTGCATTGAGTTGGAGTTTGGGGCTAAGACACTATACCAAATTACAGAAACAATGGTAAACGACTAGGGACAAGGAGAAAAACCATTCCCTTCGTTAAACTTTGATTAAGCAAAACCATTCTCTTTGGCAAAATTTCCGTAATTTATATTAAATTTTAACAAAACTTTATAAATTTCCGCTTTTTCTTGAACATCAGTATGAATTTAAATAAATTTCAAGCTTGGGAAGAGGTTTTGACCACTTAACTTTTGGTGGCATCCGGTAGAATGCAAAGAACGTAAATATTTTTTTAGAACTATTTGCCCATGAATATTATCCCTAGCCAACTGCATTCACTGAAGGTTGCCCAGACACATTTTTTGGTCTCCAGTCTATGGCTTGGTTCTTAATAAAAAGTAAAGCAACAAAGAGAATTAAAGTGACGCTTCCAGAAAACACAAATTTTAATTGCTTACCTGTTTGGGAGGAGGGTTTCCTAAACAGGTGGTGTAAACTTAATAGCAAGATAAACTTAAGGACTTACAATGTATACAAATGGCCTATGAAGACACAACGAGATAGAAAAAGAGAGAAATAGCTGAAGGGTTTGACAGACAGAGGTGGTTTTAGGGGGAAGGCAAAGGGGAATCTTGCCCCAGGTGCAGAAATTTTGGAGCTTAAAAATTTCAAATAAATAATCTAACGGTTATAGTCGTTTCGTAATTTTTTATTTATTCTTTTTTGTAAAGTAGAGGGCGTGTTTTGTAGTAATTATAAGCAAATTGAATCTGAAATTTTAATTTTTCCCATATCTTCATCACCATTCCTTGACAATAAAAGTAAGCAGGCCAAATCTAGTTAATTTTCATATTTTTTTGTGATATTTTGTATTCAAACATGTTTGTATTTTAAAAGATGTCGAGATAATTAATAATTTTGCAGAGGCTAAAGTAAGGAAAGTCAGATTTAAATAAATGGAAAATTTTGCTAATAAATGAAAGTTCTGTTAATATTGGCCCTGAAATTTTTTTGGGGAAAGAGGGGGGGGGCAATCAAGATTTTGCTCTGGGCCCAAGAGAAGCCAGAACCGCCACTGTGGACAGACATAGAGTTTTAAAGCTAAAAACGGCCTTTTTTATTCAACACCGACGCATTTAATGCCAGTTTTCAAACTATGATTCCCCCCCCCCCCCCCCTATTAACGTTGATTTCGAATGTTTTCAAGACTGACTTGCATTTTTGGGAGATATTCTCAGTACAATGGGATATTTACAATGTAAGATTTGCGGAGTTACTAGTTAACTTAAAATAACACTTGATGGCTTTCTAAAAGTAAATTTTTAGGGGAAAGAGGGGGGGGGGGCAATCAAGATTTTGCTCTGGGCCCAAGAGAAGCCAGAACCGCCACTGTGGACATACATTTCTAAAAGTTAATTGTTTTCGTTGGGAGTTCCTGTTTTAGAAATTTAAATCAATTTGCCAAGAATACACACCCTATTTTGTGAAAAAGCCAGCTTATCATTCGCGTAAGCTCTTAAACCGCTGAAATAAAACCCTTTGTCTGTCTAGCCCTTGCTTATTTCTTTGATATTAAAAGAAATGCTGCCATCTAAGTATCCTTTATAGTTTTATACATATGGTCAAATGCAGAGAACGAAAAAAAAAAAAAATAAAGGGCCAGGCACACGTAGCTGATTTCGGGAACCGATTTCAGCATCAGTGGACACAGGATACCGGTAAGAAAAATTTGTTGAAAGAAAAATTTATTGCGCAAAATTTTCAATCATGGACACAAATAGTCAACTGGAGTTTATTAATAGTTGCTTGATTGATCTCAACTTAGTTCTCAGCTCAGTAGTGGGGTCTTTCACCACAGATACCTCTGGCTGACTATTTATTTGTATCCTTATTTTGTTTCATGATGATCATGATGAAATTCAGCGCTGATTTTTTAAATCGGCGCCGAAAACTAGAAAATTATTCAAGCTCAAATCGACGCCGATTTCTTTTAAAATCGGCGCTGATTTGGAAATCAGTTCCCGAAATTAGCTACGTGTGCTCAGCCCTTAAGGGCTGAATCTCTGGCGTTTTAGCATGGTAAGATAGGGATAAAACTATTAACAACAGGGACTGTATAGCATCTGGCAAATTCATTAAAAAAGTAGAACATTCTAAGAAAACTCAAGGGTTTGAGAACTTTATAGTGTGGATGAGGGGGAAGAGTTGTGGGTGAAAAATTGCTGGGGAACTGGCGTTTTTTAGTTTAGTGATGAAGAGAAAAAAAGACAACACAAAGGTGCTACCCATGCAAAATATGGATTTTGCTTGCAGTTCTAGGTGGGTGGCTGCAAGTTTCCTGAATAAAATTTTCTGTGCGGTAGTGACAATTCCAATGGTGTGCTTTTTGTTTCTATCTGACGCCATTTTTTTTTTGGGGGGGGGGGCTTTAGGCTATTTTTCAAAAATTCCCATAAATCTATTGTCAAAATAGCACTTTACCCTTACGACTAATCGAAATAATAGTTGTCACTTTTGAATCACTTGCAAATGGCAATTTTTTTTCACTAAACAGTTCTTTGAAACTGGCTTTATAACTTTTGGTTAGTATGGGCTGTGGTTCACTTTTACTAGCTCGAGGCTATCGCTGCAAAAATGACCAGTCGAGAATCTGGAATCTGGTGCGACCAGTCGAAAAGGTATCTATGGCGATTTATACTGGTGTTACTGAAGGTGTTTTATACTGGTGTTTTTGTATGTTGTTTTTTTCTGGTCTTAATCGTTGTGTTTGGGTTTAATTAATTCTTTTCAATTGTTTCATACGTTATTTTCTTATTTTCCCTTCGTTTTTTGTGACCATCGCTCAGCGGCTTTTTCTGTGTCAAATATGCTGTGCTGTATTATAATAATTTAAAAAACAGGATTTATTTTAAAGAAATCAGAAACTGTTGAAATTGATCGCACAGAAGCATAATGATAAAAAAAAAAATACTTCTTGTTACATCATTGATAGTTCTATACGACCTCAGTTTAGAAAGCATCAAATCGATTGCTAAGTATAGGGCATTGTAACAGTTATTAATAAAGCAAAATGTGCAATATATTAAATTATTACATTATTTAAATTATTGTTTTATTATTATTTTATTACCATTTTTAGTATTATTATCATTTTTAATATTATTGTTTATTATTATTTGTATTATCATTATTATTATATTATTACATTATAAATTTAAAGTATATTATTTATCTATAACTGGAAAGGCAGTGGGATCTAAGAAATGATTACTGAAAGAGCTACTAATTAGCCTTGAGATGGGAAAATATATGACTTATTTTTAGCAAAAAGGGAGTCACTAATAGATAAAAACTCAGTAGGCTAATGGGGAGAGGGGGTTGTTAATATTTACCAATTATTTTATGCAATGTTTTTAAACCTAAGGATAAAACGATACAACTTCTTTTTTTCCCAAAACTAGTGACAGGTCATCAAAGTCTTTTCCGGAAACTCTAAAGGAGAAAACTAGAACTCTAAGGAAAGGCGAAAGATTTGAACTAGCTTCTATTCCTAGCTTTCAAGTTGCTTGTCGGTCATGCATTGCTTTGTAGGCAATACCACATAAACTTTGGAATCAAGAGGAAACTTCTATTATGTGCTGTGAGCAGATATAACAGAAGGAGCAGTTTAGAGCCATAAACCGCAAACTGATGTTTTATACACCGTCGACATATTGGAGGCAAAGAGGAGCTGCACCACATGATGCTGGTGCGCTATAATCCTCTCCTTGTTAAAAACTAAAAGCTTTAGCAGTTAGAAAAAATGTTAGTTCCTTGATTTCATTTTAAGTCAGAGAGTATTAATCCTATATAAAAAAGAGCAGGAGGGGTAATTGTTTGTTAAACGAAATACACCCTTAGAAACACACCTGGGTGTGAAACACACCTGAGAAGTACCAAAACATGATGATAATATAACACTGTAGCAACAAAATTATGGATACTACGACAAAGAATTATGGAAAGCAGGCCGTTCTGAACGCTTTATATCAAATACCTAACATAACCTAACCCCTAAACACCCCTATTTATTAAATATTTAATTAAAATATATATATCGTAGTTTTTCATACTCAAAATAAGCAAATCATAACCGATCTTCGAGAGGCAAACCGGTTTCTGTCAGATCCTACGCAGCTTAATCCCGTGAGAGTGTTTCGTTTAACAGACAAGTACCGCAGAAGGTACCTGACCAATATACTGGGAAAATCTTGATTTGCGGGGTGAGTTGCAACACTTGACATTGGTGTATTGTAACCCCCCCCCCCCCCGTGAATACTATATATTAAAAAGACTATATCAGGTAGGAAAAGAAAAATCAATTCATCCTTTCTCAGAATATTTATATACTTCTGCTCTTATTAATATTGGGCCTAACTGTACTAAATATACTGAAAAGCATTATGATTTGCATAACTTGTTGGAAATACAGTTGTTGAAAACCAACTGCTCTTTGTTATGCTGTTAACAGCTTTAAGGCGAAGATAAGTTGCACCACGTGATGCTGGTTCATTGTAATCCCCCTAGAGTAGCCTACATTTTAGATATTAAAACAAACTTTACCAGATAGAAAAAAAAAATGAATCCACAATATTTTAAATGAATTGTAAAGTATTTTGATACATGAAGGTAATTTTGTGTCAAAAATATGTTAAAAATAGCAATATGCTGTGCTCTTTGTTATGCTGTCAACATTTTTAAGGCGAAGATAAGTTGTACCACGTGATGCTGTTGCATTGCAATCCCCCATAGTGGCCTATATTCTTGATATTAAAACGAAATTTTCCAGCTAGAAAAAAAATGAATCCACAATATTTTAGATGAATTGTAGATAATTTTGCTATATGAAGGTTATCATGTGCCAAAAATATGCTAAAAATAGCAATTTTTGCCTTTACTAAGCGTGCACGGAAAATAAATCTGATATTAGCTCTGTTAGAAAGACTGCAGTGGACAAGATATGATAATGTATGGATATTTATACAGTTATTTCAAATCACCCCTCCTCCGTTTGTAGGTATCTACTGAAAATTTCAGATCTAATAAAAACAAGATGGCGAGGAAAATAATGCCATCTATAAAATATAATGTCTACAAAAGTTTTTGCCACAATTTTTAGATATGTATATCTTAGTACTTTGGCATTCTAAATCCATATATATTTCCTTACGCTGTAAATGTTCCTTGCACTATCGTCGCAAAAAGAAACTTCTTTTTTCCCAAGTGGGCTGTTAACTTTTGACATATAGATTTATTGAGATCCCCTTTATTGTTTTCTAGACGCTTCTCTTGATCCTGGAAGCTTAGATACCATATCAGATGACCAGTCAATTACCAAGTCAATAGGTCCATCTAGTGTCAATTCTCCTGGTTCTGACGGTGTACGTAGTAACGATCCACCACCACCAACACCTGTAAATCTGCCAAAATTGGATGCATCGTTTCTTACAAACACACTAAGCCGGCCAGGAAAACTAGATTTGCCTTATCTTGGTCAAGAAGTTTCTAAGAAGATCAGCGTTGTGAGTTAAAGTGTAATCTTATGCTAATAATTAGGTGGAAAACCCTGTAAAGAACAACTCTCTTGGTCTTGCAGCAGCAGCGCCACGTGTTCTCCGTCACACCCAGGGCTGCCGCCCAGTGAAAAACAAAATCATCAGATGTTAGGGTTTTTTAATTGTTTTTTTAGTGATTTTTTTTTGTTTAAGCTATATAAAAAATCACTAAAAATAGTGATAAATCACTAGGGGTAGCAACACTGACCAAACCTGGCATATGATATTCAAATGCTACTTGGAAATTTGTTTAACCGTAAGCTTAGCCGTATAATCCCAAACTATAATCATAGGCAGCGGGCTAGTGCTGCCTAAGTAAAGAACGATGTGGGCACAATGTGTTTTTTTTTTTTTTTTTTTTTTCTCCATACCCGGGCACTTTGTATCGAATAAGTCGTCGCAGAAGCTTCGAAAAGGGCTCATTCGATTGGAAATTGGAGTGGCTAGTGCCCTTTTTAATAGTCGAAAGTGATTGGAGGGCAACTAGCCCCCCCCCCCCAACGCCCATCCTTCCCCCAAACACATCGAATCAAAATTTTGAGATAGTCATTTTGTTCAGCGTAGTTGATTTCCAGATAGAAAATATGTTTTCGAGGAGGACACTCCCCCACATCCCTCAAGGCAAGAGTTTTAAGTTATGCCCTGGGGGCATATAAGGTTTTTATTGAAATCTTTGAAATCTTTTATGCCCTGGAGGTAAATAAGGTTTTTAAAGAAGGTGTTGTCGTAGAAACTTCAATAAAAACTCATTCGACTGGAAATTCAAAGGGCTAGTGCCCTTTTTAATAGTCGAAAGTGATTGGAGGGCAACTAGCCTCCCCCACACCCATTATTCCCCCAAACACGTCCAATAAAATTTTGAGATAGCCATTTGTTCAGGGTAGATGATTTCCAGATAGAAAACATATTTTTAGGAGGACACCCCCCCCCCACAACCCTCAGGGCAAGGATTATAAGTTATGCCCTGGGGGCATATAAGGTTTTTATTGAAATCTTTGTCATAGGAACTTGAAAAGTGGCTCATTCGATTTAAAATTCAAAGGACTAGTACCCTTTTTAACAGTTGAAAGTGATTTAAGGGCAACAAACCCCCCTCTCACGCCCACCTTTTCCCCAAACACATGCAATCAAAATTTTTAGATAGCCATTTTATTCAACGTAGTTGAAAGTTTTGGAAATTAGGTCTTTAAGGATGACAACCCCTCCCCCAAAAGCCTTCAGGGCAAGGGTTGTAGTTATGCCCTGGGGGCATATAAAGTTTTTATTGAAAGCGTTGTCTTAGAAACTTCAAAAGGGCTCATTCAATTGGAAATTGAAAGGGCTAGTGCCTTTTTTAATAGTTGAAAGTGATTGGATAGTGACTAACCCCCCTCTTACGCCCACCATTTTCCCAAACACATCCAATCAAAATTTTAGCCATTTTATTGAAAGCGTTGTCGTAGAAACTTCAAAAGGGCTCATTCGATTGGAAATTCAAAGGGCTAGTACCCTTTTTAATAGTCGAAAGTGATTGGAGGGCAACTACCCCCCCCCCCCCACGCCCATCATTCCTCCAAACACATCCAATCAAAATTTTGAGATAGCCATTTTGTTCAGCGTAGTTGAAAGTTCTGGAAATGTCTCTTAGGATGATAACCCCCTCAGAGCCCTCAGTGCAAGGATTTTAAGTTATGCCCTGGGGGCATATAACGTTTTTATTGAAAGCGTTGTCGCAGAAACTTCAAAAGGGCTCATTCAATTGGAAATTGAAAGGGCTAGTGCCTTTTTTAATAGTTGAAAGTGATTGGATAGTGACTACCCCCCTCTTACGCCCACCATTTTCCCAAACACATCCAATCAAAATTTTAGCCATTTTATTGAAAGCGTTGTCGTAGAAACTTCAAAAGGGCTCATTCGATTGGAAATTCAAAGGGCTAGTACCCTTTTTAATAGTCGAAAGTGATTGGAGGGCAACTAGCCCCCCCCCCCCCACGCCCATCATCCCCCCAAACACATCCAATCAAAATTTTGAGATAGCCATTTTGTTCAGCGTAGTTGTTTTCCAGATAGAAAATATGTTTTTGAGGAGGACACTCCCTCACAACCCTCAGGGCAAGGGTTTTAAGTTATGCCCTGGGGGCATATAAGGTTTTTATAGAAGGCGTTGTCGTAGAAACTTCAAAATAGGCTCATTCGATTGGAAATTCAAAGGGCTAGTACCCTTTTTAATAGTCGAAAGTAATTGGAGGGCAACTAGCCCCTCCCACGCCCATCATTTCCCTAAACACATCCAATCAAAATTTTGAGATAGCCATTTTTTTCAGCGTAGTTGATTTCCAGATAGAAAATATGTTTTTGAGGAGGTTTTTATACAAACCTCCTCCCTCCCATTTGCCCATTATGTTTCAAAACTAAATGTTGCCTTAAGATTAAATCAAAATGCACTGTGATAATCCTAATTCCCAATAAGGCATCTCAGCAGTATCCCAAGAACGACTGTGGGTATTATGTTCAAACTTTTGAGGCTACTTCTGCTCTTAAAATTTAACCAAATCAAAATAGTGTAAGTGTATCCAAGCTATCAAAGAGAGTAAACAGATTTTATTTGCCAATGGTATCAAGTTTTCCATTTCAGGTCAAAGAGGAGGTATGAAACTAAGTTAAACAGTACTGTTTGTGTCCAGATATTCAAAATGGTGTATGTTGTTAAAAATTGCTGAAAATTTTTCTCCAGCATACAAATAGCAGGCCAAACTATAAATTCTTAAAAAACGAAAAGATTTAAAGTGCTATTTTCTTTTTCCCTGAAAAGACTATGTCAATATAAAAAGAACAGAAATTAATTAAAAAAACGTTTTCCACAAAATAATTTTTTCAAAGAAAAGTAAAGAACTTCATTAAACAAAAAATGAGCAAAAATAAAATCAAATAATCTACCAAGCTCGAAACTACCACAAATCAGCATCGATAAATAAATGAAACCCAAACCGAACAGAAATTACAAAAAATAACCGCGTCAAACTCAAAACGAGCAGAAATTAACATAAGTTGGGCGCAAAACCCGTATGCCTTCCCAAGGCCAGAACAAAATTTGTACTCTACTGAAAAAATACAAATGAATGTGCATTGTCAGTTTAATATACATATACTGATATTTAGTAATCAAAATGTTAAAATTATTTGATTTATTAAAGTTATAAAAGTCAAAACATTTATATTTTTTTCAGTAAAGTGCAAATTATGTTCTGGTCTTGCGAAGGCATAGAAGTTTTGAGCCCAACTTATGTTAATTTCTGCTCGTTTTGAGTTTGACGCGGTTATTTTTTGTAATTTCTGTTCGGTTTGGGTTTCATTTATTTATCGATGCTCTCTATAAGAATGAATTTTGATGACAATTAATACATCAAAAGAATTAACTTTTGATGCTGGTTTCAAATATACAAAATTCACTCAACTTCACGTTCCCTCAAAAGCTGCGAGCTTGAAAAAATTTGCCTGATTTTCGAAAAATGGAGAAAGCACCCCCAAAATCAAGCGACAAAAATGTAGAATTTTTTATTTATTACCGGTTGAAAGAGCACGGATGCGTGTTTATTTTTTTCTTTCTTCCTTACTCCAGAGGTAATCGTATCGAACCAATTCTCCTAGAAGATCGGGAGAGGTTCTAAAGGAAATTTAAAGTTCTACTGCCAATTTCATTTATTCCATTTCACAAAATCTGAGAAGATGATCAAGGAGTTTACGGGAGATTCTATGCGTGCAGTCCCCCCAGATCTTTCTTTTGTTAAAAAGTACCACTTGATCATGAATTTCTGCTCTCTATGGACTTTTGGGTGCCTTGATCCTCTGATCTTTCCCGCTAAATGATATCCGAAAATATATTGTTTGGTGTTATACTGGAGAAAACGGATGATTTTTTGCTAAAAATAAAGTTTTTAGAATCCCTAAGATAGAGGCGCGAAAAACTCTTATGACAACATCCATGATGGGTTGTCTTAAAGAAGGTTAATTGCTAATATATGTTGATCATGCTCATTCTCCGATCTTAGATTCTTCTTTTCTTCTATAATATAATACAAATTATATATATATATATATATATATATATATATATATATATATATATATATATATATATATATATATATATATATATATTATATATATATATATTATATATATATATATATATATATATATATATATATATATATATATATATATATTATATATATATATATAAAATACGAAGGATGTTTTTTTAAGTAAGGTCCGTTGAAGGTAAGTACACAACGAAAGATTATTCCAAAAAAGTAAATTTATTTTCGGAAAGTACATACTTTACTCTATTTAGCAACATAGTTTCCAAGTTTGTTCAAACACTTATCATACCTCTCAACTAATTTTATAAAGTAACCGCTTCATAAACACTTGCCGCCTCCTCCAATAACCAAGAATTCACGGCCGTTTTTACGTCGTCATCATCATTATAACGGTTGCCACTGAGGTGTTGCTTGAGGTGGAGAAACAGATAGTAATCACTCGACGCAAGATCAGGACAGTAGGGTGGTGGTCTAAAACTTCCCAGCCTAAACTGTCCAACAAGTTTGTGGGTCTGACCTGTAGTGTGAGGTCTTGTATTGCCATGAAGAAGGACAATTCTCTTTGTCAGCATAGTTTTTTGTTTTTTTTAAACACTCTGCGGAGCATTCTGAGAGTTTGGCAGCATGCCTGTGCATCGATAGTGGTTCCTCGTTGCATGAAGTCGACAAAAAAAAAGAAACAAAAAAAAAAAAAACACCATGCCTATTCCCAAACACCGATGCCATGATTTTGCGCTGGGAGAGAGGATGTTCAGCCTTCAAGTTTTCAGGGGAATGTGTGTGTGTTTCCATTCCATGCTCTGTTGTCTCGATTTGGGCGTGAGATGCAAAAACCATGTTTTGTCTCCAGCTCAACCGGTTGTCATCCTAGTGGCAACCCTTACAGTGATGACGACGGCGTAAAAACGGCGGTGAACTCGTGGTTATTGGAGCAGGCGGCAAGTTTTCATGAAGAGTTTAATTTAAAATTAGTTGAGAACTATGATAAGTGTTAGAAAAATATATTAAATAGTGTTAGAAAATAGTGTGTAATAAGTGTTAGAAAAATAGTTTTAGAAAATAGAGTAAAGTATGTACTTTCTGAAAATAAATTACTTTTTTTGAAATAATCTTTCATTGTGTACTTATCTTCAAACGGACCTTACTTAAAAAAAAACCCTCGTATAATATAAAATATAAATAGCCTATAATATAAATAAATATACAATATAATACTATATTCTATAACATAAATGTTTTAAACGCTTAAAAAATCAGATTCTTTTTTATTTAAATGCTTTCTTTTAACTTTGTTAGTTTAGACTCTTAGAGGTTCAAATCTTCAACGATCTAATGTTGAAACTCAACATTCAGAAATTCAAATACCCGTAGTTTATGGTAAAGAATCGTAAGTAAAGTGCGACTTGTGCCGACAGTAAGTGAAACTGTGAACAATGGATTTTGATAGCAATAAATCCGCTTTTTACGATGGTTCTAAATTAGTAAATTTATTAATGTTACCCACTTGCGCCTGAGGATATTTACCTGATTTTTGAAGAGGGGGAAAAGACCTCGACAAGAGGAGTGTTTGGGATGAAAATTGCACAATGAAATTCAGCATATCAAAAAACACCACTGCAGAGGTTTCAAGTACCTAGTCTTAAAGATGTGAAACGGCGTATTTTTCTTCGAAGAGGACGATCACGGATTCATGATGTAGTCGTTCCCCTTGGAATGATCGTATCGAAACAATGGTCCTAGAATTTCGGGAGAGGGCTAATTTGAATGGGAAATTGGAAACTCTAGTGTTAGGCATGATTTCGATACTAAGTTTTACAAGCAGGATTTGTTTGTAGAAGGAAAAGTCGTTCGGAATGGGTAACTGTCGCACATGTTTAGGCTATCGTTTTGTCGCACTTATCAGT
>CM051260.1:8903824-9193824 GCA_027921565.1 Artemia sinica | reverse complement strand
TTATACGTTTCTAGATGTTTTTCTACTCCTGCTATGTTAATAAAACGCGTAGGCTTTAAAAAAATAACGCGTAGGCTATGTTAATAAAACGCGTTTCTTTGGAAACTAATGACCGTCTTTTTTAGCCGCGTTTTTGTTTGCCCTTTTACATACAAAACGCCAACCGAATCAGGCAATTGGAAACACCATTTTCCTATGTTGTTGTAAAAGTTTCTCGCAGTTGTCATGCTCTCCGGTTTGTCCGTAGAACACCAAAGGAAAACATGGTCTAGCTTTCAAATTCATGGACTGTCAAACAGTCCGTGGTAACAAACTGTAAGGAGCGACTCGGCCCAATAGTCACCGAAACTCTGAAAAAGGAGTTTTGATAACAATTAACAGATCAAAATATTTAGCTTTGCTATGCTGATTCCAAATCTATAAAATTCATTATGCTTAATGTTAACCATCAAAAGCAACGAGACTGAGAAAATTTGCCTGGTTTTCAAAAAAAGGGGGAAACATCCCCGAAACGTCAAGTAATGAAAATCCCACTTTCAGATTCAGCATATCAGAGCACCCTATTACATAGGTTGTAAGTTCCTATCTGAAAAAATGTGAAATTTTTGAACTTTTGGCCAGAAGAAAGATCATGGATACGTGTTTTTTTTCTGTTTTTTCCCCTAGGGATGATCGAATCGAACCGATGGTCGTAGAAGACGGAGAGAGGAAATTAAAGATCATTCGAAAGGAAATCAAAAGTTCTAATGCCCTTTTTAAGTTACCAAAAAGATAGGATGGCAGTTCCACAGCTGTCCTCTAATCTGAAAAATTCCACATTTTTGTGTATAGGAGCTTGAAAGCTCTGATATACTAAATCTGATGGTGTGATTTTCATTAAGATTGCTTGACATTTTTGGGATGTTTCTCCCTTTTTTCGAAAATTGCACAAATTTTCTCAGGCTTTTAACTTTTAGCTGGTATCATTAAAGTTAATGGACTTTATATATTTGGAATCAACATAAAACTTCAATTCTTTAACGTATCTATTATTATGAAAAATTTTGTTTTTTAGACTTTCGGTTACTATTGAGCCGAGTCGCTCGTTACCACGAACTGCTTGTTCCCTCACACATTTAAACTTTTCCTTCCTTATTATCACTTTCCTTCTAAACATATTAATCTTACAATACGTAATCCCAATTCTAAATGGCTTCAAATTCTTTCATACGTGACGAAGAGAACAATTAAGTTCGCCTGAACGTGTGGTTGCCAAAATTGCCGTTTTATATTTTACGTTTTTTTCGATATTTCTTGTTTATTTTTGATTGGTAAAATCAAAAGTAGATTAGCTTGTTGCAGGATCAAAGCAATCTTCAAAGGCGTTAGCGTAAAGACCCTTTCATATGCAGAATAATTTCTGTTCGTCTTAAGTTTTAATGTCGCTCCTTACTTTCAGTTAAAAAAAACTTTTTTTTATTTGTTACATATCATAGGTATCATAGATACATATAAAAAATAAATATTATCTATTTAGTTATGGTAACTCCAGCAATGTATCATCAGCCATCAAAAGTAGACATGCAGAGAATATCCAAACCACTTCAGTATTGAACTAAAAATATTAAGTCTAATGAAATCAACTAAGAATGCAAGAATAGATGAAAGAATATTATTTTATACTTTATTTGAAGCAGAATAGATTAAGTTAAAATGCCTGTTAGGCTTTAATAAAACAGCGTATTTAGTAATGCCAAGCGGAAAAGGAAACTTAAAAGTAAATAAAATATATAGGTATTAATTTATAATAAACTAAAGACAAAATTTGTTGAGCCTGCTCGTTGTAGCCTACTTTTTCTTCCAAACCATCAGTAAATGTTCCTAAGGTGCTTAAGGTGGGCAGACCGACGGGAAGGTAGGACCCGTCGGTTAAGTGAATTCCCTAAAAAATCTATGAAATCCCTCTGCACCACAAATGGCCCATGAGGAACTATTTATTTTTTTATTAATTGGAAAGAAGACGAAGTCTACCTCTATAAAATGATTGATTGATTACCATTGTTTCCACAGTTCTTGTTAGATCCGTTTTGTCAGTTTAGTTGCTCGTGTATTACAATGCTTCAATGCTTCTTTTGTAAGTTGCTTGATTTCCTAAGGTGCTTGAATCAGGCTGGCCGACAGGGAAGAGGACCCATTCATCCAATAAATTCCCTCAAAGGTCTATGCATTTTCTGTGTGCCACAAATGTTCCAGGAGGAACTGTTTATTTTCTTATTAATTGGAAAGCAGGCGAAGACTACTTCTCTAAAATGATAGATTGATTACCATTGTTTCCACAGTTCTTGTTAGATCCGTTTTGTCAGTTTACTTGCTCTTGTATTACAATGCCTCTTTTGTAAGCTGCTTGATTTCCTATTGTGCTTGAATCAGGCAGGCCGACAGGAAAGAGGACTTATTCATCCAATAAATTCCCTCAAAGGTCTATGCATTTTCTGTTTGCCACAAATGTCCCAGGAGGAACTGTTTATTTTCCTATTAATTGGAAAGCAGGCGAAGACTACTTCTCTAAAATGATAGATTGATTACCATTGTTTCCACAGTTCTTGTTAGATCCGTTTTGTCAGTTTACTTGCTCTTGTATTACAATGCTTCTTTTGTAAGCTGCTTGATTTCCTATTGTGCTTGAATCAGGCAGGCTGACAGGAAAGAGGACCCATTGATCCAATAAATTCCCTCAAAGGTCCATGCATTTTCTGTGTGCCACAAATGTCCCAGGAGGAACTGTTTATTTTCCTATTAATTGGAAAGCAGGCGAAGACTACCTCTCTAAAATGATAGATTGATTACCATTGTTTCCACAGTTCTTGTTAGATCCGTTTTGTCAGTTTACTTGCTCTTGTATTACAATGCTTCTTTTGTAAGCTGCTTGATTTCCTATTGTGCTTGAATCAGGCAGGCCGACAGGAAAGAGGACCAATTCATCCAATAAATTCCCTCAAAGGTCCATGAATTTTCTGTGTGCCACAAATGTCCCAGGAGGAACTGTTTATTTTCTTATTAATTGGAAAGCAGGCGAAGACTACCTCTCTAAAATGATAGATTGATTACCATTGTTTCCACAGTTCTTGTTAGATCCGTTTTGTCAGTTTACTTGCTCTTGTATTACAATGCTTCTTTTGTAAGCTGCTTGATTTCCTATTGTGCTTGAATCAGGCAGGCCGACAGGAAAGAGGACCTATTCATCCGATAAATTCCCTCAAAGGTCTATGCATTTTCTGTGTGCCACAAATGTCCCAGGAGGAACTGTTTATTTTCTTATTAATTGGAAAGCAGGCGAAGACTACCTCTCTAAAATGATAGATTGATTACCATTGTTTCCACAGTTCTTGTTAGATCCGTTTTGTCAGTTTACTTGCTCTTGTATTACAATGCTTCTTTTGTAAGCTGCTTGATTTCCTATTGTGCTTGAATCAGGCAGGCCGACAGGAAAGAGGACCCATTGATCCAATAAATTCCCTCAAAGGTCCATGCATTTTCTGTGTGCCACAAATGTCCCAGGAGGAACTGTTTATTTTCTTATTAATTGGAAAGCAGGCGAAGACTACCTCTCTAAAATGATGATTGATTACCATTGTTTCCACAGTTCTTGTTAGATCCGTTTTGTCAGTTTACTTGCTCTTGTATTACAATGCTTCTTTTGTAAGCTGCTTGATTTCCTATTGTGCTTGAATCAGGCAGGCCGACAGGAAAGAGGACCCATTGATCCAATAAATTCCCTCAAAGGTCTATGCATTTTCTGTGTGCCACAAATGTCCCAGGAGGAACTGTTTATTTTCTTATTAATTGGAAAGCAGGCGAAGACTACCTCTCTAAAATGATAGATTGATTACCATTGTTTTCCACAGTTCTTGTTAGATCCGTTTTGTCAGTTTACTTGCTCTTGTATTACAATGCTTCTTTTGTAAGCTGCTTGATTTCCTATTGTGCTTGAATCAGGCAGGCCGACAGGAAAGAGGACCCATTGATCCAATAAATTCCCTCAAAGGTCCATGCATTTTCTGTGTGCCACAAATGTCCCAGGAGGAACTGTTTATTTTCTTATTAATTGGAAAGCAGGCGAAGACTACCTCTCTAAAATGATCGATTGATTACCATTGTTTCCACAGTTCTTGTTAGATCCGTTTTGTCAGTTTACTTGCTCTTGTATTACAATGCTTCTTTTGTAAGCTGCTTGATTTCCTATTGTGCTTGAATCAGGCAGGCCGACAGGAAAGAGGACCCATTCATCCAATAAATTCCCTCAAAGGTCCATGCATTTTCTGTGTGCTCACAAATGTCCCAGGAGGAACTGTTTATTTTCTTATTAATTGGAAAGCAGGCGAAGACTTCCCTCTCTAAAATGATAGATTGATTTACCATTGTTTCCACAGTTCTTGTTAGATCCGTTTTTGTCAGTTTACTTGCTCTTGTATTACAATGCTTCTTTTGTAAGCTGCTTGATTTCCTATTGTGCTTGAATCAGGCAGGCCGACAGGAAAGAGGACCCATTCATCCAATAAATTCCCTCAAAGGTCTATGCATTTTCTGTGTGCCACAAATGTCCCAGGAAGGAACTGTTTATTTTCTTATTAATTGGAAAGCAGGCGAAGACAACCTCTCTAAAATGATAGATTGATTACCATTGTTTCCACAGTTCTTGTTAGATCCGTTTTGTCAGTTTTACTTGCTCTTGTATTACAATGCTTCTTTTGTAAGCTGCTTGATTTCCTATTGTGCTTGAATCAGGCAGGCTGACAGGAAAGAGGACCCATTGATCCAATAAATTCCCTCAAAGGTCCATGCATTTTCTGTGTGCCACAAATGTCCCAGGAGGAACTGTTTATTTTCTTATTAATTGGAAAGCAGGCGAAGACTACCTCTCTAAAATGATAGATTGATTACCATTGTTTCCACAGTTCTTGTTAGATCCGTTTTGTCAGTTTACTTGCTCTTGTATTACAATGCTTCTTTTGTAAGCTGCTTGATTTCCTATTGTGCTTGAATCAGGCAGGCCGACAGGAAAGAGGACCCATTCATCCAATAAATTCCCTCAAAGGTCCATGCATTTTCTGTGTGCCACAAATGTCCCAGGAGGAACTGTTTATTTTCTTATTAATTGGAAAGCAGGCGAAGACTACCTCTCTAAAATGATAGATTGATTACCATTGTTTCCACAGTTCTTGTTAGATCCGTTTTGTCAGTTTACTTGCTCTTGTATTACAATGCTTCTTTTGTAAGCTGCTTGATTTCCTATTGTGCTTGAATCAGGCAGGCCGACAGGAAAGAGGACCCATTCATCCAATAAATTCCCTCAAAGGTCTATGCATTTTCTGTGTGCCACAATGTCCCAGGAGGAACTGTTTATTTTCTTATTAATTGGAAAGCAGGCGAAGACTACCTCTCTAAAATGATAGATTGATTACCATTGTTTCCACAGTTCTTGTTAGATCCGTTTTGTCAGTTTACTTGCTCTTGTATTACAATGCTTCTTTTGTAAGCTGCTTGATTTCCTATTGTGCTTGAATCAGGCAGGCCGACAGGAAAGAGGACCCATTGATCCAATAAATTCCCTCAAAGGTCCATGCATTTTCTGTGTGCCACAAATGTCCCAGGAGGAACTGTTTATTTTTCTTATTAATTGGAAAGCAGGCGAAGACTACCTCTCTAAAATGATAGATTGATTACCATTGTTTCCACAGTTCTTGTTAGATCCGTTTTGTCAGTTTACTTGCTCTTGTATTACAATGCTTCTTTTGTAAGCTGCTTGATTTCCTATTGTGCTTGAATCAGGCAGGCCGACAGGAAAGAGGACCCATTCATCCAATAAATTCCCTCAAAGGTCCATGCATTTTCTGTGTGCCACAAATGTCCCAGGAGGAACTGTTTATTTTCTTATTAATTGGAAAGCAGGCGAAGACTACCTCTCTAAAATGATAGATTGATTACCATTGTTTCCACAGTTCTTGTTAGATCCGTTTTGTCAGTTTACTTGCTCTTGTATTACAATGCTTCTTTTGTAAGCTGCTTGATTTCCTATTGTGCTTGAATCAGGCAGGCCGACAGGAAAGAGGACCCATTCATCCAATAAATTCCCTCAAAGGTCTATGCATTTTCTGTGTGCCACAAATGTCCCAGGAGGAACTGTTTATTTTCTTATTAATTGGAAAGCAGGCGAAGACTACCTCTCTAAAATGATAGATTGATTACCATTGTTTCCACAGTTCTTGTTAGATCCGTTTTGTCAGTTTACTTGCTCTTGTATTACAATGCTTCTTTTGTAAGCTGCTTGATTTCCTATTGTGCTTGAATCAGGCAGGCCGACAGGAAAGAGGACCCATTGATCCAATAAATTCCCTCAAAGGTCTATGCATTTTCTGTGTGCCACAAATGTCCCAGGAGGAACTGTTTATTTTCTTATTAATTGGAAAGCAGGCGAAGACTACCTCTCTAAAATGATAGATTGATTACCATTGCTTCCACAGTTCTTGTTAGATCCGTTTTGTCAGTTTACTTGCTCTTGTATTACAATGCTTCTTTTGTAAGCTGCTTGATTTCCTATTGTGCTTGAATCAGGCAGGCCGACAGGAAAGAGGACCCATTCATCCAATAAATTCCCTCAAAGGTCTATGCATTTTCTGTGTCCCACAAATGTCCCAGGAGGAACTGTTTATTTTCTTATTAATTGGAAAGCAGGCGAAGACTACCTCTCTAAAATGATAGATTGATTACCATTGTTTCCACAGTTCTTGTTAGATCCGTTTTGTCAGTTTACTTGCTCTTGTATTACAATGCTTCTTTTGTAAGCTGCTTGATTTCCTATTGTGCTTGAATCAGGCAGGCCGACAGGAAAGAGGACCCATTCATCCAATAAATTCCCTCAAAGGTTCTATGCATTTTCTGTGTGCCACAAATGTCCCAGGAGGAACTGTTTATTTTCTTATTAATTGGAAAGCAGGCGAAGACTACCTCTCTAAAATGATAGATTGATTACCATTGTTTCCACAGTTCTTGTTAGATCCGTTTTGTCAGTTTACTTGCTCTTGTATTACAATGCTTCTTTTGTAAGCTGCTTGATTTCCTATTGTGCTTGAATCAGGCGAGGCCGACAGGAAAGAGGACCCATTCGATCCAATAAATTCCCTCAAAGGTCCTATGCATTTTCTGTGTGCCACAAATGTCCCAGGAGGAACTGTTTATTTTTTTTATTAATTGGAAAGCAGGCGAAGACTACCTCTCTAAAATGATAGATTGATTACCATTGCTTCCACAGTTCTTGTTAGATCCGTTTTGTCAGTTTACTTGCTCTTGTATTACAATGCTTCTTTTGTAAGCTGCTTGATTTCCTATTGTGCTTGAATCAGGCAGGCCGACAGGAAAGAGGACCCATTCATCCAATAAATTCCCTCAAAGGTCTTTGCATTTTCTGTGTGCCACAAATGTCCCAGGAGGAACTGTTTATTTTCTTATTAATTGGAAAGCAGGCGAAGACTACCTCTCTAAAATGATAGATTGATTACCATTGCTTCCACAGTTCTTGTTAGATCCGTTTTGTCAGTTTACTTGCTCTTGTATTACAATGCTTCTTTTGTAAGCTGCTTGATTTCCTATTGTGCTTGAATCAGGCAGGCCGACAGGAAAGAGGACCCATTCATCCAATAAATTCCCTCAAAGGTCTTTGCATTTTCTGTGTGCCACAAATGTCCCAGGAGGAACTGTTTATTTTTTTTATTAATTGGAAAGCAGGCGAAGACTACCTCTCTAAAATGATAGATTGATTACCATTGTTTCCACAGTTCTTGTTAGATCCGTTTTGTCAGTTTACTTGCTCTTGTATTACAATGCTTCTTTTGTAAGCTGCTTGATTTCCTATTGTGCTTGAATCAGGCAGGCCGACAGGAAAGAGGACCCATTCATCCAATAAATTCCCCTCAAAGGTCCTATGCATTTTCTGTGTGCCACAAATGTCCCAGGAGGAACTGTTTATTTTCTTATTAATTGGAAAGCAGGCGAAGACTACCTCTCTAAAATGATAGATTGATTACCATTGTTTCCACAGTTCTTGTTAGATCCGTTTTGTCAGTTTACTTGCTCTTGTATTACAATGCTTCTTTTGTAAGCTGCTTGATTTCCTATTGTGCTTGAATCAGGCAGGCCGACAGGAAAGAGGACCCATTGATCCAATAAATTCCCTCAAAGGTCCATGCATTTTCTGTGTGCCACAAATGTCCCAGGAGGAACTGTTTATTTTCTTATTAATTGGAAAGCAGGCGAAGACTACCTCTCTAAAATGATAGATTGATTACCATTGTTTCCACAGTTCTTGTTAGATCCGTTTTGTCAGTTTACTTGCTCTTGTATTACAATGCTTCTTTTGTAAGCTGCTTGATTTCCTATTGTGCTTGAATCAGGCAGGCCGACAGGAAAGAGGACCCATTCATCCAATAAATTCCCTCAAAGGTCCTATGCATTTTCTGTGTGCCACAAATGTCCCAGGAGGAACTGTTTATTTTCTTATTAATTGGAAAGCAGGCGAAGACTACCTCTCTAAAATGATAGATTGATTACCATTGTTTCCACAGTTCTTGTTAGATCCGTTTTGTCAGTTTACTTGCTCTTGTATTACAATGCTTC
Source organism: Artemia sinica (assembly GCA_027921565.1). Taxonomy (NCBI): domain Eukaryota; kingdom Metazoa; phylum Arthropoda; class Branchiopoda; order Anostraca; family Artemiidae; genus Artemia; species Artemia sinica. The sequence goes on along the minus strand of CM051260.1, from coordinate 9,185,175 downwards.
TTTTGTAAGCTGCTTGATTTCCTATTGTGCTTGAATCAGGCAGGCCGACAGGAAAGAGGACCCATTGATCCAATAAATTCCCTCAAAGGTCTATGCATTTTCTGTGTGCCACAAATGTCCCAGGAGGAACTGTTTATTTTCTTATTAATTGGAAAGCAGGCGAAGACTACCTCTCTAAAATGATAGATTGATTACCATTGTTTCCACAGTTCTTGTTAGATCCGTTTTGTCAGTTTACTTGCTCTTGTACTACAATGCTTCTTTTGTAAGCTGCTTGATTTCCTATTGTGCTTGAATCAGGCAGGCCGACAGGAAAGAGGACCCATTGATCCAATAAATTCCCTCAAAGGTCTATGCATTTTCTGTGTGCCACAAATGTCCCAGGAGGAACTGTTTATTTTCTTATTAATTGGAAAGCAGGCGAAGACTACCTCTCTAAAATGATAGATTGATTACCATTGTTTCCACAGTTCTTGTTAGATCCGTTTTGTCAGTTTACTTGCTCTTGTATTACAATGCTTCTTTTGTAAGCTGCTTGATTTCCTATTGTGCTTGAATCAGGCAGGCCGACAGGAAAGAGGACCCATTCATCCAATAAATTCCCTCAAAGGTCTATGCATTTTCTGTGTGCCACAAATGTCCCAGGAGGAACTGTTTATTTTCTTATTAATTGGAAAGCAGGCGAAGACTACCTCTCTTAAAATGATAGATTGATTACCATTGTTTCCACAGTTCTTGTTAGATCCGTTTTGTCAGTTTACTTGCTCTTGTATTACAATGCTTCTTTTGTAAGCTGCTTGATTTCCTATTGTGCTTGAATCAGGCAGGCCGACAGGAAAGAGGACCCATTCATCCAATAAATTCCCCCAAAGGTCTATGCATTTTCTGTGTGCCACAAATGTCCCAGGAGGAACTGTTTATTTTCTTATTAATTGGAAAGCGAGGCGAAGGCTACCTCTCTAAAATGATAGATTGATTACCATTGTTTCCACAGTCAAACAGTTCGTGGTAACGAACTGTAAGTAAGGAGCGACCCGGCTCAATGGTAACCGAAACTCTAGAAAACGGGTTTTTGATACCAATAGATACATCAAAAGAATCAGATTTCAATGCTGATTTCAAATATATAACTTTCATCAAGTTTAGTGCTACCCATCAAAAGTTACGTGCCTGAGAAAATTTGGCTGATTTTCAAAAAAAGGGGGAAAGACCCCCTAAAAGTTATAGAACCTTAATGAAAATCACACCATCATATTCAGCGTATCAGAGAACCCTACTGTAGAGGTTTCAAGCTCCTATCTACAAAAATGTGGAATTTTACATTTTTTGCCAGAAGAAAGATCACGGATGCGTGTTTATTTGTTTGTTTGTTTGTTTGTTTGTTTGTTTTTTTTTTTTCCCAGGGGTGATCGTATCGACCCAGTGGTCCTAGAATATCGTGGGAGGGCTCATTGGAACGGAAATTAAAAGTTCTAGTGCCCTTTTTAAGTGACCAAAAAAAATGGAGGGCAACCTGGCCCCCTCCCACGCTTATTTTTTTCTCAAAGTCACCCGATCAAAATTCTGAGATAGCCATTTTGTTCAGAATGGTCAAAAATATGATAAATATGTCTTTTAGGATGACTTAATCCCCCGAAGTTCCCAGAGGGAGGGCTAAAAGTTATGAACTTTACCCAATGTTAACATATAGTATTGGTTATTGGGAAGTATACAGAAGTTTTCAGGAGGTTTTTTTTCGGTAGTGGGAGGGAAGGGTGGGTCGGTGGTTATGTTGGAGGATCTGTTCATGAAGGAAGTTTTCATGGGGGAAGGGAAATTGCCATGAAGGGGGCGCCGGACTTGCCAGCATTATTTATTGGTTATTGGGAAGTATACAACCATTTTCAGGAAGGATTTTTTCTGGAGGGGGGGGGGGGGCTAGACGAGGGGGTTAATCCGGAGAATATTTCCGTGGAGGATGTTTCTTTGGGGTAAGGGAAATTTCTATGAAGGGGGGCGCCGGATTTCCAAGCATTATTTAAAAAACGATCACAAATTAAATAAAAAAAACAACAAGTTTTTTCAACTGAAATGTAAGAAGGAATATTAGAACTTAAAACGAACAGAAATTATAACGTATGTGAGGGGGTTCTCCCCCAAGTCATACCTCGCTCTTTACGCTACAGTTTTTTTTTTAGTGCTTTCAAAGAGCTATCTATTCTAATTAAACGGCCTTGTGATTCAGGGGTTTGTGAATCAAATTTTTTTTAGCTTTTAACGTAAAGAGCGTGGTATTGACTAAGGGGAGAACCCCCTCATATACGTAATAACATATACGTAATAAAAAAAAAACAATAAAAAAAAACAAGCGATACGGCTCAATAGTAATCGAAACTTTTAAAAACGGAATTTTGATGTCAATAAATGTATCAAAAGAATGTGTTTATAATGCTGATTCTAAATATATAAATTTTATTAAGTTTAGTATTACTCATCAAAGGCTACGAGCCTGAGAAAATTTACTCGATTTTTTAAAGAGGGGGGAAACATCCCCTGCATTAACTAAAAAACGATCAGAAATTAAATAAAAAAAACAAGTTTTTTAAACTGAAAGTAAGGAGCGACATTAAAACTTAAAACGAACAGAAATTATTCCGTATATGAAAGGGGCTGTCCCCTCCTCAACGCCTCGCTCTTTACGCTAAAGTTTTTTATTGTTTTAAAAAATAAAGTTGTGAAACAGAGTCAAACTTTAGCGTAAAGAGCGAGGCGTTGAGGAGGGGACAGCCCCTTTCATACACGGAATAATTTCTGTTCGTTTTAAGTTTTAATGTCGCTCCTTACTTTCAGTTTAAAAAACTTGTTTTTTTTATTTAATTCGTGTTAGATCCGTTTTGTCAGTTTACTTGCTCTTGTATTACAATGCTTCTTTTGTAAGCTGCTTGATTTCCTATTGTGCTTGAATCAGGCAGGCCGACAGGAAAGAGGACCCATTGATCCAATAAATTCCCTCAAAGGTCCATGCATTTTCTGTGTGCCACAAATGTCCCAGGAGGAACTGTTTATTTTCTTATTAATTGGAAAGCAGGCGAAGACTACCTCTCTAAAATGATAGATTGATTACCATTGTTTCCACAGTTCTTGTTAGATCCGTTTTGTCAGTTTACTTGCTCTTGTATTATAATGCTTCTTTTGTAAGCTGCTTGATTTCCTATTGTGCTTGAATCAGGCAGGCCGACAGGAAAGAAGACCCATTGAACAATAAATTCCCTCAAAGGTCCATGCATTTTCTGAGTGCCTCAAATGTCCCAGGAGGAACTGTTTATTTTCTTATTAATTGGAAAGCAGGCGAAGACTACCTCTCCAAAATGATAGATTGATTACCATTGTTTCCACAGTTCTTGTTAGATCCGTTTTGTCAGTTTACTTGCTCTTGTATTACAATGCTTCTTTTGTAAGCTGCTTGATTTCCTATTGTGCTTGAATCAGGCAGGCCGACAGGAAAGAGGACCCATTGATCCAATAAATTCCCTCAAAGGTCCATGCATTTTCTGTGTGCCACAAATGTCCCAGGAGGAACTGTTTATTTTCTTATTAATTGGAAAGCAGGCGAAGACTACCTCTCTAAAATGATAGATTGATTACCATTGTTTCCACAGTTTCTTGTTAGATCCGTTTTGTCAGTTTACTTGCTCGTTGTACTACAATGCTTCTTTTGAGGGCTGCTTGATTTCCTATTGTGCTTGAATCAGGCAGGCCGACAGGAAAGAGGACCTATTGATCCAATAAATTCCCTCAAAGGTCCATGCATTTTCTGTGTGCCACAAATGTCCCAGGAGGAACTGTTTATTTTCTTATTAATTGGAAAGCAGGCAAAGACTACCTCTCTAAAATGATAGATTGATTATCATTGTTTCCACAGTTATTGTTAGATCCGTTTTGTCAGTTTACTTGCTCTTGTATTACAATGCTTCTTTTGTAAGCTGCTTGATTTCCTATTGTGCTTGAATCAGGCAGGCCGACAGGAAAGAGGACCCATTGATCCAATAAAATCCCTCAAAGGTCCATGCATTTTCTGTGTGCCACAAATGTCCCAGGAGGAAATGTTTATTTTCTTATTAATTGGAAAGCAGGCAAAGACTACCTCTCTAAAATGATAGATTGATTACCATTGTTTCCACAGTTCTTGTTAGATCCGTTTTGTCAGTTTACTTGCTCTTGTATTAAAATGCTTCTTTTGTAAGCTGCTTGATTTCCTATTGTGCTTGAATCAGGCAGGCCGACAGGAAAGAGGACCCATTCATCCAATAAATTCCCTGAAAGGTCTATGCATTTTCTGTGTGCCACAAATGTCCCAGGAGGAACTGTTTATTTTCTTATTAATTGGAAAGCAGGCGAAGACTACCTCTCTAAAATGATAGATTGATTACCATTGTTTCCACAGTTCTTGTTAGATCCGTTTTGTCAGTTTACTTGTTCTTGTATTACAATGCTTCTTTTGTAAGCTGCTTGATTTCCTATTGTGCTTGAATCAGGCAGGCCGACAGGAAAGAGGACCCATTCATCCAATAAATTCCCTCAAAGGTCCATGCATTTTCTGTGTGCCACAAATGTCCCAGGAGGAACTGTTTATTTTCTTATTAATTGGAAAGCAGGCGAAGACTACCTCTCTAAAATGATAGATTGATTACCATTGTTTCCACAGTTCTTGTTAGATCCGTTTTGTCAGTTTACTTGCTCTTGTATTACAATGCTTCTTTTGTAAGCTGCTTGATTTCCTATTGTGCTTGAATCAGGCAGGCCGACAGGAAAGAGGACCCATTGATCCAATAAATTCCCTCAAAGGTCCATGCATTTTCTGTGTGTCACAAATGCCCCAGATGGAACTATTTTTTTTAATTATTATTAGTAATTGGAAAGCAGACGAAGTCTACCTCTCTAAAATGATTAATTGATTACCATTGTTTCCACAGTTCTTGTTAGATCCCTTTTTTCAGTTTACTTGCTCGTTTACTACAATGCTTCTTTTGTAAGCTGCTTGATTTCCTATTGTGCTTGAATCAGCCAGGCCGACAGGAAAGAGGACCCATTGATCCAATAAATTCCCTCAAAGGTCCATGCATTTTCTGTGTGTCACAAATGCCCCAGATGGAACTATTTTTTTAATTATTATTAGTAATTGGAAAGCAGACGAAGTCTACCTCTCTAAAATGATTAATTGATTACCATTGTTTCCACAGTTCTTGTTAGATCCCTTTTTTCAGTTTACTTGCTCGTTTACTACAATGCTTCTTTTGTAAGCTGCTTGATTTCCTATTGTGCTTGAATCAGGCTGGCCGACAGGGAAGAGGACCCATTCATCCAATAAATTCCCTCAAAGGTCTATGCATTTTCTGTGTGCCACAAATGTCCCAGGAGGAACTGTTTATTTTCTTATTAATTGGAAAGCAGGCGAAGACTACCTCTCTAAAATGATAGATTGATTACCACTGTTTCCACAGTTCTTGTTAGATCCGTTTTGTCAGTTTACTTGCTCTTGTATTACAATGCTTCTTTTGTAAGCTGCTTGATTTCCTATTGTGCTTGAATCAGGCAGGCCGACAGGAAAGAGGACCCATTGATCCAATAAATTCCCTCAAAGGTCCATGCATTTTCTGTGTGTCACAAATGCCCCAGATGGAACTATTTTTTTAATTATTATTAGTAATTGGAAAGCAGGACGAAGTCTACCTCTCTAAAGTGATTAATTGATTACCATTGTTTCCACAGTTCTTGTTAGATCCCTTTTTTCAGTTTACTTGCTCGTTTACTACAATGCTTCTTTTGTAAGCTGCTTGATTTCCTATTGTGCTTGAATCAGCCAGGCCGACAGGAAAGAGGACCCATTGATCCAATAAATTCCCTCAAAGGTCCATGCATTTTCTGTGTGTCACAAATGCCCCAGATGGAACTATTTTTTTTAATTATTATTAGTAATTGGAAAGCAGACGAAGTCTACCTCTCTAAAATGATTAATTGATTACCATTGTTTCCACAGTTTCTTGTTAGATCCCTTTTTTCAGTTTACTTGCTCGTTTACTACAATGCTTCTTTTGTAAGCTGCTTGATTTCCTATTGTGCTTGAATCAGGCTGGCCGACAGGGAAGAGGACCCATTCATCCAATAAATTCCCTCAAAGGTCTATGCATTTTCTGTGTGCCACAAATGTCCCAGGAGGAACTGTTTATTTTCTTATTAATTGGAATGCAGGCGAAGACTACCTCTCTAAAATGATAGATTGATTACCACTGTTTCCACAGTTCTTGTTAGATCCGTTTTGTCAGTTTACTTGCTCTTGTATTACAATGCTTCTTTTGTAAGCTGCTTGATTTCCTATTGTGCTTGAATCAGGCAGGCCGACAGGAAAGAGGACCCATTCATCCAATAAATTCCCTCAAAGGTCCATGCATTTTCTGTGTGCCACAAATGTCCCAGGAGGAACTGTTTATTTTCTTATTAATTGGAAAGCAGGCGAAGACTACCTCTCTAAAATGATAGATTGATTACCATTGTTTCCACAGTTCTTGTTAGATCCGTTTTGTCAGTTTACTTGCTCTTGTATTACAATGCTTCTTTTGTAAGCTGCTTGATTTCCTATTGTGCTTGAATCAGGCAGGCCGACAGGAAAGGGGACCCATTGATCCAATAAATTCCCTCAAAGGTCCATGCATTTTCTGTGTGTCACAAATGCCCCAGATGGAACTATTTTTTTAATTATTATTAGTAATTGGAAAGCAGACGAAGTCTACCTCTCTAAAGTGATTAATTGATTACCATTGTTTCCACAGTTCTTGTTAGATCCCTTTTTTCAGTTTACTTGCTCGTTTACTACAATGCTTCTTTTGTAAGCTGCTTGATTTCCTATTGTGCTTGAATCAGCCAGGCCGACAGGAAAGAGGACCCATTGATCCAATAAATTCCCTCAAAGGTCCATGCATTTTCTGTGTGTCACAAATGCCCCAGATGGAACTATTTTTTTTAATTATTATTAGTAATTGGAAAGCAGACGAAGTCTACCTCTCTAAAATGATTAATTGATTACCATTGTTTCCACAGTTCTTGTTAGATCCCTTTTTTCAGTTTACTTGCTCGTTTACTACAATGCTTCTTTTGTAAGCTGCTTGATTTCCTATTGTGCTTGAATCAGGCAGGCCGACAGGAAAGAGGACCCATTGATTTAATAAATTCCCTCAAAGGTCTATGCATTTTCTGTGTGCCACAAATGTCCCAGGAGGAACTGTTTATTTTCTTATTAATTGGAAAGCAGGCGAAGACTACCTCTCTAAAATGATAGATTGATTACCACTGTTTCCACAGTTCTTGTTAGATCCGTTTTGTCAGTTTACTTGCTCTTGTATTACAATGCTTCTTTTGTAAGCTGCCTTGATTTCCTATTGTGCTTGAATCAGGCAGGCCGACAGGAAAGAGGACCCATTGATTTAATAAATTCCCTCAAAGGTCTATGCATTTTCTGTGTGCCACAAATGTCCCAGGAGGAACTGTTTATTTTCTTATTAATTGGAAAGCAGGCGAAGACTACCTCTCCAAAATGATAGATTGATTACCATTGTTTCCACAGTTCTTGTTAGATCGGTTTTGTCAGTTTACTTGCTCTTGTATTACAATGCTTCTTTTGTAAGCTGCTTGATTTCCTATTGTGCTTGAATCAGGCAGGCCGACAGGAAAGAGGACCCATTGATCCAATAAATTCCCTCAAGGTCTATGCATTTTCTGTGTGCCACAAATGTCCCAGGAGGAACTGTTTATTTTCTTATTAATTGGAAAGCAGGCGAAGACTACCTCTCTAAAATGATAGATTGATTACCATTGTTACCACAGTTCTTGTTAGATCCGTTTTGTCAGTTTACTTGCTCGTTTACTACAATGCTTCTTTTGTAAGCTGCTTGATTTCCTATTGTGCTTGAATCAGGCAGGCCGACAGGAAAGAGGACCTATTGATCCAATAAATTCCCTCAAAGGTCCATGCATTTTCTGTGTGCCACAAATGTCCCAGGAGGAACTGTTTATTTTCTTATTAATTGGAAAGCAGGCGAAGACTACCTCTCTAAAATGATAGATGGATTACCATTGTTTCCACAGTTCTTGTTAGATCCGTTTTGTCAGTTCACTTGCTCTTGTATTACAATGCTTCTTTTGTAAGCTGCTTGATTTCCTATTGTGCTTGAATCAGGCAGGCCGACAGGAAAGAGGACCCATTCATCCAATAAATTCCCTCAAAGGTCTATGCATTTTCTGTGTGCCACAAATGTCCCAGGAGGAACTGTTTATTTTCTTATTAATTGGAAAGCAGGCGAAGACTACCTCTCTAAAATGATAGATTGATTACCATTGTTTCCACAGTTTTTGTTAGATCCGTTTTGTCAGTTTACTTGCTCTTGTATTACAGTGCTTCTTTTGTAAGCTGCTTGATTTCCTATTGTGCTTGAATCAGGCAGGCCGACAGGAAAGAGGACCCATTGATCCAATAAATTCCCTCAAAGGTCCATGCATTTTCTGTGTGCCACAAATGTCCCAGGAGGAACTGTTTATTTTCTTATTAATTGGAAAGCAGGCGAAGACTACCTCTCTAAAATGATAGATTGATTACCATTGTTTCCACAGTTCTTGTTAGATCCCTTTTTTCAGTTTACTTGCTCGTTTACTACAATGCTTCTTTTGTAAGCTGCTTGATTTCCTATTGTGCTTGAATCAGGCTGGCCGACAGGGAAGAGGACCCATTGATCCAATAAATTCCCTCAAAGGTCTATGCATTTTCTGTGTGCCACAAATGTCCCAGGAGGAACTGTTTATTTTCTTATTAATTGGAAAGCAGGCGAAGACTACCTCTCTAAAATGATAGATTGATTACCATTGTTTCCACAGTCCTTGTTAGATCCGTTTTGTCAGTTTACTTGCTCTTGTATTACAATGCTTCTTTTGTAAGCTGCTTGATTTCCTATTGTGCTTGAATCAGGCAGGCCGACAGGAAAGAGGACCCATTGAGCCAATAAATTCCCTCAAAGGTCCATGCGTTTTCTGTGGGCCACAAATGTCCCAGGAGGAACTGTTTATTTTCTTATTAATTGGAAAGCAGGCGAAGACTACCTCTCTAAAATGATTAATTGATTACCATTGTTTCCACAGTTCTTGTTAGATCCCTTTTTTCAGTTTACTTGCTCGTTTACTACAATGCTTCTTTTGTAAGCTGCTTGATTTCCTATTGTGCTTGAATCAGGCAGGCCGACGGGAAAGAGGACCAATGGATCCAATAAATTCCCTCAAAGGTCCATGCATTTTCTGTGTGCCATCCGCAGTCTTAATAATAGTCCAAATATTATCTAGTTTTACTGTTTGTTCAGACTTGGTGCTTAAAGATAGAGAAACCACCGGCTTCTCTTGTGGCCTCCTATATGACGTGAAAGAAGAACCGGACCCTAACCATTCACAGGAATAGCAGAAAAGGGTATTTAACTGTTATAACATCCAGCTCTGCTCTCGAAGGTTGAAAAAAAACTTCCTGTGTTTGAGTATTTTCATAGGACGATAATTTTATTGCTGACGTATGTGCCTTACCCCCCCCCCCTCCTTCCCTCTCTGGGAAATAAGAATATATTTAAGATGTTTATCAAAAGAAGATAACGAAAAATAGTCCCATTCGAATCCTGTTAAAAAATAATAACAAACCTGATAGTAGTTGTCGCTCCCCCTATGTAGTTTTCCTAGTGGTTCTCTTGCTTGCTGATTTTAATTGTTGAAATTGAACGTAGCTGTTTATTCAAATTAATGTATAGGGTCTCAGACAATTTCTGATTTAAAGTCTCCTTCCTCTCAAGAACTGTTGGAATGATAAGGTAATTTGCAGTTAGGTTGAATCTTTAAAATAGTAAAATAGTTATTATAAATAGCTAAATAGTTAAATAGTTAATAGTTTAATAGTTGAACAGTTATACTAAACGTAAGAGCCGCATTGAATAGATACTATATCGATAGTGTCATTCTTAATCGGTCTGGTCTCCAATTGCCTTCAAAGGGCTCACAGAACTAAAATAGACTATTTTAATTACCCTTACCCCATGCCTATCTACCTTAGTTCTGCCCTAGGATGGGTGACTATCAACAAGTTAAATTAATCGTTTTATACAATTCTGAAAAAGCTTATGCCAGCTTTGCCTCTCACTATTTATTAATTGGATTTTATTTATTTGTTAATTTTATTATTAATTGACTAATTGGCTTTTCTCCAATTAGTCGTGGTTCTCAAGTTTATCATCACTTACACCAATTTGATTTTAATCCGAAAATCACTTTCAAATAAACTCATTTCTATTCTTCAAAAAATTATATTTGACTAAATACCGATTTCTGGAAGGTTTAATATTGTTTCACCATCTCCCCTAGTGTTCAAGCTGTGTTCCAGATCTAAGATTTTAAGAGTTTTTCTATCATTGAAAAACATGGTTTTGACAGGAAAAATTTCGTACTGGCCTTAGGGAAAAGACGTGCCGGGGAATTTATTCCGGAAGGCCAAAGCTAAAAAAACAAACAAACAAAAAGCAGGTTCCAATTACGAGGATCATAAAAATATATTGACTAAATTGTTACAAGTTTGACTTCAAGGGGCGTAGGCCTAAAGACCCCACATTCTATTTTTGACGTATTACCTGAAATTGTGTAGACTTTGGAAAGTTCAAATGGGGATAATGGGGATAATAAGTTCAAATGGGGATAAGCCCATTTATTAGGCAGTGAAAACAGATACAAACGGCTGGATATTTCGACCACATATACAGTTATCGTCATCAGCAGATATACTAAAGCGTTAAAATTAAAAACAACACATTTATACAGCTCACTTCAAATTTAACTTACATTTAGGCAATATAAAGGAGCCAATTTATAACTCAAGACTTTGGATGAAGCCACTTATTGAACTCTCTCAGACGGATCTGGTGAATGAACAGGAAGTTATTATTTTGTTATAAATATGTTAGTTTTAATTTTAATGCTTTAGTATTTCTGCTGATGACGATCGCTGTATATGTGATAGAAATATGGAGAGTTTTGTAGCTATTATCACTTTCTAATAAACCAACTTATCCCTATTTGAACATTTATTTGTTTGACCCCTGTTGGTATTGCCTGTCGCAAGACCCTAAGATATATCACAGTCAGCATATTCTGTTAAAACCGACAACGAAATAGGTAAAGTATACTTTAAATGTTCTACTGTTAGACTATTGATCTTTATTCTGTCTAGTCAGGTCGAATTAAGTGTTTCATATATTAAAATACATTTAGATTCCACCCCAATCTATTCAAAGCTTCACTTTTTATCCCACTCCGTTAATTTCTAATTTTCTTTAAATTCTCCCTTGTCATCTTTTCCTACTACACTAGGGTACGACATGCTTTTGGTTGGGCTCCAGATAGATCCACGAAAAGTACAATCTTTGGCAATCTGTCATCCTTCATCACTTTTAAGTGGCTTATCCTTGTTACTAAGAATTAAGTATTATAATATTTCTAATATTATAACTAATTTGAATGTTATGGTTGAATATTGAGTATATAATATCATAATCTGATATTAAGTATTACAATATATGTTTAAGCATCGAAATATTTATAGGCTTCGGAACTGCCCGAAATTCCCCGACTGTCTTCGAACTCTGCATTCACGCCATCTATTATTACTCCAAGTGGTAGTGCAGCACCGTTAGGCTTACGTCATGAAGTGCAGCTACTTCGTGAACGGCTCGAAATCCAGCTGCAGCAGACTCAGGCTTCCATTGCCCAATCGCAGATGTTAAGGGATCAGTTAGCTGCCGAAACTGCCGCAAGGATTGAAGCACAGGTAAAGTTGAGCCTTGATCTATAGGGCAGCTATAGGGCTTAGGGCAGCTATAGGGCTTAGGGCAGCTATAGGGCTTAGGGTATCTTTAGCCCGGGGGATAACATCTAGTGTCAGTCTAAAATACAAAACTAGCTCATAATATGTCCAATTTTCAACTAGTATAACAGAGCCATATCGACTTAGACAGTAATCATTGATCATGAGATTATATATGAATGCATTACAGAATATAGTTACAATTAACGATAAAACATTATTTGTTATTGTTTGTGTTCCAAAACGGAGGATTTGGTAATCCCCCCTCAAAGGTTGAGTTGGTAGTCAGGGTTGTATCCAGGATTTTTTTTTTTTTTTTTTTTTTTTTGGGGGGGGGGGGAAATAAAACCTTTTAAAAACGCATCAAAAATTTGTTTGTTATTTTTTTACGGCTTAGACAAACACTTGGGGGGGGGGGGGGGTCATATCTCCTACCCCCTCCTGGATACTGCCTTATTGGTAGTTATTAGTCATTTTAGTATGGAGCTAAAACTAATAATCAATTACAGTTAAGGATAATCTAATTCTGCAACGATTGGTGCACTAGGCTTGAAATCTATTGTCCGTCAGGACGGGTGTTTCGGGTCCTGGTGTCGCTGGCTATTTGGTTTGGAACAGGAGTCAGTGGCATGACTCTGTAAACTCAGTCAGAGTCGACCCAGCCCTAAATGGGTACCTTGAGAAATGGGAGGGTAAGCAGGAAGGGTGTGCGAAAGCAGAGGATGACCGGCCCCCAACCCCCCAATGCTCTTCCTGGCTGAAGGGTCATGAAACAGATATCACCACCGGCGGTAGAGACTGTAAAGTCCAATGCCGTATTCTTTGCCTTTATTCTTTATACTTTACCCATACTCCAGTGTGATTTGTTCGTCTGCAACTCATTGCTATTTGGCTCTCGAAACTAGTAGTTTTTAGCTGTCCAAATTGCTCATGACTCTCCAAACAGGCAATTCGGCTCTCATAACAGGTAAAACTTTCGGAACCTAATCTCCCAATACACAATATCAATTGTGTGCGTCAGAATTAAACAACAATAACTACTGGGAGAAGTAGGAAGTGGGTGAAGTGGGAAGAAAAGACTAGGTCTATTTCCTGTCAACCCTTCTGCATAGAACATTCAGGGGAGCTTACACCGTTGTTGCATCCAAGGTATGAGGTCAATCAAGGGCTTTAATTTTAAAATATAAAATGTAAAAAGGTGAGAATGATCTAATTGACTTCTGAAAGACTGTGATTGTGTGCTTCCATACCTGCTATATAAAATATCGAAATTACTTTGCTAAGTTGCACCATCGTCGTCGTTAATTCAATAATTAATAATAAAGTTTTAATTGTATTAAATAATAAAATAGATAAATAATAGTCTCTTGACCTTTTACACATCTTTTTGTTTGATGGTTTGTCAAATTCCGTGTTTATAACGGAAGAATAATGACGGAGACACCTTCGTTAAGCAGAAAATATAAGGTTCCATTCTATTCAATAATTAATAATAAAATATAATCTTTATTATATTAAGTAATAAAGAAAATAAAATAATAGTCTCTTGACCTTTAAATTTCATTAAAATATATATTTGTTTGATGGTTTGTCAAAGTCCGTGTTTAAACAATCGCACCCTTATTGCAATCGTGTACTAGTGTTCTCTTTGTATTTACAGGGCTGTTTTATCAATTGGGGGAGATTATCTTCCCCCTTGTATTTGCTTAAGCAAATCTTGGGAATTTCTCTTCGAATAATGGGAGTTTTAATAACATTAAAGATGTTGTTGGGAACACAAAGGGAAAAAGTTAAAAAGCTTGTTTCTAGATGTCAAGCGTAAATAAAAGAAGACATGAAAACAAAAACAGATCTTTTTCAGTGTGACCTTAAAATTTTCCTCTTTTTTATTTCAGAAAAAGATCCTTATCGTGATTTTTTCGGGGAAGGTTGTTTTTCTTAGGAACTGAACATGGATTTAGCCAGTTCTTGAGGGATTTAGACAGTTTCTTTTTGAAGGGTCAGTCTAGCTGTTATTATTTCCGAAAATGTATGTTAATAGAAAATGTTCTAAAATTCATGGGAAGCATAGACCTCTCTACATCTAGGTGCATCATTTATTGTCGAGACACACTAATAGCTTATGTAGTGTCTCTTCTATAGAGATATTTTCAGAAAAATGTTTGTATTATTTGATATACTTTTTTATGTAAAAAAAAGTTTTATGCTAAGGCACCTTACACTTCTAGTAAAGGGTTAGGCCAAGGCTGTATCCAGGGGGATGGTTAGGGGGTTGGACCCCCATCCCCCCACCCCGAAATATCTGTCCGACTTGTAGTAAACGTAACAAAACTGAATATAAAACAATTTTTGATGTGTTTTTAAAGTTTCTTGGTGCCCCCCCCCCCCGAAAAATTCTTTTGTAAGCCCCCCCCTCGGAATTAAATTCTGGATACGGTCCTGGGTTAGTCATAACCCAATGTTTACAGTGGGGAACTGAGATGCGCTGAAGCCCCTATAACGAATATTCCTATTTCTTTCATATCTTTCTCTTTCTTATTTGATTATGGTATCTAGTTTGACTCTTAGCCGATAGTTCAAATTCACACCTTTTTTAACAGTATTCATATTTTTTGTTTTTCTGTGCATATAATACTGTTTATTAGGTAAGTAGCATTTTTTTAAACAGGAAATAACTTCAATAAAATATAGCGGGGTGAGGGGCAAAATATATTTTTCAAATTCTAGAGGGTCAATTTTGTTGTTTTTAACCTTTTAAAAGATAAAAAAAAGCCGAATATATCGGTTGCAAAATGAGAATTTAAATACTGTTCCTTTCTTTCATGTGGCAAACATTAAACGTGCTAAACAAATTAGCGTTTGATAATATTGTTGCCATGATATTAAGTTATTGCCTCATAACTAAAGATTGATTAGCCAAAAACCGAGCTATGGTGGAACTATACCTCTTGCTTAGATTGCTTCATTAATTCGAGTGGTTTAGGCTATTACCGAAAGAAAAGAGAAGTTATTCAGAATATTGTAAGATGGGGATAATCCTGTATATTATCCCCAGGTGTTTATTGACAATCGTGGAAGTTTTTTCGATGCAAGGGAAGAAAGAAATCGGTAATTTGCCAAGAGAAATGTTATATTTTATCCATTAACTTGGAATTTTTGGAAATCCTAATAATTGAAACTTTATGTATGCAGTATCATATCGCTTTTCTGTTACCTTGAGCTTATGTTTCCTGTTCAAGCTTTTGGTATGTTATTTTTTTTATGTTTTCGGTATGTATTTGTATGCTTTGGTATGTTTTTGGTAAGTTATTTTTTTGCAGTCCTAAGATTTTAATTTTTCAACTTTATGCGACATTTGAGAGATAAAATCTAGCTTCACGATTCTATCGAATTAAACTTTAAAATTTATTTTTTATGTTTTTTTAGATTGTAATATATTTTGGAAAATGGATGAACACGTTGGAGAAAAAGAAAGATTTTCCTATTTTAGGCGAATTTAAACCGTTCTCTAAGAAGAAGTCGAAGCAATATCGTAATTCTGCCTCGATGAATAAATAGATCTGAAACTATTGAATGTAAAATATAAAAATCGTGTTCTTTTAGCGCACCTTACGGCCGTGGGGCGTCGCAAAATTGTACGATCCAGAGGAAGCATATACCTTAAGCACTGGTCATTGCTTACTACTTTAGACACTAGAGGCATCTGTGTTTACCTTGTATACCTCTTCTGAACGTTTCATTAGGGAAAAATCCGTTTTTTATGCTATTTAAGATAGATAAGATTTACTCATATTTAATTATTCATACATTGAATATATGATACTAGTCCTTCCAATGCTCCTAGCCGTGTAAATGAGGGAGAGGAGTTATGATCCAATTAAGTACTTAATCAAAACCAAAAATTATAACGATTAAAACATTACTCACCGAAAAAAGTAATTAATAGAATAAAAAAAGTTGAATACATTAAATAAACTTTATAAATTAACTAAATAGACAATAAACATTTAGAATACATATAATATTTCAACACTAACTCACAGACAGTAAATAAAAAACAAAGAGAGACAGAGAGAGAGAGTAAGTTTGTTTTTCCCTTGAATAGTTGAGTGTCGCTGATTCACGAAAATATAAGGGGTTAGAAGGAAGGGTGTTTTTTTTCGATTTTGTTAGTTAGACACAACAAAAAAATGTATTTATCAGAATCTATGGGGATTTAGTTTTTATTCTATATTTTATAGCGAAAATACCAAAAAGCCTTTGTTTTAAACAAATAAATACTTTTTTTATTCTAGAGGGTAATTACTCCCCCACCCGCTCCTATTGGAGCCCCTTGCTTAGTGAATTGAATGTATTCCAATCAATTACTGAATTGATTTTTATGATGTATCTTAATCAAGCTTTGAACTTGTTTTGATATAAATAACAATTTCTAGAATCATTACAAGGCATGTAGACAAGATTTTAGTCGGGAGGGGCATATATTTAAGAGTGAGACACAACTTTATAAAATCGGCAATTATACAGAAAAAGTAGATGGTGGTGAGAAAATTGCAGAAATTTCAAAATTTAGGGGGGGGGCAGCCTTGAATTTTTTTTCTTCGCACGTGCTTGATTAATGATTAATGACCTATTCTATTTTCTTTGACAGACCCAACAAAGAAGAGAGTAAGTAAATATTACCGAAATTCTGGTTTTTGTATTATAGAAAATGTTATTCTATGAAGGCGACGAAAGCGGTAAATTTTTACTGTACTGCTCAAACGGTACAATTTAATCTCTGCGGGACAATTTTAGTCGCAAACAGTCTATCTCAGCGTTGGCAACGCCGTTGTTGAGCTATGGAAAGGAGGATCGGGGGAAAAGTGTATGAACATTGTCCTTCTGATCCCCCTGATCTACGTGGCCCTGCTGACACTCCCTTTGAGACCAGCTGAGCAAACAATCTTTGGCAATCATCTAAGAAGTGTGGAAACACCAGATACAACCATTAGTCGTGACCAAGGCCATAGCCAGGGGGGGGTAAGGGGTTTTAATCCCCTCCCCCGAAATGTTTTTCCGACTCGTCAAAAGGCTATAAAAAATGAATATAAACCAATTTTAGATGTATTTTTCAAGTTTTATTTTTAGCAAATCCGCCCCCAAAAAAACTTATTTTGTACCCCCCCCCCCCCCGAAAAACAAATCCTGGATGCATCCCTGGTTGTGGTAACGAAGAGACTATCCCAATTTTTATTCACACAGTCAAGAACTGGGTATAGATAGTTCAAAATAACGTCATTCAAAATAACGTCATTCTTTTTTCTGCATAAAGAAATTAGGTAAAAACAAATCATTCAAAAATTATAAAAACGTCAGTAGGCCTACAATAACAGGATATGAATGAATTTATTGAGCAGTTAAATTCACCAAAGGAGTATTTCGCTAATATAACTCAATAATAAACTTCCAAATAATAATATAAAGAATAAGAAAAAGAAAAACGAATAAGAGACAAAAAATAGAACAATTAATATACTATCTAAATAGCAGAATATAAGAGAGATACCTCCAGAATTGTATTTTGATATACAATGGATTTCACATCTTATACTTGACAAAACCGAATTTTTTCACGCCTCTCCTCTTTTCTAGAAATACCTCCTATAAAAAGAGTAAACTCATCATTAAACCGACGTAGTAAGTGCTTGGAATTCATCCACAATACACAGAATTGATTGACAGCTTGTCTAGTAATTTACTCCTTAAGCGTTTCATTTTTCATCTGACAAAGCCTGTCTGTTTTTTTAAAGCTAAAGTTTTTATTAGCGATAAAACTGTGCTCAAAGCTATTATCTCGTACGGTAAACATTTCTAGACACTGCCCATCAACACAATCTCTTGTCGTTTTCCCTTGGGAAACATCTCATCAAGAGCAATGTGTTGAGCTAATTCAAGTATCTTTTTTATTGGCCATTTTGATCCAATGGGTAACCAAGGAAAACATACAATTTGCTGCACAAACTGTCTTAAGTGGAGTACTTTTGTCTATTCAAATTTGTTTTTCTCATTTACAGCATTCCTCACTTTGCTTTTGCTAATGCTCTGCATTTTTTACCTAGACTCTGGCGCGCCAAAGAATTTTCAGTGGCGTCCTCATAATAAATACGTAAAGTTGTATTTTGCCCCTTGTTCAAAACGTAAGAGATTGTTAAACATTCAATTTATCGCAAACTTATAATGTAATCCCATTTTTTCTCTGTCTCTGCATTGTTTTTACCTAGACTCTGGCGCGCCAAAGAATTTTCAGCGGCGTCCTCATGCTAAGTACGTAAAGCAGTATTTTGCCCTTTATTCAAAACTTAAGAGATTGTTAAACATGGAATTTATCACAAATTTATTATTTATTCCCATTATTTCTCCATCCTAGAATGTTACACACAAAGTCAAAGACTTTGAACATAGATGAGATGAGATGACCTTTATTTTCAACCAATAATTACATCATACTTAACTGGCACATACCACATTTTTTAAATAACATTATCAACAAACGTAGAAATGGTAAGAACGTATGACGTTTTATTAAGCCACTATTGTGGCTTGAGCAGCGTCACACAATCTTTCATCATAAACCAAACTCATTCAGTCTTCCTACTCTTTTCATACCATTCAATACAATTTAACTCTCCCCCCCCCACAAAAAAAAAAGAAAACAATCAAAATATTCAATTACCACCCAACAAAAACTTTTTTAATCTAATTTTAAACTGAAACTGGTTTTCTGACTCCCTAATGCTCTCCGGGAAACCATTCCACAAATTAACTGCATAATTTCTAATTGCAAAACTAGATGGACTCGTACTCCTTACTTCTGAGACTAAGCTTCCACGACCTCTAGTCCTATGATGATGATAATCAGAATGAACTTAAAAAAATCTCTAAAATATTCTGGAGATAATCTATTAAGTACTTGGTAAGTAAACACTCCCGCCTGATGGTCCCTGATCTGATGAACATTTAAAATTCTAAAACTGATAAAACATTCACACGTGTGCTCATACTGAACAAACTCAACCAGTATTCGAAGCGCCTTATTCTGAAGAATCTGCAGTTTTTTAATATTTGAAGAAAAATTAGATGCATAAATACAGCAACCACAAGCAATAGAAGGATGAAAAACAGTATGATATATATTTCTTAAAAGAGTTAAGGTAACACGTGTTTCAAACGCCGCATCACTCCAAGACCTCGTGCAAGTTTCGAAGAAATCGTATTTATGTGTTTCTTCCAACTAAAATTATCATAAACATACAATCCTAAATATTTATATTCAAAAACCTGTGAAAGCGACACATTTTCAAATACTATAGAAGCACTATTTACAATTTTTCCTACCCTACTAAGAATCATATAATTTTTCTTAGAAGTATTAACAGCAAGGTAACTCAAGGAGGTAAACACCAAAAGGTTTTCCAGCGTTCGGTTTGCTTTATCCACTAGTTCTTCCAGTGACCGTGCAGAAATCGTCAAGGTAGTATCATCTGCAAATGCTGTAACAGTTACTTCAGGCATGTAGAAGCTCAGAGTATCGAAGCATACGAGAAAGAGTAACGGACCCAGGACTGAGCCCTGTGAAACTCCACATTTTACAGGATAGACTCCGCTAACGATGTCACCTAACATTACTTTAGTTGACCTTCCATACAAATATGATTTAAACCAATCCATGCAAACATCTTTTACTTCCAGACTAGATAGGCAACACAGCAACAACTCAAAATCCACAGTGTCGAAGGCTTTTTTGAAGTCGACAAAGATCGCTAAAGGAATAAAACCTTTTTCTAGAGCTCCATTGACTACATCCAGAAGATGGTGAACAGTATGGCTAGTAGAATGTTTACTGCGGAATCCGAATTGGCTGTCACACAATATTCCTTGTTTATCCAAATATTCATAAAGTCTCCTGTGAATTATCTTTTCATAGATTTTAGAAAAAATAGGGAATAACGAAATCGGTCGCCAAATCGATAGTTCTTGTTTGTTGCCTACATTATACAATGGTATTGCCTTTGCCAGTTTAATACTACTAGGAAATTCACCGGTCTGGAATAATAGATTTATTAAATGAAGTAGACAAGGTAATATATAAACTAGGATAGCATTTACAGCTCTAAGATTAAGTCCATCTATTCCGGCCGAGTTGGACTTCAGTCCTTTCACTGTGCTCTCGATCTCCTTTGCTGTGCACTTCTCGAACGGAAAAATGCGCCCTTCGCCTCGATTATCAATAAAGGACTTCTCCAGATGTCTTCCAGACTTTTTAGCTACTTCTTCCTTAATACTTGCGCCTATGTTCGGGAAATATTTTCCGAACTCATCTGCCATTTCTTGTTTATCATTTTCCGGGCTCTGTAAATCTTTTTCAAAAAGCTGGTTTCGCATTTCCATCATTTCAAGCAATTCTGCGGTCACCCATGGCTTTCTTGGCTCACCCATGGCTTTCTTGGCTCATTTTTCTTTTTCCTCATTTTCTTCAGAGGACAAGACACCTCATATACCGGTAAGAGAATATTCATAAACCTGTCGAACGCTGTAATTGCATTTTGCTCTTCGCTAAGTTCATCCCATGCTATAGTACTAACTTGTTCTTTCAGCTTTCTCAAGTTATTATTTCTCACATCTCTATAAACTCTCTTACTTAGGTTTTTAGCCGAAGTTTTAATACTATTTATCATACAAACAATCGAGAGGTGGTCAGAAGCAGGTTGAAGGAGAACATCACAGAATGCTTGCCTCAATAGATTTGAAGATACAAATATGTTATCAATTAATGTTGCCGACTGAGCAGTGATACGGGAGGAATCAGATTCGCTGGGTACAAATCATGAAATAATGCAAGATTTAAAAATTTTAAATTAAAACCACTTAAATTCAATAAATCAAAGTTAAAATCACCCAGAATAACGCACTCTGGTCGACTAGACTGGACCCTACTTAAAAACTGATCAAACTCCTGAAAAAAAATTTTCGGATGAGCACCAGGGGGTCTATAAACCAGGCAAAAAATTAACTTTTTACCATTATCTATTTCAATCTCAATAGAAAAAATTCCATCTTACCTTCATTCCATAAATAAAGGTCCTCCCTTTCCTTAAAATTCAATCCCTCTCTCACCAAAAATGCAAGTCCCCCCGCGCCCCATTGACTGCCGTGACTTTGATATCAGTTGGTAACCTGGAAAAGAGTGGGAAGAGAGAAGACTATATCTACTCAAGAATGATTCACAAATTCCAAAAACATCAATCACACTATCAATATTACTTAAAAACTGAACAATTTCTTCAAAAGCCGACGTTATGTGGCAATTCCATTGAGCAACACACAAACTATTCATCTCTTTTTTAATTTGACCAAACTCTTCAAAACGAACGTAGCGGCTAGGACGGAGTGGCTTTGGGCATTCATCAACTCGATCTTGAAAATGGAGACCTAACTGATGTGATAAAACATCGTCAACTGAGAGCGAATTTTTTTCAAGCAACTCTAACCGAGGTATTGGGAGTAGACTAACAATAATAAAAAAGTAAAATAAAAAGCCACGTTCTTATTTTCTTCATTAGGGATAAAACCCATTCATAAACTGGAAAAAAGGAAATAGGAATAATTGACTCATAATAATAATAAGGATAAATAAACACATAGAGAGACTCAAAATTAAAATAAAAAACAACAACAAAAAAACAACAACAAAAAAAAAAAACAGGACACTCGATCATGATCGAATATGTCATTTAGAGACGAAAGTCTACGAGCAGAAATTGCATTCTCCGGACGGACATAGATCCGACCTTGGTTAGACCACACGGACTTATTGCCGTATTTTTCCCTTGCAGCATTCAACAATGTATAGTCATAACAATGACTATAGCAGGGACGGACGGAGGGGGACAGGGTCCACCTCTCCAATCTAAATTTTCTTTGATTTCAAGGCACCTCTTATCCAATTATCGAATATATTTCTTATTACCCCCCCCCAAAAAAAAAAAAATCCTTGCGTAGGCTCCTGAGCTATCGTGTGTTTAGGAGGATTGGGCTCGAGGTGCCCTGAATGTACTAGATCACCCTGTATGATCGACTGACGAAAGTCCAAAGGCAAAGAAAAAAATGCCTTAATCTCTTTCAATTTGAATGGAAATGTTTCAGTAAAACAGAAACGTATAAAAATTAATCATTACAATTACTATAAAACATACCTTACAATAGCAATACCATAGCATTATAATAATATCATTATTTATTATCATATTATTCATCACATATCATTTATTAGTAATAATATCAAACTAAAACACACATAATAAGCCACATAATACCCTAATGATAACACAACAAAATAACACTTGATACTCGCACACATAATAATAAAAGATTGATAAATATTTAATGTTTGAAGCCAAATGGGCTATGGTTACAAAGAGAAAAATAAGAAACAGAGAAAAGAACTTACAAACAATCAACAATACTTCAAGCACACCCCTCTTGCAAAAATCTCTTTGGGTCACTCCCAATTTTATATATTTGGCATTGTTTTTTATTGTCCCATAATATTTTGATCCGAGACTGATTTGATCGAAAACTTCAGACAATTTCGATTCTAATGTACCACGCCAGTTAGACTTTGTGGGGCAACTGTTCATGGTCATTGACAGAATTCAATGTATTCTTCCGGAAAAGAGCATGCTCTAATCTCTCCCGATCAGTGGCAGATCCAGGGGGCGAGGGGGGGGGGGGCGCCCCCCCTAACGTAGTCTAAAGTAGTGTAATTTACTTAATTAACGCAGTTTTGCGTTAATTAAACTTGATCCTAACGCAAGTTTATCGGATCAACCTATTTTGCGTCCCCTTCGAAAAAGTCCTGGATCCGCCCTTACTCCCTATTCTAATTGGAATGTGTCAACCAACAAATATTGTTTATTTTCTTTCCATAGACTGTATAAACTTTTATTAATTATATTTCGTTCATTATGGTAAAATTATAAGGTATTAAATTTACTTCCCTTAAAATTTTCTACCATATTTAATTTATATTTTTCTTACTCTGGGAGGAGTATCAACTCTGAAGACAACTATTTATAGAAGGACCCTTGTGGGCAGTATGGTGTTTTGCTATTTTCTGGTGAATAGAAGAGTATTTGAACAAAAATTGACGAATGGACAAATCTTTCGTTATAAAATGAGAAAAATATCAATGTTATTTGTTATTTCCTTGTTATTTCCTAAAATACTTGTCTGAAATAAAATGCCTACGTTGTTTAGACAAGTGACTTTCTAGGAAGACTTCAAGGATTTTGCTTCCCATATGCTATCCGGAGCTTACGTTGCAACGCTGCTCGTCACTCTTGCTTTAAAGAAAATTAGCTGCAAGTGATTGGAAAAAAAAGCCCAAATCTCTTCCAATTTGAAGGGGAATAGATCAGTGAAACAAATAAAATCATTTACAGTCTTTTCGTAAACCGTTTAATTACAAAAGGGAGGCATTGAATAGCTTGGGATGGAGGAGAAGCGTGCGCGCAGCTGTGTTGGCCTCAGGTGGCTTGGTGCTGCAGTGAGTTGTTAGTAGTAGCTACATAATTACAACAATTATTTTTACTTACCAGCTCAATAATATTAAACTATCGGGTCTTAAAAAATTTCATCATATTTTATTTATATTTTCTTGCTATGTGACAAGTATATACTCTGAAGACAACTTTTATTCATCAACGGTAGCACCATTAGTGATAGTATTGTCTTTGGCTATTTTTTAGCAATGGAAGAGTATTAGAATGGGAGATAGTGGATAGACAAAAATCATAAAACAAAAAGAAATTTGGAAATAAAATTCCAGTTTTCTTAAAATACCTATCAAAACTAAAAACTTAAATATTATAGACAGTTATATTTTCAGAAAGACTTCAGCGAATTTTACTTTTAATCACACATACGATGTTTACGCTCTGCAATATTGCATTGTCATTTTGCTTGACAAAATTCACCTTATTCCATTATAACCAAGCTTAAAATTTAGGAATCAATAATTTGATTATTAGCAATGATGAAAACTAATCAAATAATGAAATAATTAATAAATAAAAATAACAAAATAATAAACAAAAATAATGTAATAATAGCAAATATATAATGATGAAATGAATAAATAAAAATGGAAATAACAAATAAATGATAAATAATTAATAATTACAACTAATAAATGAAAAAAATTAAGACAGCAGTAAAAACTAATTAAATAATTAGTAATAATTTAATTAATAGAATATTAACAGCAGTACTTATTTGTTGTTTATGTTCATTCTAAAAGGTAAACAGGTAAAAAAGTCTTAAAGTCGAATAACCTTCGTCACCTTGTCACACGGAAAATTTAGTGTTGTTGCTCCCATGGATTTTTGTCAAATGGTAGACATCCAATTTAATAGATAACTAACCTGGTCCTCTGGTCACTGGACAATAAAAAGTTTTGGCCCGATATACCTGTCCCATTAGAAATGTGGATGGATCTATTCCAGAAACTATCCTCGTGGAAAAATGTCCGCTATGACTAAATAAAATGATTGTCAGTTCTGTCAGTGGCTATGATGCTGTAATTGAATCAGTAATAAAATGTTGCGTTCGGTCATTTATTATTTTGTCGTACCTAAATTAAACTAATTAATACTTTTGTTAATATTAAGCTGCCCTAAGGTCCAATACATTCTGTTCTCAATATGTTTTTGATTGTGCATCAGCATGGAAAAATAATATTCAGTGATCGAAATATCTGGTATTTTTGGGAAATTTACGACAGTAAGTTTCTATTCGTTGCATTCCATACGTTATTTTTTTTCCATTTGTTGGATTCTATTCATTGTATTCCATCCCATTCGTTATTTCTATTCGTTATTTACTTTCTTAAATTTTTGGTAAATAGACCAACGAAGTAACTCAGCTTTAAGTGAACAATTTTATTGTTAATATATTGTACTATCACTACATCAAAAATGAACATGATTTCAAAACAGAAACAGTTTCAGGGATAAAATATAATATTAAATATTTAAAGAATAAACTTTGATTATTAATTTGAGTTCTTATTATACTTAGTATACTTATATCTTAATAAAATTAATACAAGTATATCTTAATATACTTAATATCCAATAATTCCAGTGCTCGCAAGTACATATGTAGAACACATAGTTCACAATACCATAGTATTCGTTAAAAAGGAGCTAGTGACCCCATATAAGCTGTTATTTTGGGGATTTCTAAGGAATTATTGAGCTAAACTATAACTGTTAGAAAACAACTCTTTCCACTCATAGTTTCCGAACATACAGAAACCCAAAGTAGCCTACCTTTAGTGAAGCTTTAAAATCATTAGACATAAGCCTTTGAGTGCGGAGCATTGGCGTTCATTTGGGGGGGGGGGGGAGGGTCAGAAGGATATTTTTCTTCCTCCTCCTAGGTTTTGAAAAATTCTTTTATTGGTGTTTTCATCAAAAATTACTTCTTTGGATTTTCAAAGAAAAATTGAAAAAACAGCATGATTACCCAAGACTTCGAAAATTACATTTTACACCACCCCCCACTGCACTTCCGTGGATTTACACCACTGATTGAGAGCATGCGTAATTTAAATTCAACCAGCACGAAATTCTTGGGAATTCTTGGGTTGCCTTGATCCAACATACATTTTGACTGTGTGTTAGCATTTCGAATATCACTCATTTTTCCAAACGTTTCTGCTTGCTTTGTAACAATACACTTCCTTTCTAGGCAAGAACTCATCAACTGCTCTTACATAACAAAGAGTTGTTAGAACACATTCAGACCCTGGTTACACATGTACAGCAGCTGGAGGCGAAGCTAGGAGTCACCTCTCCGAACGGGAATTATGTCCACCACAACGTCGGTGGATCACTGCCATCCCAGGTAAAATCCAGTTTTCCTCCCCTTTTTAAAGACTTTCTGCGTTGTTGGAGTGGCTTTGCTAAAAATCTAGATACAGTTCTTAAAGTACCAAGAATATCAAAATAAAACTTTTTTTCCTGCACTCATCACACCTGAAAACTGCAATTTTCTGTGATCTTTCTTTTGGCCGTTTCAAAATTATTCTAAAGGCAATGGCTCATTTTCACCAGTGCTGCCACGTTGAAGCGTGAAAATAAATAAGCGAAAATAATTAGCTAAATTTGACAACACCTTCAAAGGAAAGCTACGCCTTCTTAATCTGCTTGGTGCCATATGTTTTTAGCTTATTCTCTGCCAATTTTTCAACCACATTTCTTTTTTTTTTAACTTCGGCACCTGCTACTTCCAAAATTGCATAGCTACATTTGGAGGTATTTTTTCATTAAAAATTGATTTTTTCCCATTTTTTAAGGTATGCATAGTTTTGTAAGCTTCCACTTAGCTATTATAAACAACCGGTTCCCATTTGCACTGTCCTTGGCACTTTCAGATAATGCTTAAATTGCCATTGGGATATAGGGTATAAATAGGGTACATTGGGGTATAAAGAGCCATATTTTCTCAAATGTATAAATATTTGCAAATGGGAGCTTTTAACTCGAAAATTGTGTTTCTGTTATCTCGCAGGCCAAGCCAAGGTTTTTTTTCTGAAACAATATTTCGTTAGTAGGCTATACAACAGCTATGGTTTTCGAATTGAAGTCAAGTTTTTCTGTCTGTAGTTTTATTTGGAATCCTTATTGAGATGGATTCAGTACCTTATTTATTGGCACTGACTGAATAAGGTTTTCAGCTTGAAAAATAATGACTCTTCATTGTTTATAAATGTTTTTAAAATAATTATCAAAGGTAATTTCTTAAGACAATCTGCAGGGCCAGATTTAAGTCTTTGGTGCCCCTAGTCCTAAGTGATTTACGTGGAAATCTCCGATAATTTGGGGATAGTGGAAGCCCTGAACATATTGCAACTGATGAGTAATGAGCTAAAGTAAATCAAGAGAGAAGTGATACCGAGCTCTCAGCTGCCATTCTTGGGAGATATCTGGCAGTTAATAAGCGGCTACGGAATTCCTGTGCTGTTTTATCACTTTTCTGTGAATAGGCAGCGCAGCAGCAAAGTACACCTGACGCTTTGACAATAAATCACATCAGTCCACTTTTTGTTAAGAAAAAATTGCTTAGTGTTTTTTGCGCCCCTCGGCATTGTGCGCCCATAGGCCTGGGCCTAGTGGGCCTATGTGCATAATCTTCCCTGACAATCTGATTATTGGAGACAGTTAGATGAAGTTGTTGAAGCTCATATATAGGTATGGATTTCCAGGCATCATTTAAGCAATATATTGAAAATTTTGGCTGGTCCTTTCTCGCGACAAAGCACCAATCAAAATATTGCTCAATTGAAGTATATGCCGGAAAATTCATAGCTGAACTTTCATAGCTGAATAAACGACAGAAAACTAAAATCCGGCACCTACAATCAGATAAATCTTTGAAAACCCATTTTCTTTCTCCCTTTTTTGCTGGAGATAGAGATATTCAGTTTTAATAAACTTACATCATTCAAAAGTGTGATTTTTTTCGATTAAGTGAACGAGAATTTTCTTTTTAAAGTTCAGGAGAGGGCTGTCCCTAAAAAAAATTCTAGCATACCTGCAAGGGAAATGCAAAAGACATCTCAAAGGAAATACGATTCGAGTAATTCGGCAGCTTTGGGAGTCTTGTGGTATTGATATTCTACGAAGGCTTGGGGAGATCTGCTCTTGAAGTACTGAGAGTTAAGTGGTGAATACGGTCATTTTTTGTTTTCAGTGACGCCAACTCATAAAAATTTAGGGGGGGGGGCAAAATATATTTTTAAATATCTAGGGAGGAGCAAAATTGTCGTTTTTAAAAGATCTTCATTGAAAATACGAAAAAATAAAGCGTTTTTCAATAAAAATATCTCAACAAAGAGATTATTCAAAATCTAGGTAGGGGCAATAAAATCTAGGAGGGTATAGGCCCCCTGTCCCGCGCTGCAATTAATGCTGCTGTTTATTCAATATTTGTCAATAACTGACCTGCTGTTTTATAATACAAATCTTCTATTTGTTGCTTTATGTGCTGTTTATTCTTGCTTGGTGATATTTCATGCTTCGGGTTGCGGTAGCTTATTTACTTTTGCTTTTCAGATGCTTCAGCAATCACGTCTTCCAACCCTCCAAGAAGTAGAGGCTGCTTCTAAAGAAGAAGAAGCAGACAAAGAACTGGCAGTATCAGCAAGTCTTCAAAACCTAATGAAACAAGTTCAAGAACAGCAAAATGAATATGCAATGATGCTTGCACAAAATCAAAATTCTTTAATGTCTCCTATGTCACCCATTGGTCTCTATGGACTTGGCGTAATGAGTAATTCATCCTCAATGCAATTTAACAGTGCTACATCCCCTCAGAAATTTCCTGCAGTTAATGGAATTTTTAATACTCATATCATATCCCCTATGCAACCGCCTCCGTCGCGCAACCCAACACCCGGTGACAGTCCGCACAATAGCACTCAGTTCATCCTTCCACTCGGCCACTCGGAGCTTGAAATCTTTGAAGCTCCTCCCTCTATGAGTCTCAATTCACTAACTGACTCAAAGGGGTCCTCGTCATTAGAAAGCGTACAAGGGAGCCGTATTGGTCTACCTTCTTTACACCAACAGCTAGAACAAATGAAAGTAGGCGGTATGCGACGAAACGGACCGTTTATTACTAGGTCTACAAGCGAAAAAATGCCTCACCGAAATGAAATTTTAGCTCAAGTACAGAGGACAACATGGGCAAGGCATACAACAAAATAATCATTTATTATATATTTTTTTCACCGGTGCAAGCTACACATACATATTGATTCCTAAAAGCCCTCTGAAAATTAATGAGCACAGACTCTGCAGGAAATCTATTCCTAGACCCAGAAGAGCAAACGGCTTAGAAGAACGAATGCCCCTAACAAATAAAGTAAATCTTGCGTGAGAGAGCAATATATATTTCAAAGCTAGCTGCGAGTGGCTACTGGGATTCCACTTAATTTAGACAGTGACCTAATTGTAAACAGTGCTTTGACAGTGACAAATCTACTGTTACTGATTATTATCTTAGGTCAAAGCAAGGACTGAGGCTGTTGGTGCTATTTTTACTCGTTTTGTATTTCCCTGAAAACCATTTACGCCAAAGTTGTTAGGATTGTTGTTTTTATTAGTTTAGTCGGGTTTTTGTCTGTTGACCATTTAATTTTGTCGTGTTCAGATTCTGGTCCAATTTGAGTTCGCATTTTTCGTTCTTTTTTTGGTATAGTCGCTAAGAAACGTAATTTGCTGCCTATATTTACTTCTTATCGTCAAGAGCCAGTATTTTTTAACCAACATCAATACATTTTTGGTTGATTCTTTTGTTTAAGGGTAATGACAATAAGAAAAGGTTTAGCAATAAATGTAAAGAAATATTGTAGAATTTATTTGAAGAATTCTTGCCTAAATTATAAAATAAATTCCCAAATTCCGGAAATTCGGAAAGAAAAGTAAACTTACAGACTTGGTAGTGGATGATTGAACAAAAACGATTATCAAAAACTTCCAATTTTTTCAATGGAAAATCAGATCAATAGATAAAAAGTAAGCTCCTTAATGTTTTAAACAGTTTTTTTTTTGCTAATATAAATTATTTTTAAGACTAAAAAAAGACTGCGATATTAGTAAAATGTATCATAAGAGGGGGTTTCTCCTGAAATTGAGAAGTTGTGGTAATGAAACCCTTCTTCTTCTTCGTCTTCAGAAAACCTTTATTGCTAATGAGTGTCCTTATAAAAAATTCTATTAGGGCCAAATATTAAAAATTCTCTTTTTAAGCAGTTTACAAATTTTAAGTTGTAATTTTTGTATAGTAATATGTCTGAAAATAACTGTTCAATCATTGTGTTGTAAAAAAAAGCAGTTAGTAAAACTTAAATCCTCCTTCTCCTGAACACCTCCTTCCCTGCTCCTCTCCTGTAAATTATTCCAGCATTCACGTTCCCCCTCCCAAATAATAAATTATGCTAACGCTCGAGAGCAAACTGAAATGAAACCACAATATCTATTAATATCCATTTAAATCACTTAATGTGCTTAATCTTAGCAAATTCTTTAATTACTGCCATTCAGTCACCAAAAGGTTAAAAAAAATAAAGTTTTTCCGTTTTTTTTTACCTATACCATACTTTTTTTGTAATATCTAGATCACATATTCGTATTCACTATAGTTTGTTAGTTACAAAAGAAGCCAAAAATCAACCCTGTTTTGTATATTAAAATGTAATAAATGAACTTATTTGATCTCAGGCCTGGATTAGACTAGAGAATTGTAGTTTAAGAATATTGACAATGTGGTAATAGGCTTCATTTTTTCCAAATCAAAGAATATCAGAATATGTCAGCAATTTAGGTCTATGTATATGGCTCTTATAAGAGGACCCATATGGCTCAATGTAAGAATTAACTTTTTTAAATGAAGTTTTTTTTACGGAAGCAAAGAACGAAATTGAAACTTAAATCGAACAAAAATTACTACTCCGTTGTATATGCGACATGTGTTTATAAAACTACATCAAATAGTAGTTTACCAACTGCAACTAACTCATGATAATTTCCGGTTTTTATAGAATTTTGAAAAAAAACTAACATTTTACCTAAGACACAAAACGATACATGAATTTTTATAGAGTAGAACAAAAGCAATGTGAAGTCGTAAATGCAATCTCAACTTATGATTTTTCAGAAGATGCGCTAATTTGAAGAATTCAATGCTCAACTGTCACAAAAAGCACCCAAATGGCGCAAACTTAGCCATCTGGCAACGCTGATTCACAGCGCAATAAACAGCATGGGAAATTACTTTGGGCTCTATTGAAAACTTTATACACAGGATCGATTAGTGCGTTTGTTCCTCAGTGTTCTCCTAGAGAATGTTGGGGGGATGTGTAGCAATAAGGAGAAAAATTATATACGGGAATGTATTACGTGCTAAGGTTCTATCATTTGGTGAACAGCAATTTTACGACATTCAAATTCAAGCATAGCAGGCTTAAAGCCCCCTCTCCCTTGTTTTAGCTTTTGTGTCATCCGAAATCAGCTTCAAAGCATGTTTAGGCAAAACTAAAAGAAGAACCGGTACTTTTGTTCTATCATTTGGTGAACAGCAATTTTACGACATTCAAATTCAAGCATAGCAGGCTTAAAGCCCTCTCTCCCTTGTCTTAGCTTTTGTGTCATCCGAACTCAGCTTCAAAGCATGTTTAGGCAAAACTAAAAAAAGAACCGGTACTTTTAGTTCATCGATAATTTAGTTCAAAATTAGGAGTTTTAATTTTAGTAACATCTTGCTTTTCTGTAGCAAAAAATCGACTACATTTTTTGTACATAGACTTTTTTTAATCTTTCTCTTTTTTGAACTTGTGCCATTAAGGAAAACAGACCTTTAAAAATAACCTAGTAATGTTTCCTATATAAAAAATACACTTTTGATACTTGAATTCTGTGTATTTCGAAGAAGCTAATTCTTTATAAAGAAATGTTTTTGTACAAGAAAATATAGAGACCTGTATTTATTTTTTATAGCCCTAACGAAAGAAATATAAACGAAGTTTCAATCTTTTACATATTAAATAAAAAAGAACGATTTTTTTCAACTGAAAGTAAGGAGCAATATTAAAAATGAAAACGAACAGAATTTATTATGTATATGGGGGATTCGCCCCCTAGTCAATACCTCGCTCTTTCCGCTAAAGTTTTAATTTTGGTCCAATTATATGAGAATGGCCCCTGTTACACAAAGGCCGTTTAATTAGAATAGATAGCTCTTTTGAAAGTACTAAAAAATTTAGCTTAAAGAGCGCGGTATTGACCAGGCGGCAACCTCCCCCCCCCCATATACGTAATAATTTCTGTTTGTTTTAAATTTTAATTTTGCTCCTTACTTCCAGTTGAAAAAACATTTTTTGTTTAATTTCTGATCTTTTTTTAAATAATGCTGGGAAATTCGACACCTCCTTCATATAAATGTCCCTTCCCCCATGAGAACATCCTCCATGGAAAGATCCTCTCACGTAACCTCCTCCTCCGCCCTCCCACCGGAAAAAATCCCTCCTGAAAATGTCTGTATACTTCCCATTAACCAATACTGTATAAAACAATGGGTAAAGTTCATAACTTGCAGCCCTTCCCCCGGGGACTGTGGGGGATTAAGTCATCCTCAAAGACATAGTTATGAGATTTTCGACTATGCTGAACAAAATGGCTATCACAAAATTTTAATCGGGTGACTTTTGGAAAAAATAAGCGTGGGAGGGTCCTAGTCGTCCTTCAATTTTTTTGGTCATTTAAAAAGGGCACTAGAACTTTTAATTCCATTCGAATGAGCCCTCTCGCGATATTCTAGAACCAGTAGATCGATACAATCACCCCTGGGGGAAAAAACAAACAAATAAACACGCATCTGTGATCTTTTTTTCTGGCAAAAAATACAAAATTCCACATTTTTGCAGATATGAGCTTGAAACCTCTACAGTAGGGTTCTCTGATACGCTGAAACTGATGGAGTGATTTCCATTAAGGTTCTATAGCTTTTGGGGGGTGTTTTCCCCTTTTTCGAATTCAGGTAAATTTTCTCAAGCGCGTAACTTTTGATGGGTAGCACTAAACTTGATGAAATTTATATATTTGAAATCAGCATAAAAATCTGGTTGTGTTTATGTACCTCTTGGTATCAAAATTTCGTTTTTTAAAGTTTCGGCTACTATTGAGCTGGGTCGCTCCTTATTTACAGTTCGTTACCACAAACTGTTTGATCTATTGGTATCAAAATTCCGTTTTTAGAGTTTCGGTTACTATTGGGCCGAGTCACTCCTTACTTACAGTTCGTTACCACAAACTGTTTGATGGTAGAAATTTTCCTTGGATTGACTTCTAAAATTATACCCTTTCTTGAAAAAAAAACTTTCGTAGATTTTCTTTTGCTTAGTTAGGGAAAGGCTGAATTTGTTCTGCTGATATTTTGGAAATATCTCATTTAGCTTTTATCAAGGTGATTATTACTCACTAGAAACAGTTAACATTAGAAAATGTCATTGAGAAGAAAATTTCCCAATCAATCTTCGCCGTATGAAATTCTTATCTTACAATTTTAAAAAGACATAAAAGTCAAAATAAACACACAAACACACACAAAAAAGTGTAAATATTGAAGTATAAGCCCATGTAGTCGAATCCTTCGCAAAACTTAGATTGTTGAAAGCTTCACACTTATTTTATTTTCGACCTAAAGAAATGGGGAAAGACCCAGGCAGTCTAAATATGCAAAAAATGCTTGTGTTTTAGACGCCCTGAAATTTCCTATCTAGTCTAGTAGCTTGCAAAACCGTTGCTCAACAGATGAATGTTGCAATAATATGATTTGATTTCAACTGTAAAGCTATTCATCAACACTGTTTGATAGTTTTGGCAGCTGGCTGTCACCTGCGTAGTAGAAAATGCAATTCTGACAGAGGGTGGATCAATCCCAGAATCTTCTAACCGAAGTTTATAAATCACAGACAAAAGGCGTATATATAGATGTCGAACTGAGCAATTTTCGGCGACCGATAATTTTGTTACTTGTGCTGCTGGTCTTCAGTTTCCTCCAAAAATGTTTTCATTAATGTTAGCTCTTGAAAGTAAGCTTATTCAGAACATTTGTTCTTTGCAAAAGAAAAAAAAAATGATAATTAGATACAACTTGAGAAACAATCACAAATTTTTTTGTGATTCCTTATCAACTTTAAACCTATTACAGTTTAATAAATATTGCTTAAAACCCTGAAATAATATTTGATTCAAATGATCGTTCAATAAACAGGGCAACACTGTCTTCAAATTTAGACATACATCACTACCATCATGAATAGCTTCAAGGCTATTACACACCTTTGCCACCTTTTCTAATACACCTTTCTAATACCTGACAACTTTTTTAACATTGGAGGATACGTCCGCTGGACACATTTATTATAGTATGCTTTTTTTGTGGTTAAACTCTAAGAAAGGTTGGAAAAAGAAAAAGAATTTGCAGCAATTGAATTTGACCTTGGACAACCTTTGAGCCAAAATTTGGCTCAGACAAGCTTTTTCGCTGTTGTAACCTGTTCAAACTTTTTTTTTTTTAGTTTTTGTTTTTAGCTAAAAACTTATCACTAATATTCCACTGTCGTATTTTACTTCAATACTGTCAAGATTGTATTTAGGCAAATGCTTTTACACAACAGTAGTTCAGAAAACAACTCAAAACACAGGGTCAGTTGAATTGGCTACAGGTTTGAAGTAAAAAAAATTTCTTGGCAAAGTTAATTTATCCAAGTCAATTTTTTTTTCTTTACCACTGAATTAATAAGTAAAAGAAAACCTGGGCTCTTCACCAATTATCTTGTTTCTTCTTTGAAACTCATTGTTTTCGTTTCAAATATACTCCCACGTGGGAATCCCTGAACTCTAAACAGGAATTTTCAACTTGCATAGCCTTTTCTAGGAGGGGAATATGACAGTAACATTGACATTTCAAATGTTTCTCATTGGTTTGGTAGGGGTTCATCTTATCCATTTGCAATGCAGTAAACTTGCCCGAAGGGACGAAATTTGTAAAAAAAAAATCATACAAAAAAACGACTATACACGTAATTGTAGGAAATTCCAGGACCTCAAAATTCAGGACTCATAAATTTGTATGTCCCTAAGACGGCATCCTTCTCTAAGACTATCTGATAAAAAAACATGAAAATCACTAACATTTTAGTATATCACGTATAAAATTAGTCAAAAATATTGTTTTTACAATTTTATGCTTAAAACATTCCGTTTTCTTAGCTCCTGTTAAGCAGTTTAGTCAAAAAGTGATAAGAGTAAAGTTGGCAGAAAACTTCAGTGAAACCTTAAAGAGGGTTGATACATTCAAAATCGTAAGGATGGGAGAAACCCACATAGATGGGTTTCGGCGGTTGATGCTAATTTAGCCCTCTAAATGATAGTTTTATTAAATTTTTTTTTAATTCATTGACATCTGTTTAGAATAAGATTGAGCATCTAGGCCAGCAATTAAAACAAACGAATTTTGTCTCTATCCGCAATGTTTATCACCAAAACCAATACCTTTTTGACAAAAATCGGATTTGAAGTCTGGTCAAATGATATAATTGCATGTAAAGTATACTTTCCATAAAAATATGTATAATTAGACTTAAAGAATACATCAAAATTAGATGACTACAAGTTATCATGAAGGAAAATGTGTAAATTTGAAGAAACTATTTATGGTCCCATTGACAAGCTTGACCTCTTTTGAGGTTTAATATCTCATATTCCCAGGGGCGTCCTGAGACTCATTTTATTGGGTGGGGGGGGGGCATCTTTGTAAATTTTACCGAATTGCTACCTGATTTATGCCAAATTTTCTGTAGAAATCAAAAATTTTGCTAAATTTTGGCCGATTTTGCAAAATTTTACCGAATTGCTACCTGATTTAGGCCAAATTTTCTGCAGAAACCAAGAATTTTGCTAAATTTTGGCCGATTTTACGAAATTTCGCCCCCCAAAGTTGGGGGGCGGAGCGCCCCTCTCCCCCCCCCCTCGGGACGCCCTGCATATACCTTTAAAATCCTAGATTTTGGTAATTGGCAAATTTTGCAATGTTTTAGTGATATTAATTCCAAACTTAGCCCAACCTGTAAAAACGTCCCATTTACTATTTGTTCTAACGCATTTTACTAAACGAGGTGGATAGGAAGCCCCTAATACACCTCTAGTCCTTTAATCACTTTAAATACCCAATTGCATCTATTTAGCCTTTGCTTGAAGGAACGAAGAGATGGTATTGATGCAATAGCCCTGTCAAAGATCCATTTCAGAGAATCCCTTATTCACTTTAAATATTTGGTTTTATGCATGTATGTAGCACCTTTGTTTGAAGGAATGAAGAGTTGGTTTTGTTGCAATAGCCGTGTCAAAGAGCAACCTTAGAGAAGAAACGCGAATTATGTCTAGAATCGTGTTTTGGAAGTGGCATGTTATTTGTAAAGCTATAAGCTCGATGACCTTTACAGTTCTAGTTGATGATCTTTTTGTTTCAGGAGAAGAAGGCTCACCAGGTATATTTTGGCCAAAGGTGGAAAAAAAAAGACTAGCGGTTTATCCAGTACTTTTGGCGTCCTTGATACCATTTAATATGTATCAGAAAATATCAAAATCTTTAGAAAAACACTGAAATTTACTGATGGTATATAAGCAAAAACGCTGCCTAGTTTATGTCACATCAGGTGTGTGCACATAGGAGGTATTTTGTACTTGATCTCCCTCCCCAAACCGTGGAATTTTTTCTAATTTTTCAATTAATTCTATTAATCTATTAATTGTATTTGAAAGTTAATTATATTTTTATATAATTAGCTGATTTGTTCAGGGGTTTTTGCGCGGTGCCCCAAATTTTCAGCCCCTCCTCTAAGAAACTGGTTCCTTTCTACTTGGCAATGTTATGTGAAATACGTTTAAATTTGTATCTAGGATTTTTTTTTTCTTCCTTGTGTAGCCATGCGATAACGGATGTTAATAATAATTCAAGATCCGCCAGTTCTCCTGTCACTGCTCATTTTTAGAATGCCCATCTGTTCTTTGTATTTTGAATAAAAGATTGATTTCTATGATGCTTTCAAAGAGCTTTCTATGATGCTTTCTATGATGCTTTCAAAATTCAAACTTTCAAAGAGTTGTACTTAAAAACCCGTATGGATTAATAATTTCTGTTGCAGCTTTTTATTTGCCTAGTCAAATAAGATGCTATTGCGATTACCATAACAACAACATTTTTCAAAAGTGAAAAAAGTTTAGACCACTGATATGTACACATATCCGTTGCCATCAGTGTCGGGTTCACAGCTTCGACACTCCTAGGCTCAAGCGTTTTTGCTGCTCCGTTTTTGCGAAATTTTTGGGTAAATCCCTGAAAATTCGGGGATAGTGGAAGCACTGAATAGATCACAACTGATGAGCCAAAAGTAATGAAAGAGAGAGGTGATGCCGAACTCTCAGCTGCCATTCTTGGGAAACATCTGACAGTTTATAAATGGTTATGGAATTCCTATGTTGTTTTAGAATCAATTTTCTGTGAACAGGCAGCGCAGTGGTGGAGTGAGCTTGGCACTTTGACGATAAATGATATCAGTCCAGTTTTCATTAAGAAAAAAAAATCACTCAATGACTATTCATTGCATCCCCTGAAATTGAACGCCCCTAGGCCCGGGCCTACTGGGCCTATTGGTAAATCCAGGCCTGCTTGTCATCGCTGTAAATATCAATACCTTTGCTTGATTCTTCTTGTAAATGCAAATTTTAGCCTATTTCACTAACTTTATATTCTAGAAGTATTTGAAAAGATTTTTTGTTTTCAAATTTGATGCATTATTACATCTTAAGCACATTAGCAATACTTCGACACCCTTTTATGAATCCTTTTAGTGCACAGACAAAAATCATTTTCAGGCCAAAATTTTTATTATTTTGGGCTGATGTGGCTGCTTAAGATGTTGTTGCAGCTCCCTCATAACCATGGTCCTAGTCAAAAGAATTTTTAAGAATAAGTTGAAGTCCCTTCTTTTCTCGTAAAATAGGTCTAAAGGAACATTCATTTAAAAGTAGTTGCTCTGTGGCATCGTATCCCAGGTTGATTTTTCACTCAGTAGTTCCGAAAAAGAAGTTCCTTGGAGTGAAAATCTCTCCATTGTCTCTGGAGATGTGCAGAAGTGAAGTTTGCAGATGTTGAAATTTGCCTCTGTGGTCAATCTAAGAATAATCACTTCAGTACGTTCTGTGAATCCCCGAAACAAAAAGATTACGTATTTTAATCTTTATAAATAAACCAAAGCCTCATTATATGGTGTATTCCCTCAGCATCGATACCAATCTTCCACCGAACATTAGCAGAGAAGCACAGAGGAACGAATCGCAAGTCGTAGAAAATATTTACGTCTCTCTTTGGCAAAAATTAGGCCGTGAAGAAAAATTCTCGTGGGGTTTTAAAATCCCTAAGACTATAATAGCTTAATGAAGAAAAGGCACTCTGCCTCGTCTATTGACGACATTCCTATGGATGTTTATTCAGTGGTGGTGCTAGATCTTTTGGAACCCTGTGCAATATCAATTTGCGGGGCCCCAATGGCTATTACCATAAATCAAGGAATCGCAACTGTGTTATTCATTTAATTAAATCTTATTGTGTAGGGGTTTATGAGATTTTGGGGTAATTTTTGTAGCATGTAGCATGCTACATGTAGCATGAGGGATCGTTCTCAGCGGTTTTTCCATGCTACACAGAGATGGCAGAGTATTGACACAGTCTTGAATTTTTAGGTCATGCCTACACTGAGTTGCGAGGCCCCTGGTGGAATCGGGCCCTGTGTGGTCTCACATACCTAACGCCGCCGTTGGATGTACTGAGCATCCACGCCAGGCATATGACATTTTTTTTTATATAGAACTAGAAAGGGTATAATTCATCTTGTAACTGTAAATAAAAAAAATAGGAAACCTTTTTCAATGTTAAGAACCTGGGATTTTTCTCGAGAATTGCTGAAAAAATTTAAATTTTTTTGTTATTATTATTAAATTTATTACATCAAAAAATAATAAATTTGAAAATTATTAATTTAAAAATTAAGTAAAGATAATTGTTAAAAAAAATGTTTTGAGAGAATTCTACATAACCTGACAATCCGGTAATTATATTCAAAAAAAGAATATCCATCAAGTATCTGGCACTGCGGAAGGCTTCGTTACTTTGTCTTCTTAATATTAAAATACGTCGGAGCTGATCATTTGATGTCTATGATGTAAGCCTTTTAAGGTGACATTTGCATATTATCCAGTTTTTGTTAAGCAATTGATTGCTCAATAGGTCTATTTACATATAGCAATGGTCACCAATCCTTTTTTATGTTTACAAAGTTGATTTATTCGTATTTGTTTTTCCTGCATCTATGCCAAGTGAAGTAGCCAAACTCTTGAAGCATTTCATAACAGACAACGGGAGGATGTTTGAGATTGATTAGCTTTTCATCCATCAAGCTGAATTTGTTTTCCTTTTTTTGGTGTTTTCAGTACAATGCTTAATCTGAATAGCAAACTTCCAACCTGTTTCATCAAAGACTTTTACTTACTTAGACTTAGATTCTTCGACGCCTAGTGGCGTGTAGGGCAGCAATGGTTGAAACCTCCACGTTGGACAATCCTTAAACACAGACCTTATTGAGGAATGATTGTAGAAATGTTGCTCCAACCTCATGGGATTTTACCAATAGTGATCCGTTGTCTACCACTCGTCACTAAAGCCTTCTAAAATTGTTAAAACTTGTAAGTTTCTAAACTTTCTAGAGGTTTCTTTTTGAAACTTCTAAACCTCTTCGCGGAAACCAGTAGGGCTGGTTGTGCCAAGAGTCTCTTTATCGCTATAGCAAAAACGAATGTACGTTTGAAAAATAAAATGTAGATTCAGAAAAAAATCCTACATTCGTTAAGTTATAACACGAAATTTATTTCGCTATAAAGTTTTCTTTAGCTTCTTTACAAGATAAATGATATATTTTTACCTTTCATGAGGTGCGCACGCAGAATGTATTTAAGCAAAGAACAGGACATTTTCAAAAAAAAAACATTCAAAAAAATCACCATTTCAAATTTTAAAAAAAAAATGGCAAAACATATTAATGATAAGATTGTGTTTCAAATATATGTCTTAACTACTATTTTAAAGCTTCTTTTTTACAAAATCCAACATTCCTTGCACTTCAGCATATTTTAATATTTTGAAATATCACACTCATATTTTGAAATATGCTCAATATATTTCAATTATATTTTACATACTGAAATATTTCAGTATTTTAAATTTGGCATTTTTAGAAAAATTTTGTCCTTCTATGACTTTGCGGGGGAGGGCTAACTTGTTGAGCTTTGATGAGGTACACAGATCATGTAAAAGCTTCAAAATATTTTAGTGGGTGATTCAAAATAGGCTTTTGTGTTAAATACGAACGATGTGCTAACTTGTTGAGCTTTGATGAGTTACACAGATCATGTAAAGCTTCAAAATATTTTAGCGGGTGGTTCAAAATAGTTTTTTTTTTTTGTTAAATACGAACGATGTGCTAACTTGTTGAGCTTTGATGAGGTACACAGATCATGTAAAAGCTTCAAAATATTTTAGTGGGTGATTCAAAATAGTTTTTTTTGTTAAATACGAACGATGTGCTAACTTGTTGAGCTTTGATGAGCTGCACAGATCATGTAAAAGCTTCAAAATATTTTATCGGGTGGTTCAAAATAGGTTTTCTTTTTGTTAATACGAACGATGTGCTAACTTGTTGAGCTTTGATGAGGTACACAGATCATGTAAAAGCTTCAAAATATTTTAGCGGGTGTTTCAAAATAGGTTTTTTTGTTAAATACGAACGATGTGCTAACTTGTTGAGCTTTGATGAGCTGCACAGATCATGTAAAAGCTTCAAAATATTTTATCGGGTGATTCAAAATAGGTTTTTTTGTTAATACGAACGATGTGCTAACTTGTTGAGCTTTGATGAGGTACAATGATCATGTAAAAGCTTCAAAATATTTTAGTGGGTGTTTCAAAATAGGTTTTTTTGTTAAATACGAACGATGTGCTAACTTGTTGAGCTTTGATGAGCTACACAAATCATGTAAAAGCTTCAAAATATTTTAGACGGTTGTTCAAAATAGGTTTTTTTGTTAAATACGAACAATGTTCTAAATTGTTGAGCTTTGATGAGCTACACAGATCATGTAAAAGCTTCAAAATACTTTAGCGGGTGTTTCAAAATAGGTTTTTTTTTGTTAAATACGAACGATTTGCTAACTTGTTGAGCTTTGATGAGCTACACAGATCATGTAAAGCTTCAAAATATTTTATCGGGTGTTTCAAAATAGGTTTTTTTTTGTTAAATACGAACGATTTGCTAACTTGTTGAGCTTTGATGAGCTACATAGATCATGTAAAAGCTTCAAAATATTTTAGCGGGTGTTTCAAAATAGGTTTTTTTTTGTTAAATACGAACGATTTGCTAACTTGTTGAGCTTTGATGAGCTACACAGATCATGTAAAAGCTTCAAAATATTTTAGTGGGTGTTTCAAAATAGGTTTTTTTTTTGTTAAATACGAACGATTTGCTAACTTGTTGAGCTTTGATGAGCTACACAGATCATGTAAAAGCTTCAAAATATTTTAGCGGGTGTTTCAAAAAAGTTTTTTTTTGTTAAATACGAACGATTTGCTAACTTGTTGAGCTTTGATGAGCTACACAGATCATGTAAAAGCTTCAAAATATTTTAGCGGGTGTTTCAAAATAGGTTTTTTTTTCTTAATACGAACGATGTGCTAACTTGTTGAGCTTTGATGAGGTACACAGATCAAACAGTTCGTGGTAACGAACTGTAAGTAAGGAGCGACCCGGCTCAATGGTAACCGAAACTCTAGAAAACGGTATTTTGATACAAAGAGATACATCAAAAGAATCACATTTTAATGGTGATTTCAAATATATAAGTTTCATCAAGTTTAAACCCATCAAAAGTTAGGCGCCTGAGAAAATTTGGCTGATTTTCGAAAAAAGGGGGAAAGACCCCCTAAAAGTTATAGAACCTTAATGAAAATCACACCATCATATTCTGCGTATCAGAGAACCCTACTGTAGAGGTTTCAAGCTCCCATCTACAAAAATGTGGAATTTTGCATTTTTTGCCAGAAGAAAGATCACGGGTGCGTGTTTATTTGTTTTTTGTTTTTTTTCCCCCAGGGGTGATCGTATCGACCCAGTGGTCCTAGAATATCGTGGGAGGGCTCATTGGAATGGAAATTGAAAGTTCTAGTGCCCTTTTTAAGTGACCAAAAAAAATGGAGGGCAACTAGGCCCCCTCCCACGCTCATTTTTTTCCCAAAGTCACCTGATCAAAATTTTGAGATAACCATTTTGTTCAGCATGTTCGAAAATATTATAAGTATGCCTTTTGGGATGACTTAATCCCCCGAAGTTCCCGGGGGGAGGGCTGAAAGTTATGAACTTTACTCAATGTTAACATATAGTATTGGTTATTTGGAAGTACACAGACGTTTTCAGGGGAGATTTTTCCTGGTAGTGGGGGGGGGGGGGTGGGTTGGTCAGGGTTTATGCTGGAGGATCTTTCCATGAAGGAAGTTTTCATGGGGGAAGGGACATTGCTATGAAGGGGACGCCGGACTTCCCAGCATTATTTAAAAAAAGATCATAAATTTAATATAAAAAAACAAGTATTTCAACTGCAACAGCAGCAACATCGAAACTTTAAACGAACAGAAAATATTACATATATAATTGGGTTCACCCCGTAGTCAATGCCTCGCTCTTTAAGCCAAAGATTTTTTAGTACTTTCATAAGAGCTATTTATTCTAATTAACGGCCTTTGTGATTAAGCGGTCATTTCTAAAGAATTGGAACAAAATTTGAACTTTCGCTTAAAGAGCAAGGTATTGACTAGGGGGCGAACCCCCTAATAAACGTATTAAAAATATATGAATATAGAAGTTCGTTACGTAAGTTAATTCGTAAGTTACGTATATTTATTACTAATAAAAACGTTCGTAAATGAAATTAAACAAGTTTCGAGAAAGCCATTTAACTAAATAAAAGTAAATTAATATGAAAATTTTGTTTTAATTATTCATGTACGGTGAGCCAAGATCAAAACCTGCATTTATTCAAAAACGTTCAAAAATTAAATAAAAAAAACAAGTTTTTTAAACTGAAAGTAAGGAGCGACATTAAAACTTAAAACGAACAGAAATTATTCTGTATATGAAAGAGACTGTCCCCTCCTCAACGCCTCGCTCTTTACGCTAAAGTTTGACTCTGTCTCACAACTTTATTTTTTAAAACAATAAAAAACTTTAGCGTAAAGAGCGAGGCGTTGAGGAGGGGACAGTCTCTTTCATATACAGAATAATTTCTGTTCGTTTTAAGTTTTAATGTCGCTCCTTACTTTCAGTTTAAAAAACTTGTTTTTTTTATTTAATCATGTAAAAGCTTCAAAATATTTTAGCGGGTGTTTCAAAATAGGTTTTTGTGTTAAATACGAACGATGTGCTAACTTGTTGAGCTTTGATGAGCTACACCAATCATGTAAAAGCTTCAAAATATTTTAGAGGGTGGTTCAAAATAGGTTTTTTTGTTAAATACGAACAATGTTCTAAATTGTTGAGCTTTGATGAGCTACACAGATCATGTAAAAGCTTCAAAATATTTTGTCGGGTGGTTCAAAATAGTTTTTTTTGTTAAATACGAACGATCTGCTAACTTGTTGAGCTTTGATGAGCTACACAGATCATGTAAAAGCTTCAAAATATTTTAGCGGGTGTTTCAAAATAGGTTTTTTTTTGTTAAGTACGAACGATTTGCTAACTTGTTGAGCTTTGATGAGCTACACAGATCATGTAAAAGCTTCAAAATATTTTAGCGGGTTTTTCAAAATATTTTTTTTTTTTTTTGTTAAATACGAACGATTTGCTAACTTGTTGAGCTTTGATGAGCTACACAGATCATGTAAAAGCTTCAAAATATTTTATCGGGTGTTTCAAAATAGGTTTTTTTTGTGTTAAATACGAACGATTTGCTAACTTGTTGAGCTTTGATGAGCTACACAGATCATGTAAAAGCTTCAAAATATTTTGTCGGGTGGTTCAAAATAGTTTTTTTTTGTTAAATACGAACGATCTGGTAACTTGTTGAGCTTTGATGAGCTACACAGATCATGTAAAAGCTTCAAAATATTTTAGCGGGTGTTTCAAAATAGGTTTTTTTTTTGGTAAGTACGAACGATTTGCTAACTTGTTGAGCTTTGATGAGCTACACAGATCATGTAAAAGCTTCAAAATATTTTAGCGGGTGTTTCAAAATATTTTTTTTTTTTTGTTAAATACGAACGATTTGCTAACTTGTTGAGCTTTGATGAGCTACACAGATCATGTAAAAGCTTCAAAATATTTTATCGGGTGTTTCAAAATAGGTTTTTTTGTGTTAAATACGAACGATTTGCTAACTTGTTGAGCTTTGATGAGCTACACAGATCATGTAAAAGCTTCAAAATATTTTATCGGG
Organism: Artemia sinica; assembly: GCA_027921565.1. Lineage (NCBI taxonomy): Eukaryota > Metazoa > Arthropoda > Branchiopoda > Anostraca > Artemiidae > Artemia > Artemia sinica. Next base: position 9,141,063 of record CM051260.1, on the reverse strand, counting down.
TGTTTCAAAATAGGTTTTTTTGTGTTAAATACGAACGATTTGCTAACTTGTTGAGCTTTGATGAGCTACACAGATCATGTAAAGCTTCAAAATATTTTATCGGGTGTTTCAAAATAGGTTTTTTTTGTGTTAAATACGAACGATTTGCTAACTTGTTGAGCTTTGATGAGCTATACAGATCATGTAAAAGCTTCAAAATATTTTATCGGGTGTTTCAAAATAGGTTTTTTTTTTTGTTAAATACGAACGATTTACTAACTTGTTGAGCTTTGATGAGCTACACAGATCATGTAAAGCTTCAAAATATTTTATCGGGTGTTTCAAAATAGGTTTTTTTGTGTTAAATACGAACGATTTGCTAACTTGTTGAGCTTTGATGAGCTACACAGATCATGTAAAAGCTTCAAAATATTTTATCGGGTGTTTCAAAATAGGTTTTTTTTTTGTTAAATACTAACGATTTGCTAACTTGTTGAGCTTTGATGAGCTACACAGATCATGTAAAGCTTCAAAATATTTTATCGGGTGTTTCAAAATAGGTTTTTTTTTGTGTTAAATACGAACGATTTGCTAACTTGTTGAGCTTTGATGAGCTACACAAATCATGTAAAAGCTTCAAAATATTTTATCGGGTGTTTCAAAATAGGTTTTTTTTTGTTAAATATGAACGATTTGCTAACTTGTTGAGCTTTGATGAGCCACACAGATCATGTAAAGCTTCAAAATATTTTATCGGGTGTTTCAAAATAGGTTTTTTTTTGTGTTAAATACGAACGATTTGCTAACTTGTTGAGCTTTGATGAGCTACACAGATCATGTAAAAGCTTCAAAATATTTTATCGGGTGTTTCAAAATAGTTTTTTTTTTGTTAAATACGAACGATTTGCTAACTTGTTGAGCTTTGATGAGCTACACAGATCATCTAAAGCTTCAAAATATTTTATCGGGTGTTTCAAAATAGGTTTTTTTTTGTGTTAAATACGAACGACTTGCTAACTTGTTGAGCTTTGATGAGCTACACAGATCATGTAAAAGCTTCAAAATATTTTAGCGGGTGGTTCAAAATAGGCTTTTGATTTAAATACGAACGATGTGCTAACTTGTTGAGCTTTGATGAGTTACACAGATCATGTAAAAGCTTCAAAATATTTTAGCGGGTGTTTCGAAATATTTTTTTTTTTTTGTTAAATACGAACGATTTGCTAACTTGTTGAGCTTTGGTGAGCTACACAGATCATATAAAAGCTTCAAAATATTTTATCGGGTGTTTCAAAATAGGTTTTTTTTGTGTTAAATACGAACGATTTGCTAACTTGTTGAGCTTTGATGAGCTACACAGATCATGTAAAAGCTTCAAAATATTTTATCGGGTGTTTCAAAATAGGTTTTTTTTTTGTGTTAAATACGAACGATTTGCTAACTTGTTGAGCTTTGATGAGCTACACAGATCATGTAAAGCTTCAAAATATTTTATCGGGTGTTTCAAAATAGGTTTTTTTTTGTGTTAAATACGAACGATTTGCTAACTTGTTGAGCTTTGATGAGCTACACAGATCATGTAAAAGCTTCAAAATATTTTATCGGGTGTTTCAAAATAGGTTTTTTTTTTGTTAAATACGAACGATTTGCTAACTTGTTGAGCTTTGATGAGCTACACAGATCATGTAAAGCTTCAAAATATTTTATCGGGTGTTTCAAAATAGGTTTTTTTGTGTTAAATACGAACGATTTGCTAACTTGTTGAGCTTTGATGAGCTACACAGATCATGTAAAAGCTTCAAAATATTTTATCGGGTGTTTCAAAATAGGTTTTTTTTTTGTTAAATACGAACGATTTGCTAACTTGTTGAGCTTTGATGAGCTACACAGATCATGTAAAGCTTCGAAATATTTTATCGGGTGTTTCAAAATAGTTTTTTTTTGTGTTAAATACGAACGATTTGCTAACTTGTTGAGCTTTGATGAGCTACACAGATCATGTAAAAGCTTCAAAATATTTTATCGGGTGTTTCAAAATAGGTTTTTTTTTGTTAAATACGAACGATTTGCTAACTTATTGAGCTTTGATGAGCTACACAGATCATGTAAAGCTTCAAAATATTTTATCGGGTGTTTCAAAATAGGTTTTTTTTTGTGTTAAATACGAACGATTTGCTAACTTGTTGAGCTTTGATGAGCTACACAGGTCATGTAAAAGCTTCAAAATATTTTAGCGGGTGTTTCAAAATAGGTTTTTTTTTGTTAAATACGAACGATGTGCTAACTTGTTGAGCTTTGATGAGCTACACGGATCATGTAAAAGCTTCAAAATATTTTATCGGGTGTTTCAAAATAGGTTTTTTTTTGTTAAATACGAACGATTTGCTAACTTGCTGAGCTTTGATGAGCTACACAGATCATGTAAAGCTTCAAAATATTTTATCGGGTGTTTCAAAATAGGTTTTTTTTTTGTTAAATACGAACGATTTGCTAACTTGTTGAGCTTTGATGAGCTACACAGATCATGTAAAGCTTCAAAATATTTTATCGGGTGTTTCAAAATAGGTTTTTTTTGTTAAATACGAACGATTTGCTAACTTGTTGAGCTTTGATGAGCTACACAGATCATGTAAAGCTTCAAAATATTTTATCGGGTGTTTCAAAATAGGTTTTTTTTTTGTGTTAAATACGAACGATTTGCTAACTTGTTGAGCTTTGGTGAGCTACACAGATCATGTAAAAGCTTCAAAATATTTTAGCGGGTGTTTCAAAATAAGTTTTTTTTTGTTAAATACGAACGATGTACTAACTTGTTGAGCTTTGATGAGCTACACGGATCATGTAAAAGCTTCAAAATATTTTAGCGGGTGTTTCAAAATAGGTTTTTTGTTAAATACGAATGATGATCCTCCGAATTTGGATTGTTCTACTTTCAAGTTGTATTAAGTTTCAAATATAGCTTTTAATTATTATTTTTAGGTTCTCTTTAAAAGTTTGACATTTTTCTCTCTAGAATTATCTCTAGATAATAGAATTATCTCTCTAGAATTATCTCTAGATAATAGAATTATCTCTCTAGAATTATCTCTAGATAATAGAATTATCTCTCTAGAATTATCTCTCTAGTTACACCTACTTGTTTTACTAGTTATCATTAAAACACGATGATAACCTTTAATGACCCATTGTCCATTTTATTACAGCACTCTAATCTAAAATGACGGATCATTCGCGATGGGAATTTTGAACTCCAATCAATTTCTAGTCTCGATTTTATTTATTACACAGAAAAAAACATAATTCAGCATGTTCCGTAGCTAAACTAAGTATAAAATAATATAACTTTATTACATGAACAAGATAATATGGGAAAAACACTGCAATACGTGAGCAAGAAAACAGCCGCCAGGTTTCTTACAAGAATCGTGGCAATCAGTCAGGTAATAGAGAAGCAGACCGGTTTTGCCTGCCTCTAACACCTTAGAAAACCTTTACTGATGGCAGGGAAGAAAAAGTGGAAGGAGTTAGTAAAAAAACGTGCTGTCTGTTGTCTATAAAACATTTAAAAGTTTATGAATCAATCAAATATTTTCTGTGCCAAAAACAGCTTGAAGACCATAAAAAAAATATTGAAATAAAAAGCAACAACAAAAATAAGAAAATTTTTAACGTAATACATTAAGTTAGGTATTTTTTCGAGACCACACTGCCTTTCTATGACGAACAAATAAAATTTCAAATGGGGATAAGCCCATTTATTAGACAGTGAAAACAGATACAAAAGGCTGGATATTTCGACCACATATACAGTGATCGTCATCAGCAGATATACTAAAGCGTTAAAATTAAAAACAACACATTTATACAGCTTAATTCAAATTCAACTTACATTTAGGGAATATAAAGGAGCCAATTTATAGCTCAAGACTTTGGATGAACCCATCCAAAGTCTTGATGGGTCTATTATTGATGGGTCTATGGGTCTATTATGGGTCTATTATATAGACCCATCAAAGTCTTGATGGGTCTATCAAAGTCTATTATTTTGTTCTGTATAAATATGTTAGTTTTAATTTTAATACTTTAGTATTTTTGATGATGACGATCACTGTATATATGGTCGAAATATCCTGACTTTTGCATCTATTTTCACTGTCTAATAAATGGACTTATCCCTGAACGTTTATTTGTTCGCAAAATAACAAAATACAATGGCAAAAAACAAAGAATAAGTTCACAAAAGTTCGTGAAATATACTGACATTCAAATAGTGTGATTAAATGATAGGTATAAAATACCTGTTAAAAATTCGAATTTCTTCTAATAAACTGTCAAATCAGATTCAAATATATTAATGCAAGCTGAATCTTTTACGGAGTTTTTTTTTATCCGATGTTTCTGACTTATTTTAAGTTGTCCAATTTTTCCATTAAAATCACAATAATAAAGAGCTATGTGCGCATGTGCGTTAGATAGCGAAAGTCTTGACAGAAAAGGATTCGGACTCTCTAAACGAAATCTCTAATTAAATAGGGAACAGTTAAAAAAAAAATATTGTAAATTAATTTTCTAGAACGTGCTTTTGTCTTTTTTTCAAAAATATACTCTCATTTTAACTCTTTTTTAATACAATGTAGTGTGTTTATAGCAAAATTATTCTTTTTAGATCAACTCAGAGTTGAAGGTTATAGAGTGGTTGCAGATCCAGAAAACCGATTCGTCTCGGTATGAAAGTGGATTTGTTGAAGAACCCTTCACAGCCACCGATTTTGATGTTGTGGAAGAACCTGAAATTATTGATTCAACCAAGTCATTTGGGACGAAATGGAGGAAATTCTTTCAACGCAACAGCCCTCGTAGATCAATATAAGCCCTTACGTTGTGCACATACATTTTATCTTGTACTTAAGAGTATTTTATGCTAGAGTTTTTTCTCTAATTACTGCCGTGTCTGAGAAGAGTGTAATGTGAAAAATTTATAAAAATTTCTCCTCCGATTAAACACACTCAGTGCTATTTGTGTCAGGTCACAATTCTACTATTTGTGACCTGAAAACCAAATTGTCCTAGTCCTCGAAAATTCATTCCGAAAAAAACGCGATTCCATATTATTAACTTTCCATCTCGAGCGCTCCTTGTCCAGTTAGTAAAATTGCGCCAGCTGAGTTTAACTCAGCTGAGTATAACAGCGAGTTTCGAGTATAACTCACTGTGTAGGCCCCTCTGTAAATATTTTGTTTTCCATTTATTCATATTGTAAAAGTGTTATTTTGTCTTGTAGTGATTTAGTGAGAAATTAAATGAACTTGAACTTGAGTTTTTTTTTTCTTGGCTAATAATGATAGTGGAAAACGAATAAGCAGGATAGGATAATTTCACTTGTAGGACAATTTTGGTCTCAGGAAAATTCCCAATATTCAGATTAGCTTAAAAGTAAATTTTTCGCTGCTAAGCAACAAAGTCCCTCTATAGACCATTCGAAAAAATGAAAAAAAATATGCCAATTGGCAGAAGATCTCTAAAATCTTGTTTCTTAGGAAATAGGGCAATTTCGCGAAATATTACTAACAAATTGAAGAATTTACTGTTTAACCCGTTCGAACCTGTATAGTCAAGTAGTATTAATGCGGCTATTATAACTAACGTCTATGATTGTTAGGCAAATCATATTTTTTAGATAATGTTATTCTTATTTGAATTTTAGTTTAAATTGTTTATACTTAGTATAGAACACACTCAGTGCTTGTTGAATCCTTCAGGGGGGGGGGGTAAATTCTTATTTGTTATAAAGTTTCAGATTATGGGGTACACAACCATGTGCATATCGTAGTTCTATGTGAAACTTCAGTAAAAGAGTTTGTTTGTGAAAAATATTGTTACTCAAAAACGTTTATATCTCAAATCAAAAACTTCAGTTCTGGTAACTTTAACGGTCCTGTTTCTCTAAGCTCATGGCAAGTCTTTTTTATTTCTAAATTTTCCTATAGCGTGTAAAAGATTTGTCAGAAGAACTGAAATATTGAATTTTGTTGCTAAGAAATTCTCTCATTAAAACTCAACATAGAAACACATAAATAAATGTTATGAGTTCTAAGCAAGAAAATTTATTAGAGTTCGTATATCAAAATAAAACAGAACTATTGTTTACTTTTCTGGGTTACAAAAAAAATCTGAAGTGGGAAATACAACTCCTGATTATTTGATCCAGAAATTCAAATTTGTTTTTACGATTATTAGAACGCGAATCCAAACTTATAGAAGAAGTCATTCTATTTATAGGAGTATCTAAGGATTGTAGGTAGCTTATAAGAGTGGAAACTAGTACTAGTGTCGACAAAAAACAATCAACGCCATCTAGCGTTTGGCGACACTTGGCATTTTTTAAAGCTTTGTATTCGTCTTTCTGTTAGAAACTAAGATTAGACACTTATTACTACGCTAATTTTTACCTCTTACACTAATTGAATTAATTATTCTTACTTTTACCCTGGAAAAAATGCCAAGTGTCGCCAAATTCTAGATGGCATTGATAGCTTTTATTGTTGACATTAGTGTCAGTTCCCACTCTTAGAAGTTACCCATACTCTTTGGGATTATTTATAGATAAAAGTTTATAGCATATTTTTAATATAAGCGCAATTTATTTTTATTATTCTGTTAATTAAAAGTTTTATTTATATTATTGTAAAAATAGTTTTATATATAATTACACTGAAGAGTTATTTAGCAAACGTAGAGTTGTTTTCACCCAAGGATCCCAAGCCAAAGAACAAAAGCAGTATGTGTATCTACTCTTCAAAATATAAAAATTAGAGGGTGCTTTTCTATGGTTCTCTTAGAATAATTCTAGGAAAAAGAACTCCTCCTATCTTGGAAAGCTCTCGAACTAGGAGAATCAAACATTCGGAACTAGGTCTCTAGCAGAATTTAGTGCATGAGAAGGTATTTCAAGGTGTTGTCTCCACTACTTCACTACTTATATTACTTCACAGGTTATGTCGAACTTAAAATATGCTGCAGATTATATATATATTAAATAACTGGCTTAGTCCACTTTTCTTATATTCTACGAATTATCAAGGCAGTTCTCTGAATTTGAGCTGGGTTCTTATAGTGTAGTTACAAATGAAAATAAAATGTGGTGAATTTAGACAATTTTATTATTTTGTATAATATTTCTTTACATACTGTGTAATTATACGCTCTTTTATGTGTCAGTATGATACCTTTCATGTTTATTAAATTGTATATTTTATCAATAAACCTATTTAATTGAGTTATGACTTCATTGGACTTTTTTGAGCAAGAAACTTTTTCTTACGGATTGGAAATGTGGTTTCAAACAGGGTTGGAAGTACCAGTGATAATAAAAGGTATATGATAGCAGTGGCGGTTCTGGACTCTCTGGCACCCGGGGCAAAAGCTTGACTAGCGCCTCCCCCCTCCCTCTCTTGTCTCCTATTAAATTTCAGGCCAAATTTTTTAAAATATTTTCATTTATTGAGAAAATTATTTTCAATTTATGAATTAATTCATTACATATTTTTTTATTATGTTTAAGTTATTATTAATTATTTGTACTTAGTTATCTTAATTATGATTATTTATTTACTGTTTTAATTATTTTTCCTTATTATTTTTCTATTTTTTCTAATGAATTAATTGCACCCTCTATTTTATTTTATAAAAATAAGTTTCAAAAAATAAAAAAGATTACAAACTTTATATTATTTATTTGAAACTTTGCACCCCTAACATTTTAGCGCCCGGAGAAAGAGCCCACTCTGTGCCTCCCTTAAAACTGCCTCTGTGTAACAGCCTATATTGTTTTTATCCCAATTCCTGATTATCATGTGTAGTTGAAATAATTTAAGTAGTCGATAAAGTTAGTCGTTTTTTTCCTTAGTTTATTTTTTGTGATGAAGATAGTTCGTTGATGAAGATTGACGAAGTTGGTTCTGTTGTATTTAGTTCATTTTTGCGATTCTGCGTCAATATACATTCTGATGTATGTTTGATATGTGATTTTGATATGTCAAGGGGCTGGGGGTGCGGCTTGTTTTAGCTTGGGGAATCTAGCACTAGAACCAAGTATGTTACGTTATGTTATATGCTTTGGTTCCTGTTTAACGCACATAACCGAAAGAACTTGTTAATCGATGAAGTTAGTTCTTTTTTTGGTCTTGTTTTAATTTCTGTGATTTTACGCAAATATGAGAGTGAACTATGTTAAGCATATTACTCTGATTTTGATATTTATTATCTAGTGTCAAATTTACAGGACATAAAAATTTAGCTGTAGCCAGAGACTTAGAAATAAGCAGTGTCATGATATATTCGTTAACCCCAATTCTCGATTAGCGTGCATGGCTGAAAGAACTTAATTAATCGACGAAGTTAATCCTTTTGCTTTAGTTTGATTTTTCTTATGATGATAGTTCTTTTATGAAGATAGTTGTAGTTAGCTCTTTGTAATTTTAGTTCATTTATTGTGATAGTGCGTCTATTTGTGCGGCGTGTTCGATGTGTAACTCTAGTTTTGATATGCATTGTGCGTTAAAAACTGTACATGATAAGAAAATGTAGTTATAGCCACAGGCATTACTACCCAAAATTTTGCGCGTGAGTATCTAAGGTATGTAATTTTTATTCCAACACTTGTCTTGCAACATCATATTTATACGACATTAAAATTTCGCTGGAATTTATGATTTTATGATTGATGATTATGATTGATGATTGATTATGATTTGATTATGATTGATGAATTTATGATCAGTCAACAATTTGTTTGGAAAAGGGGAGGACACGTTTTACCTGTTAGCAAGCCATTTTACCCCTTGAAATATAAAATTTGCATTAATGATTTAATTAAAATATCACTTTATTAAATTTAATTATAATTTTAATTAAGTAATATTTATTAAAATTTTTACTAATGCACAACTTGATTAACATCACAAAAATATCAGTTAAATTTGCAGGAAAAGCGGAAACATCGTGGAGCTTCGCAAATAAATAATCATTCAATACTTTTCCAGCCTGGCAAAGATATTAGGAGGAAGGAGGTGTCTCTCTCACCCCTCCTCCTTTAATACATACCGCCTGGGCTGAGGTTAACTGAATCCTGATAGCCTAATTTCCAAAAATATATTTACGAGACACGTGGTTTTGAAGTTATTTTATTATAGAATATTATAAGAGGAATATGATAAAACTTAGGAAACTATCTTACTCCAGATCAGGACTAGATATAAAGCCAATTTTCAATTATGCCCATTGTTACCCTGTACTGCTTTTACTATGTATTCTGGGAATGCAAAGTTATTGTATTTCTAATACATGTTGCTGTTTCACAAAATTTTAAGTTTTAGTACATTACATGACTTCTATATTTATTAAATTGTATATGTTTGGCAATAAACCAATTTCATTTAATTACGAAATCAATTTCTCCTTTTTTGAGCTAGGACTTCCAGTTTTTTTCCAGGAATAGTATTGAAGATTCATAAATGGAGCATTATTCACGTATGTTTCACTAGCATCATCTAACATTAGCATAGTGAAAATTAATTTAAAAAAAAAACTCCTTGAGTAAAGCTTAAAAACTTACTAAACTTAAACTTCCAGTTAATACAGACAAAATATTGACGTCTCTGACATAGCGTACGTTCCAGGTAGACATCATTGATGTAACTTCAAATTAACATTGTGAAAATTGATTAAAACTTATGCTTATACTTATACTTGTGGGGGGGGGGCAAAGTTTGAGGTAATTTTTCCAAATCAAGTGAAAATGACAGTGAAAACTGAAAAATGATCCATATATCATAGGCAGCGCGATCGCACTGCCTAAGTAAAGAACGATGTTGGCACAATGTATTGTTAATTTTTTTGTTGTTTTTTTCCATACCAGGGCACTTCGTATCGAAGGAGTTGTCGTAGGAACTTCAAAAAGGGCTCATTCGATTGGAAATTGGAGTGGCTAGTGCCCTTTTTAATAGTCAAAAGTGATTGGAGGGCAACTAGCCATCCCACGCCCATCATTCCCCCAAACCCATCCAATCAAAATTTTGAGATATCCATTTTGTTCAGCGTAGTTGATTTCCAGATAGAAAATATATTTTAAGAAGGACACTCCCCCAAAACCCTCAGGGCAAGGGTTTTGAGTTATGCCCTGGGGGCACATAAGAACGATGTTGGCACAATGTAATATTTTTTTTCCTTTAGAGCAGGACACTTCGTATCCAAGAAGTTGTCATAGAAACTTCGAACAGGGCTCATTCAATCGGAAATTGGAGTGGCTTGTGCCCTTTTTAATAGTCGAAAGTGATTGGAAGGCGACTAACACCCCTTTCATGCCCACCATTTCCCGAAACACATCCAATCAAACTTTTGAGATAGCCATTTTCTTCAGCGTAGTTGATTTCCAGATAGAAATTATGTTTTTGAGGAGGACACTCTCCCACAGCCCTCAGGGCAAGTGTTGTAAGTTATGCCCTGGGGGCATATAAGGTTTTTATAGAAGACGTTGTCGTAGAAACTTCAAAAAATGCTCATTCGATTGGAAATTCAAAGGGCTAGTGCCCTTTTTAAAAGTCGAAAGTGAATGGAGGGCAACTAGCCCCCCTCTCACGCCCACCTTTTCCCAAAAGACATCAAAACAAAATTTTGAGACAGCCATTTTATTCAATGTAGTTTTAAGTTCTGAAAATTAGGTCTTTGAGGATGACAACCCCCCACAGCCCTCAGGGCAAGGGTTGTGAGTTATACCCTGGGGGTATATAAGGTTTTTATAGAACGCGTTATCAAAGAAACTTCAAAAAGGGCTCATTCGATTGGAAATTGAAATGGCTAGTGCCCTTTTAATAGTTGAAAGTGATTGTAAGGCAACTAACATGCCTTCCACGCCCACCATTTACCCAAACACATCCAATAAAAATTTGAGATAGCCATTTTGTCCCACGCAGTTCAAAGTTCAGGAAATTATACCTTTGAGAAGAACATTCCCCCCACAGTCTTCAGGGCAAGGGTTATAAGTTATGCCCTGGGGGCATATAAGGTTTTTATTAAAATCTTGGTCGTAGAAACTTGAAAAAGGGCTCATTCGATTTGAAATTCAAAGGGCTAGTGCTCTTTTTAACAGTCGAAACTGATTTGAGGGCAACTGACCCCCCTCTAAAACCCACTTTTTCCCAAACACGTCCAATCAAAATTCCTTCTCGTGTGGTTTAGTATTTCGATTTTCCTGATTAGAAATCAAGCAGGGCTTGCACTATCCCCGAATTTTCGGGTATTTCCTCGGAAACAAAATTGGTTCCCCAAATCCCCGAAAATCACGCAATCACGGTGCCACCCCTAGCGATTTATCACCAGTGACTTTCCCTGCCAATTGCGTCAACCGCAAAGTCGGAGCTTTTCCTTCTCGTGTGGTTTAGTATTTCGATTTTCCTGATTAGAAATCAAGCAGGGCTTGCACTATCCCCGAATTTTCGGGTATTTCCTCGGAAACAAAATTGGTTCCCCAAATCCCCGAAAATCACGCAATCACGGTGCCACCCCTAGCGATTTATCACCAGTGACTTTCCCTGCCAAATATTACTTTGCATACCCTAATTCTTCACTACTCTCTTGTTCATTAATTTTAGTCTCTTTTGTTACTTTGCATAAAAACCAGACAGATGCAATATGCAATTGCAAATATTACAATATACACAGTTCTTAATATGTTGACAAAAAAAGTATCGTCTTCATGAAATGAGTTTAAATCATTTTGAATGCAGTTTCCCAATCGCTATTTCTTACATCATTCGTAGTCAAGAATTTTATTTTCAAGTTGAATAGAATTATAGAACGCATTCACTACTATAGAGCTTCAGCCTTCAGTTGGATTTTGACATTGACAGCCGACAGATTGTTTCTACAGCTGAATTGTAAGTTTGCAGATTTTTTTTTTTTTTTTTGTTGCTGTTTTAGATAAGATTTTCTTAATGTTTAATGCTCTATTGTTAAACGCCTGATAGAAAATACAATCTTCTTTCTGAAACATTTTTACTCCCCCCCCCCCAAAAAAAAACCTTCTATTGAGACAAAATTTAGCTATAGACTAAGCTATGTAAAAGGTAGTTACCCAAAAATATGATTCATAAATACATTGTAAATTATTGCTTATAGGGGGGGGGGATAGGGGGGTATCATTATAAAATGATAATACCTCATTTTTTTTTGAAAGCAGGGATACCAAAAAGATAATTATTTTTTTCATTTAAAGTGGAGACAGAAGAAAATGATATCCAATTCCCTGGGAAACAATTGAAATATTTTGATAGACCGAGGGCCCCCCATTAGGAGTTGTTCATTGTCTTGAGTATTTTGCGATTTCTCATAGGCTACTGACCTAATTTGGCTTTTGTGTGTGCTCCATTTTAATTAGATTCTTTAGATTTTATTGAATGCTATTGCGAATCTATGACTCAATTTTCCAATAATTTGAGGTATATCTGAATAATTTCGACATTTTTGTTGTTGTCTTTGTACCCCTTTACTCATTCCCTCAATTTTTTTTTTCAAGGAGCACTAAGCTGTTTAACGTTATTTTGCGTGTTTGTTTGAACCATATAGTGACCTAGTTAATTATTAAGTAAATTATTTTTCTAATGAAAGCTGAGACGGTATCCTATCAAGGTGGTATCCAGAGGGGAAGGGGGGGTAGGGATGTATTACATTTAAATGATAATATCTCGAAATTTATATTGAAAGCAGGGATCCCAAAAAGTTATTTTTTTTATTTAAAGCAGAGACGGCATCCTATCAAGGTGGTATCCAGAGGGGGGGGGAGGTAGTAAGCTATCATACTTAAATGATAATATCTTGATTTTTTTTTGAAAGCAGGGGTGCCAATAAGTTAACTATTTTTTTATTTTTATTTAAAGCAGAGACAGTATCCTATCAAGATGGTATCCAGAGGGGGGGATAGGGAGTTATTATATTTAAGTGATAGTACCTTGATTTTTTTTTTATTGAAAGCAGGGATGCCAAAAAGTTCAAAAGACATCCCCACCCCACGAGCGCTCGAGTGACAATGGCGCCCTTGGTCCAGTGCCCAAGTTACAATAAAAGGCCAGGTCATAATAAAAGCTTTCAATTTGGGAGGTTCAAGGAGGAGCCTTTGACAGTCTTATGACCTCAGGGTACTAGATGTTGCAACGTTCTTACGTATCTACAGTGGTTTAAAAAATTCGATCACCCCACAAATGATTACCAAAAATATGCACAAATATAACAAATGTAACATTTGGAATATTATAACACTTTTTTCTAAGCTTTGAAGAAAAGCAAAAAAGGCTAAATACCCCTAACTACGCTTGAAAGCTATTTTAAAAGGAAACTCTTTGGAGATTTCCATGGAAATGACCATAGCAGAAGCTTTGAGCCTGGGTGGGGATCAAAGAGGAGTCTTTGAGTATTTTGACCACAGGTGACTTATTGTTGCGACTTTCTTAAATTTGGTAATTTTTGTGAGTATTTGGAAATCAAAGCTTAAACTCAATAACTGATACCAAGTGTCCTAACATTTTGCTTGGATTAAAAGTGACGAACTAGGATTAAAATCTCAACATCTTCCTGGAGCTACTTCAGTCTGCTTATCATTTTATTTAATTACATTTTAAACGGATGAGCTTTTGATTTTTTACCTAAGAAAATAGCTGGCATTTCATTTTTCTTCATACCGAATAAACCATTAAGTGTTTTTTGTTTCAATGTAATTGAAGTGTTCTTATGTGGTGTTCATCATATATTTTTCAATTTGATAAATTTACTCCTTTTAGATGCAGTTTATAATTTGACTGATATTAGGTATTTATCAGTTTGTAATTTGGAATGAATCCCTAAAGAAAAGATGAATAATATCCAAAAGAACAGCCAAAAGCAAAAAAAAACAGCAGTTCAGCCTTAGCCTACATGACATATATTCTATAAAGGAGCCAATAAAAACTTTAAAATGTATTTTTTTTAAGTTGCTATTAATAACCAGTTTTTAATACAAGAAGGCTTTTTAGGAATCCAAAAGAGCAAAAAAAAAAAAAAAATCAATATCAAAGTCACCCATTTCAACTGTTTTAAAGGTGACAAAACAGATATAGGCAAAGAGCATTATGAAAATATTAAGCTTCTAAGTTCAAAGTTATATTCAAAGTTTTTACCCAGATAACTGACGAATTTTGTGATACGGTATTTGAAGTTTTGTATGCAGTAACGCTCGATGAAAAAACTACTAATTTTGATAATTATTTATGCTAAGAATACATAGCTAATAGATACTTCAACTACTCGTATTATGCAAGGGTTCTGAAACGCCGCAGCCATTTCGTTTCTACCAGATTTCTACTTCTCTTGATGAATAACGAAGAAGACCAGTTTCCAGCCAGCGACTTGTGAATTTTTTAACTCATGAATAGGCTCGAATCTGTTGTAAATTTAAGCTGTGATTTGATAAAGACAGATGAAAACATCAATGTTTGCGGTCAACATTGATCGTGCCGGCGGCGCACCGCCGACGTCCTACCGGTGGCGCGGCGTGGCGCGCTGTTTTTGGCCCCACCGCTGCTGGTCCTCCCTCATCGGCGCGGCGCCGGGGTCTAGTTGTCGCAATATAATAATAATTTTGAGATAGCCATTTTGTTCAGCGTAGTTGATTTCCACATAGAAAATATGTTTTTGAGGAGGATACTCCCCCACAGCCTTCAGGGCAAGGGTTTTAAGTTATGCCCTGGGGGCATTTATGGTTTTTATAGAAGGCGTTTTCGTAATGTAATAATAATTTTGAGATAACCATTTTGTTCAGCGTAGTTGATTTCCAGATAGAAATTATGTTTTTGAGGAGGACACTCCCCCCCAGCCTTCAGGGCAAGGGTTGTAAGTTATGTCCTTGGGCATTTAAGGTTTTTATAGAAGGTGTTGCCTTAGAAACTTCAAAAAAGGGTCATTCAATTGGAAATTCAAAGAGTTAGTGCCCTTTTTAATAGTCGAAAGTGATTGGAGGGCAACTGACCCCCCCCCCCTCACGCCCAGCTTTTTCCCAAACACATCCAATCAAAATTTTGAGATAGCATTTTATTCAAAGTAGTTTTAAGTTCTGGAAATTAGGTCTTTAAGGATGACAACCCCCCCACAGCCCTTAGGGAAAGGGTTGTAAGTTATGCCCTGGGGGTATATAAGGTTTTTATAGAACGTGTTGTCGTAGAAACTTCAAAAAGGGCTGATTTGATTGGAAATTGGAATGGCTAGTGCCCTTTTTAATAGTCGAAAGTGATTGGAAGGCAACTAACACCCCTTCCAAGCCCACCATTTCCCCAAACACATCCAATCAAAATTTTGAGATAGCCTTTTTGTTCCACGCAGTTTATAGTTCAGGAAATTATATCTTTGAGCAAAACACTTCCCCCACAGTCTTCAGGGCAAGGGTTATAAGCTATGCCCTGGGGTTTTATTGGTTTTTATTGAAATCTTTGTCGTAGAAACTTGAAAAAGGGCTCATTCGATTGGAAATTCAAAGGTCTAGGGCCCTTTTTAATTGTCAAAAGTGATTTGAGGGCAACCAACCCCCCTCTAACACCCACCTTTTCCCCAAATACATCCAATCAAAATTTTTAGATAGCCATTTTGTTCAGCGTAGTTGATTTCCAGATATAAATTATGTGTTTTAGGAGGAAACTCCCCCACAGCCCTCAGGGCAAGGATTTTAAGTTTCGACTACGCCTTCCAAATTCCCTATACCTTCCCAAGGCCAGAACAAAATTTGCACTTTACTGAAAAAATACAAATGAATCTGCATTGTCAGTTTAATATACATATACTGATATTTAGTAATCAAAATACTAATATTATTTGATTTATTAAAGTTATAAAAGTAAAAACATTTATATTTTTTCAGTAAAGTGCAAATTTTGTTCTGGCCTTGGGAAGGCATAGGGGTTTTTTCGCCCAACTTATGTTAATTTCTGCTCGTTTTGAGTTTGACTCGGTTAATTATTGTAATTTCTGTTCGTTTTGGGTTTCATTTATTTATCAATGCTGATTTGTGGTAGTTTCACGCTTGGTAGATTATTTGATTTTAGTTTTGCTCATTTTTTGTTTAATGGAGTTCTTTACTTTTCTTTGAAAAACTTATTTTCTGGAAAAAGTTTTTTTATTTAGTTTCTGTTCGTTTTATATTGACACAGTCTTTACAGGGAAAAAGAAAATAATACTTTAAATCTTTTCGTTTTTTAAGTCTTTATAGTTTGGCCTGCTATTTGTGTGCCGGAGAAAAATTTTCAGCAATTTTTAACAGCATACACCCTTTTAAAAATCTGGACACGAATAGTACTGTTTAATTTAGTTTCATAACTCCTCTAGTTGACCTGTAATGGAATTAAATAAAAAAAACAAGTTTTTTTAACTGAAAGTAAGGAACGACGTTAAAACTTAAAACTAACAGAAATTATTCCGTATATGAAGGGGGCTGTCCCCTCCTCAACGCCTCGCTCTTTACGCTAAAGTTTTTTTATTGTTTAAAAAAATAGAGTTGTGAGAAAGTCAAACTTTAGCGTAAAGAGCGAGGCGTTGAGGAGGGGACAGCCCCCTTCATATACGGAATAATTTCTGTTCGTTTTAAGTTTTAACGTCGTTCCTTACTTTCAGTTAAAAAAACTTGTTTTTTTTATTTAATTTTTGAACGTTTTTGAATTAATGCAGGTTTTGATTTTGGCTCACCGAACATGAATAATTAAAAAAAAAATTGCATATTATATTTGGTTAAATGGCTTTCTCGAAACTTGTTTAATTTTATTTACGAACGTTTTTATTACTAATAAATATACGTAACTTAGAATTAACTTACGTAACGAACTTCTATATTCATAAATTTTTAACACGTGTGTTAGGGGGTTCGCCCCCTAGTCAATACCCTGCTCTTTAAACTATAGTTCGAATTTTTTTTCCAGTTCTTTAAAAATGACCTCTTAATCACAATCAGTTGATCAGTTGAAAAACTTGTTTTTTTTTTTTTTTAATTCCTGATCTTTTTCTTTAATAATGCTGGGAAATCCGGCGCCCCCTTCATAGCAATGTCCCTTCCCCCATGAAAACTTCCTTCATGGAAAGATCCTTCCATATAGCCCCCGACCCTCTCCTTCCCCCACCTACCAGAAAAAATCTCCTCTGAAAAAGTCTGTATACTTCCCAATAACCAATACTATATGTTAACATTGAGTAAAGTTCATAACTTTCAGCCCTCCCCCTGGGGACTTTGGGGGATCAAGTCATCCTAAAAGACATTTTTATCATATTTTCGACCATGCTGAACAAAATGGCTATCTCAAAATTTTGATCGGGTGACTTTGGGAAAAAAATTAGCGTGGGAGGGGGCCTAGTTGCCCTCCATTTTTTTTGGTCACTTAAAAAGGGCACTAGAACTTTTAATTTCCGTTCCAATGAGCCCTCCCACGATATTCTAGGACCACTGGGTCGATACGATCACCCCTGGGAAAAAAAACAAAAAAAACAAACAAACAAACAAACAAACAAACAAATAAACACGCATCCGTGATCTTTCTTCTGGCAAAAAATGGAAAATTCCACATTTTGTAGATAGGAGCTTGAAACCTCTACAGTAGGGTTCTCTGATACGCTGAATATGATGGTGTGATTTTCATTAAGGTTCTATAGCTTTTAGGGGGTCTTTCCCCCTTTGTTCGAAAATCAGCCAAATTTTCTCAGGCACGTAACTTTTGATGGGTAAGATTAAACTTAATGAAACTTATATATTTGAAATCAGAATTAAAATCTGATTCTTTTGATGTATCTATTGGTATCAAAATCCCGTTTTTTAGAGTTTCGGTTACCATTGAGCCGGGTCGCTCCTTACTTACAGTTCGTTACCACGAACTGTTTGAAAATTGATACCATTCGCAAAGAAATCTGTTTACTTTCTTTGATAGCTTGAATACACTTACGCTATTTGGATTTGGTTAAATTTTAAGAGCAGAAGTAGCCCCGAACGTTTGAACATAATACCCTCAGTCGTTCTTGGGATACTGCTGAGATGCCTTATTGGGAATTAGCATTATCACAGTGCATTTTGATTTAATCTTAAGTCAACATTTAGTTTTTAAACACATACAAATTGTATTTGAGGAAGACTAAAATCTATTCTATAAATAATATACAACAACTTTCTATATAAACCTTATATGCCCCCAGGGCATAACTTACAACCCTTGCACTGAGGGCTCTGAGGGGGTCATCATCCTAAAAGACCTAATTTTCAGAACTTTCAACTACATTGAACAAAATGGATATCTCAAAATTTTGATTGGATGTGTTTGGGAAAAGGGTGGGCGTGAGAGGGGCGTTAGTCGATATCCAATCACTTTCAACTATTAAAAAAGGCACTAGCCCTTTCAATTTCCAATTGAATGAGCCCTTTTGAAGTTTCTACGACAACGCTTTCAATAAGAACTTTATACGCCCCCAGGGCACAACTTACAACCCCTGCCCTGAGGGCTGTGGGGGAGGGGTTGTCGTCCTTAAAGACCTAATTTCCAAAACTTTTAACTACGTTGAATAAAATGGCTATCTAAAAGTTTTGATTGGATGTGTTTGGGGGAATGATGGGTGTGTGGGGGGGGGGGGGCTAGTTGCCCTCCAATCGCTTTCGACTATTAAAAAGTGCACTGGCCCTTTGAATTTCCAATCGAATTTAGCCTTTTTGAAACTTCTACGGCAACGCCTTCCATAAAAACCTTATATGCCCCAAGGGCATAACTTAAAACCCTTGCCCCGAGGGTTGTTGGGGAGTGTCCTCCACAAAAAGATATTTTCTATCTGGAAATCAACTACGCTGAACAAAATGGCTATCTAAAAATTTGGATTGGAAGTGTTTGGGGGAATGATGGGCGTGGGGGGGGGATAGTTGCCCTCCAATTACTTTCGACTATTAAAAAGGGTACTAGCCCTTTGAATTTTCAATCGAATGAGCCTGTTTTGAAGTTTCTACGACAACGCCTTCTATAAAAACCTTATATGCCCCCAGGGTATAACTTACAACCCTTAACCTGAGGGTTTTGGGGGAGAGTACTCCTCGAAAACATATGTTCTATCTGGAAATCAAGTACGCTGAACAAAACGGTTATCTCAAAATTTTGATTGGATGTGTTTGGGGGAATAATGGGCGGGGGGGCTAGTTGCCCTCCAATAATTTTCGACTATTAGAAAAGGGTACTACCCCTTTGAATTTCCAATCGAATAAGCCTTTCTTGAAGTTTCTACGACAACGCCTTCTATAAAAACCTTATATACCCCCAGGGCATAACTTAAAGTCCTCACCCGAGGGTTGTAGGGAAGTGTCCTCCTCAAAAACATATTTTCTATCCTGAAATCAACTACACTGGACAAAATGGCTGTCTAAAAATTTTGATTGGATGTGTTTTGGGGAATGATGGGTGCGGGGGGGAGGGGGGGCTAGTTGCCCTCCCATCACTTTCGACTATTAAAACGGGCACTAGCCCTTTGAATTTCCAATTGAATGAGCCTTTTTTGAAGTTTCTACGACAACGCCTTCTATAAAAACCTTATATGCCCCCAGGGCATAACTTAAAACCCTTGCCCCGAGGGTTGTGGGGGAGCGTCCCCCTCAAAAAAATATTTTCTATCTGGAAATCAACTACGCTGAACAAAATGACTATATCAAAATTTTTATTGGATGTGTTTGGGGGAATGGTGGGCGTGGGGGGGGGGGGCTAGTTGCCCTCCAATTACTTTCGACTATTAAATAGGGCACTAGCCACTCCAGTTTCCAATCGAATGAGCCCTTTTCAAAGTTTCTACAACAACTCCTTCGACACGAAGTGCCCGGGTGGAGAAAAAACACATTGTGCCTACATCGTTCTTTACTTAGGCAGTGCTAGCGCGCTGCCTATGATGTAGTTGAAAGTTTTGAAAATTAGGTCTCTAAGGATGAAAAACCCACCCATCCCCCCCACGGCCATCAGGGCAAGGGTTGTAAGTTATGCCCAGGGGGCATATAAGGTTCTTATAGAAAGAGATGTTGTAGAAACTTCGAAAAGGGCTCATTCAATTAGAAAATGTTTAAACGTTTTTACTTTTATAACTTTAATAAATCAAATAATATTAACATTTTGATTAATAAATATCAGTTTATGTATATTAAACTGTCAATACACATTCATTTGTATTTTTTCAGTAAAATGCAAATTTTGTTCTGGCCTTGGGAAGGCATAGGTGTTTTGCGCCCAACTTATGTTAATTTCTGCTCGTTTTGAGTTTGACTCGGTTATTTATTGTAATTTCTGTTCATTTTGGGTTTCATTTATTTATCGATGCTCATCTGTGGTAGTTTCACGCTTGATAGATTATTTCATTTTATTTTTGCTCATTTTTTGTTTAATGGAGTTCTTTACTTTTCTTTGAAATACTTATTTTGTGGAAAAAGTTTTTTTTAATTAATTTCTGTTCGTTTTATATTGACATAGTCTTTTCAGGGAAAAAGAAAATAATACTTTAAATCTTTTCGTTTCTTAAGACTTTATAGTTTGGCCTGCTATTTGTATTCCGGAGAAAAATTTTCAGCAATTTTTAACAACATACACCCTTTTAAAAATCTGGACACAAATGGTACTGTTTAATTTAGTTTCATGCCTCCTCCAGTTGACCTGAAATGGAAAACTTGATACCATTCGCAAAAAAATCTGTTTACTTTCTTTGATAGATTTTACACACTTACGCTGTTTTGATTTGGCTAAATTTTAAGAGCAGAATTAGCCCCGAAAGTTTGTACATAATACCCTCAGTCGTTCTTGCGATACTGCTGAGATGCCTTATTGGGAATTAGCATTATCACAGTGCATTTTGATTTAATCTTAAGGCAACATTTACTTTTTAAACATAATGGGCAAATGGGAGGGTGGGCGTTGGAGGGTGGGAGTGGAAGAGGGATTAGTTGCCCTCCAATCCCTTTCGACTATTAAAAGGGCATCAGCCCTTTCTATTTTCAATCGAATGAGCCCTTTTCGAAGTTCCCACGACAACTCCTTCGATACGAAGTGCCCTGGTCTAAACAACAACAACAACAAACAATAATACATTATACCCACATCGATCTTTACTATAAAAATGTCAAGCCTTCCAATCACTTTTCACTATTAAAAAGGGCACTAGGCCTTTCGATTTCCAATCGAATGAGCCCTTTTGGAAACGACAACGCTTTCTATAAACACCTTTTATGCCCCCAGGGCATAAATTACAACCCTCACCCTAAGGTCTGTTAGGGTGGTTGTCATCCTCTAAGACCGAATTTCCAGAACTTTAAGCTACGTTAAACAAAATGGCTATCTCAAAATTTTGATTGGATGTTTTTGGGGAAATGATTGGCGTGAGAGGGGCGTTAGTCGATATCCATTCACTTTCAACTATTAAAAAAGGCACTAGTCCTTTCAATTTCCAATTAAATGAGCCCTTTTGAAGTTTCTACGACACCGCTTTCGTTAAAAACTTTATATGCCCCCAGGGTATAACTTACAACCCTTGCCCTGAGGGCTTTGGGGGGAGGGGTTGTAACCCTTAAAGACCTAATTTCCAAAACTTTCAACTACATTGAATAAAATGGTTATCTAAAAATATTTATTGATTGTATTTGGGGAAAAGGTGGGCGTGAGAGGGGGATTAGTTGCCCTCAGATCACTTTTGACTATTAAAAGGATACTAGCCCTTTGAATTTCGAATCGAATAAGCCCTTTTTCAAGTTTCTACGAAAAAGATTTCAATAATAACCTTATATTTATACATAACTTATAATCCTTACCCTGAGGGTTGTGGGGGAGTTTCCTCCACAAAAATATATTTTATATATGGAAATCAACTACGCTGAACAAAATGGCTATGTCAAAATTTTTATGAATGTGTTTGGGGGAATAATGGGCATGGGGGGGACTAGTTGCCCTCCAATCACTTTTGACTGTTAAAAAGGGCACTAGCCCTTTGAATTTCCAATCGAATGAGCTTTTTTGAAGTTTATACGACAACACCTTCCTTAAAAACCTTATATGCCCCCAGGGTACAACTTAAAACCCTTGCCCTGAGGGCTGTTGGGGATTATCCTCCTCAAACACATATTTCCTATGTGGAAATCAACTACGCTGAACAAAATGGCTGTCTCAAAATTTTGATTGGATGTGTTTGCTGGTATGATGGGCGTGGGGGGGGGGGCTAGTTGCCTTCCAATCGCTTTCGAATATTAAAAAGGGCACTAGCCTTTTGAATTTCCAATCGAATGAGCGTTTTATAAGTTTCTACGACAACGCCTTCTATAAAAACCTTATATGCCCCCAGGGCATAACTTAAAACCCTTGCCCTGAGGGTTTTGGGTGAGTGTCCTCCTCAAAAAATATTTTCTATCTGGAAATCAACTATGCTGAACAAAATGGCTATCTCAAAATTTGATTGGATGTTTTTTGGGGAAAGGTGGGCTGGGGGCTAGTTGCCCTCCAATAACTTTCTACTATTAAAAAGGGCACTAGCCCTTTGAATTTGCAATCGAATGAATCTGTTTTTAAGTTTCTACGATAACGAATTCTATAAAAAAAACCTTATATGCCTCCAGGGCATAACTTAAAACCCTTGCCCTGAGGGCTGTGGGGAAGTGTCCTCCTCAAAAACATATTTTCTATCTGAAAATCAAGCCATTTTGTTCAACGTAGTTGAAATTTCTGGAAATTATGTATTTAAGGATGAAACCCCCCCCCCTGGCCCCCAGGACAAAGGTTGTAAGTTATGCCCTGGGGGCAAATAAGTTTTTTCTTTAGATAGAGTTGTCGTTAAAACTTCAAATGGGGCTCATTCAATTGGAAATTGAGAGGGCTTGTTTCTTTTTTAATTGTCGAAAGTGATTGGAGTGTAACTAAACCCCCTTTCACGCCCACCATTCCCCCAAACACATCCAATCAAAATTTTCAGATAGCATTTTTTTTCAACGTAGCAGATAGTACTGGAAATTAGGTCTTTGAGGATGACAACCCCCCCAGTCCTCAGGGCAAGGGTTTTAAGCTATGCCCTGGGGGCATATAAGGTTTTTATTGAAAGCGTTGTCGTAGAAACTTCAAAAGGACTCATTTGATTGGAAATTGAAAGGTCTAGTGCCTTTTTTAATAGTTGAAAGGGATTAGAGAGCGACTAACGCCCCTCTCACGCCCACCATTTTCTCAAACACATCAAATCAAATTTTGAGATAGCCATTTTGTTTAACGTAGTTGAATGTTCTGGAAATTAGGTCTTAGAGGACGACAACCATCCTAATAGCCCTTAGGGTAAGAGTTGTAATTTATGCCCTGGGGGCATATAAGGTTTTTTATAGAAAGCGTTGTCATAGAAACTCAAAAAAGGCTCATTTGATTGGAAATTGACAGGCCTAGTGCCCTTTTTATTATTCGAAAGTGATTGGAAGGCTTGGCATTTTTATAGTAAAGATCGATATGGGTATAATGTATTATTTTTTTGTTGTTGTTGTTGTTTAGACCAGGGCACTTCGTATCGAAGGAGCTGTCGTAGGAACTTCAAAAAGGGCTCATTCGATTGAAAATAGAAAGGGCTGATGCCCTTTTTAATATTCGAAAGTTATTGGAGAGAAACTAATCCCCCTCTTACGCCCCTCCTCCCATTTGCCTTCATGTTTAAAAACTAATTGTCGCCTTAAGATTTAATCAAAATGCACCGTGTTAATGCTAATTCCCAATAAGGCATCTCAGCAGTATCCCAAGAACGACTGAGGGTATATTGTTCAAACTTTCGAGGCTACTTCTGCTCTTAAAATTTAAAAGAATCAAAATAGCTTAAGTGTATCCAAGCTATCAAAGAAAGTAAACAGATTTTTTTTACGAATGGTATCAATTTTTCCATTTCAGGTCAACTAGAGGAAATATGACACTAAGGAACTTTGCCGCCGACAACACCCTCATCATGAAAGTAATAGAAAAAAAAAACCATCATTCTTTACCTCTGGAAAGTATATATCATTGCAATTCTCCTAAAACTTACGAAGAAATAAAAAAAAAAAATTCATATTCTACAAAAAAACGTTCCTGAATAGTTTTTTTGAATAAACGGGGATAATCAATAATCTTAACATTACTTTTGAAACTATTTCATTTTTTGGTACTTCTACATGCAACAGAAAAAAAATAAAGACGAAGAAGTACCTCTAGGCATACAGAAATCAACAGCCCCCGTATGGTGTGGGAATGAATAGTAGACCAAACACACAATCTAAATTAAATCATGATTTTACTTGTGGTTACAACTTGACTTATGTGAAAAGCTCAGTCCATATAGGAATATAGTTTTGAGTTATCATGTGAAATCTGACTCCTTCTTCAAATTATCATGTTTGATCAGTCAAAATGAAATTCCTCTACGGTAACAGAGTTTATCAGCAACTTAAGACAGCAAGATGAAATTCATATTTGAGCCCCGTAAGTTTTGAACGTTTACGAAAAATTAAGCAAGAAAATTACCTAAGAAGCTATTTGGAAAGTTTTAATTGAGGATAGAATTTTTTATGTAAAACATACTTTTATGTAAAACATACTTTAATACTTTAATGTAAAACAAACATACTTTATGTAAAACATACTGTAATCTAGCTCCTTGTCTATTAATGTTTGCTTAATTTTGATAATCCTACCAGTAATGAGAATCCTATTTGCAAATTTACACTAAGTTCCATAAGGGTTTTAAGACAAGCTGTGTCTGAACAGAAATCATTTATAAGCATAACAGAGTACCACCTATAATTATCCATTGGAAAGCGAAAATGGCTTATAAACCATCTAGTAAAAATTATTACATATATCGTCTGGAAAGCACTCTCCTCGAAAATGAAAAGCTGAGGTTGTGTTTCCTTTTGGTGTTTTATGGACAAAATACAAAATGAATTAGCCAATGGAAAACCTCGTTAATCTTATACTATGTTTGGAATTTTTTTTTTATTGGTTGATTAACTCACCACTATGTTTGTAAAACTCAAGACTGAAACATGGCTTAAGCAGATTAAGAAAGCTTGCCAGCTTACGAATAGTGTCTTTAATTTTCGCTTGTCCTGCGAAAATGAAAGCATTTTCGATCGTGAAAACGAAGGTAGGTTTGAATCGTTAGCAAGTGGATTCGCCCTGATTGAGGAGGAAACGCTGTTCAAACTATACTGTGAACTAGTTCTGCCAGGGTCAAGTCTATATACATCTTTAAAGAACGAAAGTAATAGCTTGGTTTTTTATAAATGAATATTGAATTTTACTCGCATAAAATTCGATAAACCATAGGGCAGTAAACAGCAATTTATTTTAACCAGATGAAAACCATCATTTTGATATAGTGGTATGAAATAGACTAACTCATTTTAAATTGTCTAAGAACATTTTTGAGTAAATTTGCAATTAACATCATAATTTGGCTAGGCATTAAAGTGAATATATTATGATGCTTTTTTACACTCTTTCATAATCAAATAAGCTATTTGTTTCTGGGGTAAATTACATTGTGAGCCCTAAAAGAGCTTCAAATAGCCCCTAGTAACAGAAAATTTAAAAACTTATTTTCTGCTTAAATGAAGTACAAGGAAACTGTTTTCAGCCTCACAACTTTACTCAATCCTAATTCATAAGGTTTTAAAGATATGCAAATAGATATCCTTGATATTGAAAAAGACCCATTAGTAGCCTATGGCTTAAAATTCTTCTCAAATAACAAGAGTTACATTTTTAAAACTAAAGCCAGAGAAATTTCTAAAACTTAGAAATCTAAAGAGGGTTAACATAGAAGCTTGGCAATACCTTCCCAGAGTATGTTTTTGGCCCTGGATTCATTACTTAAAGTTTCATTTCCATAACTTGACTCATTTCCAAGATATCAAAAGTAGCTAAACTAGAATTTTATCTAGAATTTTTATATTAAGGAAAACATTAATTACAATTCCTTAATCAGCTGCAAATGGTAATTTTTTCTCACCAGACAGTTTTTTTTTAAACATGTATTTAAACTTTTTGTACTATGTACTGTTTTAGCTTCTGAGAGGTCAGGTCTCAAAATAGATTTTCTCCCAGAAACAATTATTGGATTTGGAAAGAGCACAAGAAAAGGTATCAAATGATATGTTCACTTTCTTCCTGGTTAAATTATGTTGGATTATATAAGGATTGTATCTTAATCTTTTTGATGAACAACAGGTTAAAATATTCACAGGCAATAAAACACTCAGTCTGATTGCTGATTTGTGCATCATATTTTTAATATGCATTACATTCATTATTATTGTGTAATTAATAAATTTTGTTCTTTATATTATGCTTCATTTTTTGTTTGACCCCTGATATAGCCATCCTGACAAAAATTGTTGTTAAGAATTGTGTTTTGCAAGCTAACAGAAAATTATTAGCTAAACTGCTAAAAAAAAATTCTTGAGAAAATTAAGTTTTGAAAACATTTTAGGATCAAATTCAAACATTTTGAAAAGTAAAAATGAAATTATCAAATTTTTCTATTTAAATAATATTTACCAACAATTTTAGCTTTGATATTTGTATTTTATTTTGTATATGCTTAGAAGTTTTAAATCTGGCTTATAGTTATATTTCTTACAGATAATGGTCTTTATTACTCATAAAATATGTAATTTCTGATTTTCTTCTCAATTAATCTATTACCATCAATTTTTGCCTAAAAGTTTTTGTTAGATGACAATTCAGTTTCCACAAAGTAATAGATAATTACTTATAGACACTATAAAAGAACCAAGCCTGAATCAAGGGTTTTGCTTGATATGAGCTTGCTTGAAATTATCAAGGTGAGTGGCTTGTTTTGCAAGCTTTTTTTGTTCAAGTAGGCCTATGTTTTCAAAATTTTAGGCTTCAAAAAGCTTGAATAAAGGACTGACCTTTCTATTGGCTTCTTTTCAAAGATTGTTTCAAGATTTAAAAACTTCTTTGGTCACATTATCCCCATACATACAATGGAAGTATTTTCAAAGACCACACTGCCTTTCCATGACAATAAATAACAGTTCAAATAGGGATAAATCCTTTTATTAGCCAGGGAAAAAACAAATAAAGAATACTGGATATATTGATCACATATATTGTGACCATTTTCAGCAGATATACTGAATTTATGTTTATAACAAGGCAAAAGATGGGCAGCTAGAAGTCTTCAGTTGAGCTTGTTGAGGCTTTTTGCTCAATTTTGGCTTATTTAAAAGTTTTTGGCCAAGTTTAAGGATGTTTGCCACTTAAAGTTATACTTGGAAAGACAGGGGGGTTACATAAATCTAGAGGGGAATGAATAGGGAATATAATGGCATATTTTTTTTTTTTCTATCCAGTTTCTGTCCCATAAGGAGAATTAACTGATAACTGGGTAAATATTTTGTAACACAAAAATCAGATAGCAAAAAGAGAAATAGGGTACCAGTTACCAACAATCAAAAAGCATGGTCTTGACTTTAAATTAAGATATATTGACTTAGCAGTATACCAAACTTTAAGAAATATGTTCAAATTTCACCCTAAGTTCATGCATTAGAAAACTTAAAAATTAATATTTTTGTATTTGCATTGCTATCATATAATTTTTAATTCCATGGTGTCAGGAACTCTGCCATCTTATGATATGGTTGAAACCACCAAAATCTGCTTAAAACTGCTAAAAATTGATATAAACAGCCAAAAGTATGGTCTAATCACCAGAATCTACTTCAAATTACAATTACTTGATATAAAACCTGAACCATTAATAAGTAATTTCTAAAATATAAAACTTTTTGAACTAGATGAATAAATAATTTTAAGCTTTGTATCACATAAAGGACAATGGACAATCATCTTTGTATCAACAAAGGGCAATCCATTTGTCCACAAAAGCAAAAGGGAGAAAAATATTATCTATTTTATTTTATTCAATCAAACAGTTTGTGGTAGCAAACTGTAAGTAAGGAATACCCAGCTCAATAGTAACTGGAACTCTAAAAAACAAAATGCTGACACCAATAGATACATCAAAAGAATTCGATTTTTATGCTGATTTCAAATATATAAATTTCATCAAGTTCAGTCTTACCCATCAAAAGTTACAAGCCTGAAAACATTTGCCTATTTTCGAAAAAAGGGGGAAACACTACCTAAAAGTGATAGAATCATGATGAAAATTATACCATCAGATTCAGCATATCAGTAAACCCTACTGCAGAGGTTTCAAGGTCCTATCTGCAAAAATGTGGAATTTTGTATTTTTTGCCAGAAGAAAGATCATGGATGCATGTTTATTTGTCTTTTTTTCAGGGGTGATCATGTCAATCAGTGGTCCTAGAATACCGCGGGGCTCATTCAAACAGCAATTAAAAGTTCTAGTGTCCTTTTTAAGTGACAAAAAAAATTAGAGAGCAACTAGGCCCCCTCCCATGCTCATTTTTTTCAAAGTCTCCTGATTGAAATTTGAACAGCCATTTTGTTTAGCATAGTCAAAAATCTAATAACTATGTCTTTGAAGATGATTTAATCTCCCACAGCCCTGGGGGGAAGGGCTGCAAGTTATGACCTCTGCCCATTGTTTACATATAGTATTGATTATGAAAGAAAAACGAACAAAAATGGGGTTTTTATAGGCCAAATGAAAATACTGAAAAAACAAAGCGAATATTTCGAGAGGACAAACGCCTCTCTTCTTCAGCGCGAAACGAAACGATGTATCCAAGGAAAGTGCCGAAGAGAAAAAAACAACAACAAAAAACAAACGCAGAAAGTCAATGTGAAAAGAACCAAAAAACCAAAGAAAAAACCAAAAACTTAAAAGATGAATAAAATTCAATAAAAACCAAAAATTAAAAGAATTAAAACCGAATACCTAACAACCATAAAAGCGAGCTATTCGCCAATATCCGCAACACCCTTTGAGACCTAAGGGGTTGTTCACATGTTTGATTAGATGACTGGGAAAGTGGTTCAAGGTTTATTTCAGGGTAATGACCCTGAAATAAACCTTGAACCACTTTCCCAGTCATCTAATCAAACACGTGAACAACCCCTTAGGTCTCAAAGGGTGTCTGCAAGAAATGCATTAATTAAAATCCGAAATCAAATGACATAGTTCTCCAAGTTATTTTTTTGAGTGAATGAATTGTTTCCTTTTCTTTGTCAGTTGTTTGCTAGTATCCGTTGATGGCAGTTCGTATTTTTTTTGATTTTGTGCAAATCGCAGATATTGGCGAATAACTCGCTTTTATGGTTGTTAGGTATTTGGTTTTAATTCTTTTAATTTTTGGCTTTTATTGAATTTTATTCATTTTTTAAGTTTTTGGTTTTTTCTTTGGTTTTTTGGTTCTCTTCACATTGACTCTCCGCGTTTGTTTTTTGTTGTTGTTTTTATCTCTTCGGCACTTTCCTTGGATACATCGTTTCGTTTCGCGCTGAAGAAGAGAGGCGTTTGTCCTCTCGAAATATTCGTTTTGTTTTTTCAGTATTTCCATTTGGCCTATAAAAACCCCATTTTTGCTCGTTTTTCTTTCTTTATGTGATGTCAGGCCAATGTGGTTTAAGAAATTATCTTAGTATTGATTATTGGGAAGCATACAGACGTTTTCAGGAGGGATTTTTTCTAGTGAGTGGTTAGGGAGAGGGGATTACGTGGGAGGATCTTTTCATGGGGGAAGGGACATTTCTATGAAGAGGGCGTTGGATTTCCAAGCATTATTTAAAAATAATCACAAATTAAATATAAAAAAACAAGTTTTTTCAACTGAAAGTAAGGAGCAACATTAAAACTTAAAACAAACAGAAATTATTATGCATATGAGGGGGTTTGCCCCCTAGTCAATACCTTGCTCGTTATGCTAAAGTGTTTTTAGTACTGTCAAAAGAGCTATCTACTCTAATTAAATGGCCTTTGTGATTCAAGGGTCATTCTTAAAGAATTGGAACAAAATTCAAACTTTAGCATAAAGAGCAAGGTTTGACTAGGGGCAAACCCCCTCATATACATAATAATTTTTGTGCTTTTTAAGTTTTAATGTTGCTCCTTGCTTTCAGTTGAAAAAACTTTTTTTTTTATTTAATACAGGAGAAAGCCATAGGCTTGTTGCAATAAAAGATTAATACAAAATGTAGATAAATTGTGGATTAAAGTGGAAGTAACCATAAAATTCCGATTAATATAGATTTTTTGTACATTACAAAGTATGAATTTTGATATTGTAGTCTATCCTTCAGAAGAGGCTAAAGGCAGGACTGAAACCCCCAAAAATATTTCAGCAAATGTTTTATTATAGGAATAGTCTTCACAAAAGAACCAAAACCCAATGTGTAGGATATATTGAAAAATAGGCCATTTATGACAAATGATCTGAAGTCATGTAAAGTTTTGCATAAGGCTGCATTTCCTGTAAGCACTTTATGGGCAGAATATCAACTAAATCAGCCTATTGGAAATTGTATTTCTTGGACTATGTAGTAAAAACACTTTTATTCACATATTGATTGGTTGATTTGCAGCATAAGTCTTCACTTCAGCTCTAGCCAAATCTGGAAAAATATATTGTGACAGTTATGGAATGTGTTTGCATTTGATTTCTTTTTGGATACATTTTTCAAAGAGCCAATAACTTTTTGGTTCACAAGCTGACTGCAATTAAAGTTCAACAACCTTTTTTCTCATTCAAAAATTAGCAATGAGTTATGATAAAATCCCAAGATAATGACTGCATCTGTACTGTAATGACTGCTCATTGGAAAATTTGCATCAGAATGAAACACCAACAGATCTAATTCTGATTCACTTAGAAGCTGCACATAATTATTATTACCTAATTTTTGGCATTAATGAGATTTTTGCGTTTCAAAGAAATATCCTTTTTTTCTTCTTTTTTTTTATACTGAGACAAAATACAGTACAGAAACCAATTTTTCAGTAATGAGTGCATTACAATTTTCATGTGGAGTATGCTAAATCTTTTTTTTGTTTACTTCAGCAACACGTAATTTTAAGGTAACATAACTTTTGCATATTCTAAAGCAATTGTAAAGTAAGCTTAAAAATGAACGTTTTTTCTCTTTTTTTTTAACTGAGCCAAAATACAGTACAAAAACCAATTTTTCAGTAATAAGTGCATTACAATTTTCATGTGGAGTATGCTAAATCTTTTTTTTGTTTACTTCAGCAACACGTAATTTTAAGGTAACATAACTTTTGCATATTCTAAAGCAATTGTAAAGTAAGCTTTAAAAATGAACGTTTTTTCTTCTTTTTTTTAACTGAGCCAAAATACAGTACAAAAACCAATTTTTCAGTAATCAGTGCATTACAATTTTCATGTGGAGTATGCTAAATCTTTTTTTTTTTGTTTACTTCAGCAACACGTAATTTTAAGGTAACATAACTTTTGCATATTCTAAAGCAATTGTAAAGTAAGCTTTAAAAAGGAACGTTTTTTCTTCTTCTTTTTTTTTTTTTTTTACTGAGCCAAAATACAGTACAAAAACCAATTTTTCAGTAATCAGTGGATTACAATTTTCATGTGGAGCATGCTAAATCTTTTTTTTTTTTTTTTTTACTTCAGCAACACGTAATTTTAAGGTAGCATAACTTTTGCATATTCTAAAGCAATTGTAAAGTAAACTTTAAAAATGAACGTTTTTTCTTCTTTTTTTTTAACTGAGCCAAAATACAGTACAAAAACCAATTTTTCAGTAATCAGTGCATTACAATTTTCATGTGGAGTATGCTAAATCTTTTTTTTTTGTTTACTTCAGCAACACGTAATTTTAAGGTAACATAACTTTTGCATATTCTAAAGCAATTGTAAAGTAAGCTTTAAAAATGAACGTTTTTTCTCTTTTTTTTTAACTGAGCCAAAATACAGTACAAAAACCAATTTTTCAGTAATAAGTGCATTACAATTTTCATGTGGAGTATGCTAAATCTTTTTTTTGTTTACTTCAGCAACACGTAATTTTAAGGTAACATAACTTTTGCATATTCTAAAGCAATTGTAAAGTAAGCTTTAAAAATGAACGTTTTTTCTTCTTTTTTTTTACTGAGCCAAAATACAGTACAAAAACCAATTTTTCAGTAATCAGTGGATTACAATTTTCATGTGGAGTATGCTAAATCTTTTTTTTTTTGTTTACTTCAGCAACTCATAATTTTAAGGTAATTTAACTTTTGCATATTCTAAACCAATTGTAAAGTAAGCTTTAAAATGGACATTTTTTTTTGTTTTTTTTTTTTAACTGAGCCAAAATACAGTACAAAAACCAATTTGTCAGTAATCAGTGTATTGCAATTATCATGGGGGGTATGCCAAAAAAAATTTTTTACTTCAGCACCTGATTTTAAGGAAACATATTTTCTGCATATTCTAAAACAAATGTAAAGAAGCTTTAAAATAAAATGAGCATATAATTTGATAATAAATGAAGAGAACTGAATGTCATCCAGAAAAGAATATAACAAGCAAAGTTTCTGTGCCTTTATGAATGTGCATTTCAATTTTTTGCTAATAATAGATGACTTTGTTAACAAATAATAAAAAATAACCAAAAAGCTGCTTAGGTAAGTAAAATACCAATAAGATAGGGTCAGTAGACTGGGACTGGGCTGGAGATCGTCCATTATCTTATATGCTACTATTTGATCCCCTATTTGATACTCTTTTCAAATGTAATAATCACTGCTGTCACAATTTTCATTGTTTTCATCTAGCTGATTTTATGATTGTTTTTAAGACTTCTTCATATTAACTTTAATTTTTCGTTTCAGCTATTTTTTTGTGAAGAAATCAAATTGATCCTTGGATTTGGGAAGACATTTAATAGAGTCTTGCTGAGCATTTGGAAAGATGAAAATCAAATTTGGTGTCATTTCTTTGAGCTTATGTTTTGTGTTACTACATGCTGCAAAGGTAATTTAAAGACAACCAAGTAATTGTAATTTTCAAATGTCAAAATTAAACTTCGACCTTTTTTAGGTTAAAAAGCTTTTCAAAAGCTGAACATTTTTTTGGCTTTTTAAGCTGAAAAGACACAAATGGCACTTCTGGGCTTTAATTGGGCAATTTCTTTAATAAAATAGAATTTAAAATATTTTTATTTATTGAATAAGTATTTGTGCCAAATTTTGAAGGTAATTTCTGGAAAGAAATGAAAGGTTTTTTTCTGGGTAAATAAAAACTGTGATGACAAAAACATAATAATTTTTTCTATCTTGGGAGTTTTGGAATTTCATAATATCTATGGCAATTTAAAGACAACCAAGTAATTGTAATTTTCAAATGTCAAAATTAAACTTCGACCTTTTTTAGGTTAAAAAGCTTTTCTAAAGCTGAACATTTTTTTGGCTTTATAAGCTGAAAAGACACAAATGGCACTTCTGGGCTTTAATTGGGCAATTTCTTTAATAAAATAGAATGTAAAATATTTTATTTATTGAATAAGTATTTGTGCCAAATTTTGAAGGTAATTTCTGGAAAGAAATGAAAGGTTTTTTCCTGGGTAAATAAAAACTGTGATGACAAAAACATAATAATTTTTTCTATCTTGGGAGGTTTGGAATTTCATAATATCCATGGTAATTTAAAGACAACCAAGTAATTGTAATTTTCAAATGTCAAAAGTAAACTTCGACCTTTTTTAGGTTAAAAAGCTTTTCTAAAGCTGAACATTTTTTTGGCTTTTTAAGCTGAAAAGACACAAATGGCACTTCTGGGCTTTAATTGGGCAATTTCTTTAATAAAATAGAATGTAAAATATTTTATTTATTGAATAAGTATTTGTGCCAAATTTTGAAGTTAATTTCTGAAAGAAATGAAAGGTTTTTTCCTGGGTAAATAAAAACTGTGATGACAAAAACATAATAATTTTTTCTATCTTGGGAGGTTTGGAATTTCATAATATCTATGGCAATTTAAAGACAACCAAGTAATTGTAATTTTCAAATGTCAAAATTAAACTTCGACCTTTTTTAGGTTAAAAAGCTTTTCTAAAGCTGAACATTTTTTTGGCTTTATAAGCTGAAAAGACACAAATGGCACTTCTGGGCTTTAATTGGGCAATTTCTTTAATAAAATAGAATGTAAAATATTTTATTTATTGAATAAGTATTTTATTTATTGCCAAATTTTGAAGGTAATTTCTGGAAAGAAATGAAAGGTTTTTTCCTGGGTAAATAAAAACTGTGATGACAAAAACATAATAATTTTTTCTATCTTGGGAGGTTTGGAATTTCATAATATCCATGGTAATTTAAAGACAACCAAGTAATTGTAATTTTCAAATGTCAAAAGTAAACTTCGACCTTTTTTAGGTTAAAAAGCTTTTCTAAAGCTGAACATTTTTTTGGCTTTTTAAGCTGAAAAGACACAAATGGTACTTCTGGGCTTTAATTGGGCAATTTCTTTAATAAAATAGAATGTAAAATATTTTATTTATTGAATAAGTATTTGTGCCAAATTTTGAAGGTAATTTCTGAAAGAAATGAAAGGTTTTTTCCTGGGTAAATAAAAACTGTGATGACAAAAACATAATAATTTTTTCTATCTTGGGAGGTTTGGAATTTCATAATATCTATGGCAATTTAAAGACAACCAAGTAATTGTAATTTTCAAATGTCAAAATTAAACTTCAACCTTTTTTAGGTTAAAAAGCTTCTCAAAAGCTGAACATTTGTTTGGCTTTTTAAGCTGAAAAGACTCATAATGGCACTTCTGGGCTTTAATTGGGCAATTTCTTTAATAAAGTAGAATGTAAAATATTTTATTTATTGAATAAGTATTTGTGCCAAATTTTGAAGGTAGTTTCTGGAAAGAAATGAAAGGTTTTTACCTGGGTAAATAAAAAACTGTGATGACAAAAACATAATAATTTTTTCTATCTTGGGAGGTTTGGAATTTCATAATATCCATCCTAGACTGTTTATATTTGCTAAAAATTTTCTAGAGCTGTTCTCGTCCTTGTCTCCAAGTCTGGCCTAATTATCTAGAGTAAGGGAGGGGGGGGGGAAATGTCGTTAAAAAAGTGATTGTGGCTCCATGAGTCTACTCTAAGAAAGACACCAAGTACTCCTATATAAATAACAGTGGGGTAAGACCTACCAGTAATAAAATCATATTTTGAGAAATAGAGATACAACAATCTATAACCTTATTTACTTTGATCCCTGTATATTTGAGATTATATCCCCACCCCTCACTTTATGTAATTTCCATATCCGGGTTGCAGCAGTAGCTAGCAACATAGTTAATACACGGAAATTACATAAAGTGAGGGGTGGGGATATAATCTCAAATGTACAAGGATCAAAGTAAATAAGGTTATCGATTGTTGTATCTCTATTTCTCAAAATATGATTTTATTACTGGTAGGTCTTACCCCACTGTTATTTATATAGGAGTAGTTGGTGTCTTTCTTTGAGATATTGCAAGCCATGAGAAGACAATTTATAAGGGCATCTGTTTGGCTATTTAATATGGGAATATGACAATTCATATCATGTGCTAGCAGCCAGGTATCACCAATTGATTCAATTCCAGAAATCAGCAAAAAAAATTCCTTCTTCTGTAAAGTTTTTTTTTTGTGATTTTTTTTTTTTGCCTGAAGACTGCGATATTCTAGTGACTTTCCCGTGAGACATACTGGGTCAGAGCTACCATGGAAATTCACAGTGCAAAATTCACAGTCTTGTTAAACTGCTAATGGACCAAACAAATAAGACAAGCACACATGAAAAATAATGGTGTAAAATCATAAAAACTTAGGAGGGGGATCAGAGATTTTTTATTTTTAGAAGAAGATACAAAATTGGTGCATTTCAACATCCAGGGGGCGAGGACTTTTTTGATTCCCTTCTTTTTTTGCACCAAATATGAATTTATAACTGATAAAGCTTTTAGAGAGAAATAAACTTTGGCTTTATTTATTTTGACTCTTGTTTGGTTTCTATGAGCACAAATTTGCCTTTGTGTGGCAATTTTGTTCTTAGAGCAAAGCCATAAAAGGTTAAACAAGAAAAAGAAGAAATAGAAATTGGGAAAAAGATTAATTCTTGTTGGACTTTTAAGTTCCTTTTAGGTATTAATTAAAAAAAAAAAAAAAAAAAAAAAAAAAAAAAAAAAACTATGATTGAAAACAAAAAAATTCCTTTTGAAATGGAGACCAGTATTTTTTCATTGTTGGAAAAAAAAAATCGAAAAAAAAGATATTGTTTTTTCTGCAGTGATGCTGAAAATGGAACAGTGGATAGTAATTGGTTCCAGAAAACGTATATTTGCAGATGTACAGAAATTGCCAAATCGAGGTTTATTTTTCCTTTCTTGACAGGCTAGATGTTTATCATGTGGAGGTCTTTAATTCGGGTGATTGAAAGTTCCGAACCCCACTACCTCATCTCCTTAGTCAAACAATCTATTTTAAATCTAATGCAGATAACCATGGCTGATCGGAAGTTATGTCTCAGTGCTAAAATGTTATCTGAATTCCGAATTGCAATCCCATATTATAATTCATAAGTAAAACATTGACATCCGAGAAATATTTTCTTTTCTGGACAGGCTATATTTTATCATGGAAAGGTTTTCAATTTGTCTGATTAAAATTTCCCTCTCCTACTATCCTAATTTCTTAGTAGAAGCATGTATTTTAAAACTAAGACTGATTTTGACTGAATGCTATAATGTTGGCTGAATAAGCTGCAATCTTAAGTAAAAAATAATTTTTTTTTTTTTTTTTTTTTTTTTTTTATACAAATGCCCCCGCAATCAACACGTAAGGAATTTCTTTTAATTGAAACACCAACAGATATTCATTAAAAAAATATGCTAATAACTTATTTCACGATTGGTGTTTAATTTTCATCCATCATGTTCTTAATTTGGTCTTCTTCATGGAATTGTTCATTTTATTTTATATGTGAATATCATGACTTTTCTTATTAACAAACTGTTAGGATCAGTTTGTTAAATGTACAAAACATCTTTCTGAACCGGGCATTTTTTTCAACATTTTCTATCACGTTTTATTTTTTCAAAAACTGGAACTTTTCAAAAAGTCATTTTGGAATTTTCCATTAATTTTACCAAACTAAAATTTTTGTTAGCCAATTTCTATTTGGCATTTTCTATATAAATTTAATGAAAAATGACATCTTCTTTTGAAATTTCTAGTATTAATTTCTCATTGTGTCGGATTATTAGAAAAAGCAAGCGGACTTTGTTTTTTCTGTAACATTGGTGAAAATGGAACAGTGGAGATTGATTGGTTCCAGATAATATACATCTAAAGACCTGCAGAAATCGCCAAATGGAGATTTATTTATAGCATCTGAAAAAAAGTAAAAAGACCTCCTCGATATCCCAAATTTCGATTTATTTATCCATTATTTGACAACATGAACCTATCATTTGTGTGAAACTAGTAAAAACGTTAAGTTAGCTAACAAAAGCAGCAAAAAATTTATATATTCCACGACTATATCCCGAAATTTGAGGAGGGAGTTGGGATGGTGGGTTAGGATGCAGTTGAACTAAAAGGGACCCTCAAAAAATCCGGTAAATGGAAATTGACTCAATATGTGTATAATATAATTGAATTTTAATATATATAATCATAAAATATATAATTATATATAATTATAAACTATATATAATTTTAGTTAAAAATGTATATATTAATATATAATTATTATTTTTTATTATTATAATA
The DNA here is from genome assembly GCA_027921565.1 of Artemia sinica. Classification (NCBI taxonomy): domain Eukaryota; kingdom Metazoa; phylum Arthropoda; class Branchiopoda; order Anostraca; family Artemiidae; genus Artemia; species Artemia sinica. The sequence goes on along the minus strand of CM051260.1, from coordinate 9,103,300 downwards.
TATAATCATGTATATATATTAATATATATATAATAATAATTAAAAATATACAATAATAAAATTATATATAATTATAACAGATTATAATATTTATAATTAAGCTAAAGTTTTGTTGTTACAGTCTTTAGCTCAGAAGAGGCGAAAAATTCAACTATAAATTTTGGCATTTGATGCCTATTTTTCACATTTATAAATCACAGTAATCGCAAAATCACAATAATCACAGTAAAGTCAACACAGTAAAGAAACTGCACAAATAAAAAAGAGACACAAAACGCTGTACATATTCTTAGTATGAGTAATTAGAAACTTTAGTAATTATAAGTAATTAGTAATTAGAAAATTAGAAACTTTATTGATACAGAGATCCCCAAAAGGAAGTCTTTGGTGTATGTTTTTTCTCGTTCCTTCTTTTGCAACAAACTTGTCTTTAGAGTTATCTAATTAAACGGTGAAAACAGAACATCAGAACATCATGAACATGGTGAAACAGTTATCTAATTAAACGGTGAAACAGAACATCATGAACACGGTGAAACAGTTATCTAATTCCACGGTGAAACAGAACATCAGAACACGGTGAAACGAAACAGAACATCATGACCCTCTTGCGCATGGCTCGTGTGTGACATTTTGGGTGAAATTTACTTATTCCTTCTATATGCAATCCTCAAGTTACATTGAATGAGGGAATCTAAAAAGATTATTGAAATTTAGTTGAAAAGATTGTGCAACAAATAAGCCGTATTTTTGTTTTAATCCAAATAATACTTAAGTATAGCGTGAAAATTCTTTAAAAATCATATAATCTTTTCTATAGCCTTTAGATTACTTCAAGTAATTCATTACATCATTCACATTCAAGGTCAACTAGGAAAGTTGTAAAATGGGCTATTTCCTTCTCCTGAAAAGTTGATTTTTATTTTGCATGTGAGGTGTCCGCCCGAAGACCGCGATATTGTAGTGACTTTCCCGTGAGACATACTAGGTTAGAGCTACTATTGATATTCACAGTGCCGTGCCACCAGAGGCCTTCTTAAAAGCCTCCGCTAATGGAGCAAACGAATAAGACTGGCCCGCATGAAGAATAGTGGGCCCAAATGAAAAAAAAATGTAGGAGGGGTATCAAGATTTTTTTTGATTTTTGAAAAGAAAATACAAGAAACGGTATTTTTCAAAATCGAGGGGACGAGGGCTATTTTCATATCATTTTAGGAAGAAAAAAATAAGAAATTTACGAAAATTATCCCTCCCCAATTGGTACAAATGATGAAGAACTTACTATCAGGGATTGATTATCAACAGCTCGGATTGTGAATAAAACGGACAATGACGCTTTGCATTTTCATCTGGAACTGAATCACACAGGGCATTATTCTATCAATGCCATATCTTGATTTCTTCTAGCCAATGACCAGTAGAACATCTATTGATTAAAGTGGGCAATATTCTAGTAATGTATCGAGCTCTTATTGTGGTTGGCGTTGCGAAGTCTGAAAAATAAAAAATCTGAAAAATAAGACATTTGAGTAACGAATACCTGCCACAACAAGCTCATGAACAATCTGAATTCTGTCCAAAGACTAATGCTCACTTTTCTCTTTCGTCGAAGTCTTGAAACTCTGTATAGTTTTTGGAATTTGTGTATCATTAGTCATTACAGAATTTAGTTTTCAAGTCGTATAAAAGACGGTTTTCTCATATCCCCCCCCCGCCATCGAAAAATTGTGTGGGTTGTCATGATGTATATAGCCTTATATTTTCCTAGTGACTAATTGCCTTTTTTTAGCAATCGGGACCAGCTGGGCTTCTATCAGATACTGGGATTCGAATCTTTGGCTCCAAGATTTCAAATATTGATTCCTTCTCTAATATTGTAAACCCAATGCTTATTCCAAGAGTTGTTGGGACATCTGGACACAAAGCTGTTCGTGAGGTATGTAGAACCATTTTGTACGATATACATAGTGACAAATCCTCTTGAATGGGGGGGTGGGGGTATGTCTCTTCTCTCTTTTTCTCCTTCATGTCTGTTCGGCGACCAAATATTTATTATCATTTTGTGGTATTAAGGCTAATTTTATTGTTTTTAGATAGGATTGAATGCTCAGTTTGTCTTCATAATTATTTTTCTTGATTTGAGATTTTCAAGTTGAACATTAAAATGCAACTTCGTATTTCCAAGAATAAGAAATTATTACAACCGCCATCTGTTTAAGAGGCATATCTTATTATAGATGGTGTTCTTGGGCTCTCTGCTTGCTGATAGTGTATGCGGCATCTAAAGGTGCTATAGCCGGTAGGATGCCTGAAAAGGATGAAGAAATTCAAAAAAAATAACGGTTATATTTTAAAACTTTAGCGGTTTTAATTTTGTCTGATCAGGGAGGTTTGTGTCCTCCTTGCATCTTCCTGCAGTGTTTTATATTTTGTCTCATTAGATTGTCATTAGATGATCCAAACCGCAGAGGGTGCCATCAGGGAGTGGAGACCTGCATGGTTAAATATATTTCCATGAAACGTCCAAATGCAATTCAATATAAAGAGTCCAACCCATACTACGGCATCCCCGGCAAGCGATGCGTTGATGGTTTCATTGGCGCCTTCTCCGAAAAATTGGCAAGCTGAGCTACTACTTCGGAAACATAGACAACCCCTCAGTGTAGGGTGCTGGAACGTCTGCTCGATGAAATGCCTAACAACCCAGTTGTTTATCGCTGGGGAATTGTTGCGTTACAATGTAGACATAATGTGTGTTTCAGGAACTCGAATCAACGGCACTCTGGAAGGCTCAGAGATTAGAACTCCTGAGGACGACGCTTCTTTCTCCTTTTTCAACTCCGGGCCCTTGATGGATCTGCGTATGGTGGAGTGAGCATCATTTTAAGCCCCCTATCAGCGAAATCACTTCTAGAGTGGGAACCTTTCTCACATAGAGTAGCAAGAGCGCGATTCAAGGGCCACCTATTCAACAAATCAGTTATTGTAGTTTATGCTCCAACCAGAGACGCACCGGAGAGCGAAGCAGATCTTTTTTACCAAGTTCTAACTTGTACGCTTAAGAAAGTCCCAAAACGAGACCTCATCTTTATTGGACGCGGCTTTAACGCCAGAATTGGGGAAAAAGTATCCAATGCTGAGTCTGCCATTGGCCACTTCGGTCTTGGAGCCAGATGTAGCAGGGGATCAAGACTTCTTCACTTTGCCATGACGAATGATTTGGTCATTACCAATCCCTTATTCAAACACAAGCCCAGCCACAGAGCCGCATGGCATTCAAGAGATGGTAGGGCAAAAAGCCAGATTGATTACATCCTCATGTCCCGCCGTTGGAAATCAATGGCTACGAATAGTAGATCGTACGTTGGAGCAGATACTGGCTCAAAACATGGGTTGGGTCATCTTCTAGTCAAGTTAGATCTAAAGTTACGACTTGCAGCATGCCCCAAAAGGAAACCTCCACGAAGATTTGATACCAATCGCTTCGATGATCCTAATATACGACATGCAATCTGCTTAGAGTTGTCTAACCGCTTTGAAGCTCTCGAAGTGCAAGTGAACGACGAGCAAACACAAAGTTTGGATGAAGAGTGGTTGACCATACGCAATACAATCCACGAGGCTGCAGCTGCTACGAGAGGATACCGCAAAAGAGTATCCAAAAAGTGGATGTCAACACGCACAATTCAGTTGGCTGAGCACAAGCAACAGATATCGGACAGAAAATCGGAGTTGTTCAAACGTTTGAGAAGAGAATGCCACCAGTCGGCTAAGAATGATAAGAACCAGTACTGGGAGAAAATCGCTGAAGACATGGAAGCCGCTGCCTCTAGATCGGACACCAGGAAGATGTATCAGCTCCTAAAATCAATCAGGAGTAAATCACATAAGCCTACTAGTACATCCATTGAAGATGAAAACGGCAAGTTAGTCTCGAATAATACCGAAATAATAAATTGCTGGAAGGAGCACTTTGACAAACTACTTAACCAGCACCAACTCTCCGCAGCAATAGATGATAATCAGCGCTGCCATAATCCAAGTCGTAGCCCTGATGACCTGCAGGAACCAAACTCTCCCAGCAGTATTTACAATTGTGTGAATGCGGCTCACCCCACGTTAAATGAAGTCCAACAAGCAATCAATTGCCTTAAAAGCAATAAAGCCCCTGGCCCTGATGCCATTCCGGCTGAATTTTACAAGTATGGAGGGACAGCACTTGTCAGCAGGATTCATAAACTAACTTGTCGTATATGGGAAGAAGAGATGGTTCCACAGGATTGGGGAGACTCTATCATCCTTCCAGTCTTCAAAAAAGGGCGAAAGACAAAATGCAGCAATTATCGTGGGATTTTTCTCGTATGCATTGCTGCAAAAATATTTGCCATAGTGCTACATAATCGTTTTCGTATCCAGCGCAACGCAAAGACAAGACCCTATCAAGCGAGATTCCGCCCAGGCATGGGAATAATTGACCAACTATTCGTTTGAAAACAAACCCTTGAACACAGGGCAAAACACCAGAAACCAACAGTGTCTCTATTCATAAATTTTATTACAGCTTTGATTCTGTTCTAAGGGATGGAATCTGGAAGGCCATGACAGAGGATGGAGTACCAGGCAAGATAGTCAGGCTTATCCAAGCATACTACCAGCATACGCGAGCTCAAATACAGATCGGTGGAGAACTCTCCTCGATGTTCCAAATTGATTTTGGTATCCGACAGGGATGTATATTGTCTCCCGTCTTATTTAATTTCGTGATCGACTGGATTATGACCAGAGCAATGACGACTTTTTCAGGCGTTGAAGTAAGTCCCAATTTTGTGATCACCGATCTGGACTACGCCGACGATATTTGCTTGTTGGCTGAATCTCCTTCAGAAGGCCAATCTATGCTATCGTAGGTAGCTGAAAAATCCTCTCTGGTCGGCCTGAAATTAAGCTCCCCGAAGACAAAAGTCATGGCGTCCGGTATATCATTTCAAGACCTCCCAATTTTACAAGAACAGTCGCCTATAGACGAGATACATGAATTTAAGTACCTAGGCTCTCTGGTAGACCCAATTGGAGGATGCACATCAGAAATACAGTCAAGAATTGCTTCAGCAACTGGAGTCTTCACCCAGCTCAATCACTCTCTATGGAATCAGGAAAATGTTCGTCTGAAGACTTGAATAAGAATTTGCCAGGCCCTTGTTCGGTCTGTCTTACTATACGGCTGTGAGACATGGACTATGAAAGCAACCGACATTCAAGCCCTCAACGTATTTGACCATTCATGTTTAAGGAGAATCATTGGCACTAAACTCCGTGATCATGTCAGCAATGTCGAACTCCGCAAAATCTGCTATCAGTGTTCTGGTTTGGCCACTATAATTAAACAAAGAAGACTCCGATGGTTCGGCCATACACTTCGCCACCAACACCACACCTTTGTCAATAAAGCCCTCAGATGTACACCTCTTTCGGGATGGAAAAAGCGACATGGAGGACAAAAGAAAACGTGGCTCGCCTGTATCAAGGCTGACCTAGACCCAATCGGTGGCTTCAAGAAGTATGGACGAAGATGGGAAAAGTCCTGGCTCGATCTGATTGAGCCACTTAAAAACGACCGAGACTCTTGGCTTGCTACAATGACAAAGCTACTGGACGCCAGGGAGAGCGGAGATGCTTGAGTCCTGCTACAAGTAAGTAAGTATTGTCCAAAACAAAGACTTTGAAGAATTTGCCTAAAGAATTTTTGAAAGTTGAAGCTTGACAGCCTCCAACTAGTTACTCTTTAAATTTATGAATGATTTTTTTTTTTTTTCAGTATACTCACACAAAATTCATATTATGCTATTTTTAGATGGATGACTGAAGCCTCCATAATAGAGTGACAAGCATTACTAAACTCGATGGTATAATATTGTTACTATAATGTATTATTACTATTGAGTGCTTTAGCCAATTTTCTGATTAGGTAATTTTTGCTGGGAGGGGGGGGTGGTTCTCCACCCTCGAAGGGTAGAAAGTACCTCATATTGCCCCTCCTTTGTGTACAGTCATTGTATTAAGGCCAATTGTCGCTAATTATCGGTTTCAAATAAAAGCGCAATATTTAGCTTCTTTTCTTTTTTTTTCCTTTTATTAATATTTTCATAATTTTTGACTATTTTGCTCAATTTATTTGGTTCGTGTTGAGCCAAATTTTCTTCTTAGGGAAATGTTTCATCCAGGCAGAACCAAGCAAAAATCACGCTTATTCCCCAATAACAGCTAAAAATAATATTTTTGTAATGGTTAGCCCCCCTCCCCCTCCCTCGACTGCAATGCGCATATACTTTGCCAGTCATTGTTTTGTACAGTTTCGACAGGTAATAAATGTATATTATATCATATATAGTTCAAGCTATAAATTATTTCAGCACATTTCAAATTGGATGAAGGTTCTAAATTGGCAAGTTGAAATGGACACCTTTACAGACCAAACCCCAGTTGGGGCAAAGGAATTCACAAATGTTATTGCAACGTTGGACCCCAAGAGCCCACGGCGACTCGTATTGGCATGCCATTATGATAGTAAACCCTCTTCTGATGGCTTGTTCGTTGGTGCCACCGACTCTGCTGTTCCCTGCGGTATGATGATGCAACTGGCACTTGATCTTAGATCTGAACTTGCAGCTCTAAAACGAAAGGTTGGTATTCAGTATCTTCACTTTAAGTAGTGGTTTCCGAACTCGACAAAATCGTCCCCTTTCTTTCCCACTTGTGAAATATTCTTTGCGCATGATTTTAAAGATTTTAAACAGTAGACTCCGAGCAAGGAGATGTTCGCAACCCTGGAATCAAAAAAAAAATGAAAAGATTAAGTGAAGATATCTAGGATGTTTGCACCCCTGGGTGTGCGAAAAAAATGTTTAGGATTTTAGGAAAGATTGAGTGAGGATGTCTATATCTAGGAAGGTACACTTTCCTGTATAGGTAAAGGTAAAGGATGCGGCACTAGACCCTTAAGGTCCGAACCGGCGGTGCTGATCTCCGTCTCAAGGCTCTTCAGCCAGGAAGTGCAACGGGAGATTGGGGGCCAGCTATCCTGTGCTTTCGCACACCCTTCCTATTTACCTTCTCCAGATTTCTCCAGGTACCCATTTAGAGTTGGTTCGACTCTGGCTGAGCTTACACAGTCACGCTACTGACCCCGTCCCAAACCAAATAATTGGATACACTAGGATTCGAACCCTCGCTCCCTCGGACAAAGGATCCTAAACCCAGCGCACTAATCCACTCGGCTTGGACATTTTCCAGTATAGTTCTATATTCTTACATAAGATATAGTATAATGAGGAAAGAATTAATAAGATACAGTTGTATAGATTCAGCGAGGGTGTTAAATGCCTAACATAATACATACTTAGGGTAGCGTTTCAGCAAAATATCGATGTTGATTCTAAGGAAGTGCTATTTCATGAAGTTTAAAGGGGCGAGCTAGTTGAAAGGCTGGGAACCCCCGGTTGAAACCATTCATAATAAAAGATAAAATGAAACAGAATCTACTAGACTTATTGTCCCCCCGAAGGGCTGCGTGACGCAGTTATAGACTAAAATTTTTATCAATCCTCAGTTTTAAAGAGAGGCCCATACTATGACTGCAATATGTAACATAATTATGTATGCATAATATATACATAATACGTAACATAAATAAAATGTATACGTAACATACTCTTGAAACTGTAACAAATTCATATTTTCATAAGGTATTTTTGTTCCTTAAAGCTCATTGAAGGTATTAAAGTTCATTTAAAGCTCATTGAAGGTATTTTTGTTCTTATCACAGTAAGATGTTATTTGACAACAGGTGTTTGTGTATATCTCTTTCTCTTTTGGAAAATGAAGCTATTAAGTTTTGGGGCGAAAATAGTATCTTTGTGGGCTGTGCCGTTTTGAAAGTAACCACATTTAGAAATAAGATAGGATAATAATAAAGCAGAAAGGCTGCACATGATTTCAAAGTATAGACTGTCTCTAGGTATAAACTCTTAAAAGAATAAACATACTAGAAAAAATTATCCCCCGAATTTACATTTACGAAAAACCTCGTTTTCCTATATTAGCCCATGTTAATTTTTCCCTCCACAACCCCCCCCTTTAACGTTGTCTGATCGGGCTGAAATTTAGAGGATAAGCTTTCCTGGGGCCTGGGAGCTTATCGTCGAAATTTCAGCTCAATCTGATCACTCCTTCCCTGTTTTCCAAAAACCACATATCAAGATTTTTGGGAATTTGCTTGCGTCGAAAATACCTTCTATTTGCTAAACAACAATTACTATTGTGTTTGTATAGTCCAGCGGCTGAGACTTCAGACTTTCACGCGGAAAACTCGGGTTCGATTCACCATCAGAGCAACTTTTTTATATACTTTGAAAAGAAACTCAGTTTCTTTTTTAAATTATTTGAAAAAAAATTACGTTTTCTAAAGAGTTAAAGAGGCTGAGTTACAAGGTCGACCCTTAAAACGTACAGGGATTAGGAGGCACAGTTGGGGGGCTGTTAAAGAGGCTGAGTCACAAGTTCGAACCTTAAAACGTACAGGGATTAGGAGGCACCCTGTACGACGTGATTTGAGTATTCAGGAATTAAAAGCCTTAACACAAGAATGTTCAAGAGCGGGGGGTTTGGGGGGCGGAAGCCCCCCAACTTTAACTCCTGACAGGATCAGCTAACAGTTAGTCAAGCAATAATAAGTAATAAACTGTACAAAAAACGTGCAGAAATTATTTGAAAAAAACTACGTTTTCTAAAGAGTTAAAGAGGCTGAGTTACAAGGTCGAACCTTAAAACGTACAGGGATTAGGAGGCACAGTTGGGGGGCTACCACCCCCCAAACCCCCCGCTTTCGCAGCCTTTAAATATAAAAAAAATTTCTTTAAACTGAAAGTAAGGAGCGACATTAAAACTTAAAAAGAACAGAAATTATTCCGTATATGAAAGAGGCTGTGCCCTCCTCAACGCCTCGCTCTTTACGCTAAAGTTTTTATTGTTTAAAAAAAGAGTTGTGAGAAAGTCAAACTTTAGCTATTATTTAAGCTCTTCCTATGCTATGAGTCCCCAGTAACTCACTCCAACAATTCAATACATGTATACGTAGTGCTCAATCAGGTATGAACAAAGTTCCAAAACTGCCAGTAGCAGAATTCGACAGAATTCCAAAAGCTGCCGACACTTTAGCAGCACAACTTGTGTTTTGACAGCTTTTCTTTGAGCAAAAAGTATTTTCTATATGTAAAAATGGTATTTTCCGACAAAATCTACCACCAAATTTGAAAACTGCTAAGTAGCGTTGCTACTTTGCTACCCCACTTTTTCCATGACGGTACTCAATACTATAGTACACGTTAATGAGCCGCTACCGACCCCACATAAAATGGCCTATTCGTAATTTCTAAGGATTCATTTAGAAAAAGCTTCACAAAATGCTGGAAAGCAACTTATACCAATTGCAATTACAAATCCCATTGTAAAGTCACCGAGTCCGTTGATTTTGAATTTAAGTTATCAAGTATTTTGCAGTAGGTTGCATATGGTTGCATCAAGACATAGCTAATTGTAGACAGAGAAAAGCCAAAACGGCTTCAGAGACCCTTTAAAGGTGATTACTGGTATGCTACCGTGTTTAGTGCAAAAGACACATCTCAGTTAAGGCCGGCCCCCCCCCCTGAAATTTCGGGGAGGGGTGTGCCCCCCCCCCCCGAAATGTTTGTCCAATTCCTAAAAACGCTCTTCAGGGACCCTAAAAGGATCCCTGAACAAAAATGCATACGAACAAATTTTTGATGTGTTTTAAAACATTTTTTTTACCCTCCCCCCTCCAAAAAAAATACTGAATACGGCTTTGATCTAAGTAAGTTTTGGCGTTATCAACGTTTTAGTGAAGCCATCAATCATATTTAATTAAGATATCCTTTTTTAAGCGGCTTATGTTTCTTTCAAGTATTTTTTTTTATATATAATCAATTAGGTCTGTTGTTAAAAGACTTTATTTGATTTTAGGGAAGTGACATAACCCTTCAATTTATATTTTTCGATGGCGAAGAAGCTTTTGTGAGATGGGGACCAAAAGATTCAATTTATGGTGCAAGACATTTGGCTTCCAAGTGGGAAAACACCCCATATCCACCTGGCAACCCTGCTGGAACTAACGAACTTGAGAGAATAGTAAGATTTTTTAGAAGTCCACGAGGCTTCGTGGTCGATCTTTGTCACAGTCAATGTTTTAACATTTGTTAAAAAACTGCTCGGGTGATAGCAAAGAGCATGTAAAAGAATGTCATACAAATTTTGCACCGTTCAAGGACGTTCTGATTTTGTTTCGCCATAGCTTCATTGACAAAGAACACAATATTTGGCAGCCTTTCATACTTCAGTCGTGAAACACTACTTAACCGCTTTGAGCTCACTTATAATTAAATCAAAAAACTAGTTTTTTCAACTGAAAGTAAGGAGCAACATTAAAACTTAAAACGAACAGAAATTATTAGGTATATGAGGGGGTTCACCCCCTCGTCAATACCTCGCTCTTTACGCTAAAGTTCGAATTATGTTTGAATCACAAAGGCCGCTTAATTAGAATAAGTAGCGCTTTTGAAAGTACTAAGAAAACTTTAGCGTAAAGAGCGAGGTATTGACGAGGGGGGCAAACCCCCTCATATACGTAGTAGTTTCTGTTCGTTTTAAGTTTTAATGTTGCCCCTTGCTTTCAGTTGAAGAAACTTGTTTTCTATTTAATTTCTGACAGTTTTTTAAATAATGCGGGGAAATCCGGCGCTCTTTTCATGGAAAATTCCCTCCCCCCATACAAAATTCCTCCATAGAAAGATCCTGCCACGTAACGCCATCCCCCGACCTCCCCCCCCCCCACCAGAAATATCCCCCGAAAACGTCCGTATACTTCCCAAATACCAATACTATATGTAAACAAAGGGCAAACTTCATAACTTTCAACCCTTCCCCTCGGGACTGGGGGATTAAGTCATCCTCAAAGATATAGTTATTATATTTTTTGTCTATGTTGAACAAAATGGCTATCTCGGAATTTTGATCGGGTGACTTTGGAAAAAAATGAGTGGAGGAGGGGGCGTAGTTCCCTCCAATTTTTTTGGACACTTGAACTTTTAATTTCCATCCGACTGAGTCCTCTTGCGATATTCTAGGACCAATGGGTCGATGCGATCACCCCTGAAAAAAATCAAATAAATACACATCCGTGATCATTCTTATGGCGAAAAATACAAAATTCCACATTTTTACAGATATGAGGTTGAAACCTCTATAGTAGGGTTCTCTGATACGCTGAATCTGATGGTGTGATTTCGTTCAGATTCTACGATTTTTAGGGGGTGTTTCCCCTTTTTTTGAAAAATAAGGCATATTTTCCCAGGCTCGTAACTTTTGATGGGTAAGATTAAACTTCTATATTTGAAATCAGCATGAAAATCCGATTCTTTTGATGTATCTACTGGTATCAAAATTCCGTTTTTAGAGTTTCGGTTACTATTGAGCCGGGTCGCTCCTTACTTACAGTTCGTTGCCACGAACTGTTCAATATAGAACCAGACAGCGGAATCGAACCGGATTTTAAGACTGTTTCTCGTTTGTTATACAGTTGTTCAAACTATTACCTACATTCGACTTAGACAGTATATCTTAGAACATGCAGTATATCTCAACCCTTTCAAGCGCCGATGTTTCAGAAACATGCTTAAAAATAGCCATTACCAGGCTTCTAGTATGGCTTCTATTATCCCAAACTTAGTTTTTAGGCATCTTCCTGTCCTTTTAAACTTATTTTTAACCTAAAAAATGAAAAAATGTGCACCCTAGCTATTCCAGTTTCTACCTCCTTACTGGCTGATCACACTACTTAGTAGACCTACATAGAAGCTATCCGTTCGATCAATTTTATCATTATCTAGCGTCATCATTATTATTATCTGACATAACATCATTATCATTATCGAACTTTATCTAACGTCATGTTTATTCCTAGTTTAAGGGTAATTATCTAGAGTTTGGTTCGATTAGAAAGAACATAGTTAACTAACAAGTCTACTTTTTTCGCTTTTAGGGTTTTATTTGCCAGAAAGTGAACTAAGTCAACTAAGAAAGATTACCAGGCTTTTGCAAATGAAACGGAAAGTTTGGCAGTAAATTTGAAGATGCTATAGCGTGAGCCATACTTGACATTTTGAACCATCAGGTTTAAGAAGGGGAGGCCTGAAACAGTCATAATAATGCAGTAGGCCGAAATAATCTTGGCTAACAAGAAATCAACCTTTTTGTGAGAATTTTACATCTCTCGTTTCCTTTTACAAGAAGAAAGTTAAACTCCAGCATTAAAAGTAGAGCCTCCGAGTGAGCGATTTTTATAAACAGCTGCATCATTCAATCTGGGAAATCCTAGATGAATCATCATATTTTCAGAGCCAAGACTTTTACCATAAAGGCAAGCATGAGCAGTCAAGTTCGAATTTCTTGCCAGAAATTCTTTGTAGATGTCTAACAACGAAGAATTCTTAATAGTAGTTTCATAGTCAACTTTTCAGTTAACTAAGAATCCGTTCGTAAAAAAAAAAGTTCAATGTTAACTAAGAATTAGAATAAAACCTGCAAAATCTACTTATCAGTTAACTAATGAAGTAAATCGAATCAGGCTTAGTTTCCAAGACTAGTGACAAAGCATTGACGCTGCAAATCTTACCATCAAGCTTGATGGCTGCCCATGAAGGACAAAAGCTACTTGAACAAATTTTGCACTTTTATTTTTCATGGGCTGGTCCATAGCTAAGTTAGTTTAGCTTGAAAAGTACTGAAGTAATTGTAGAAGGTTTGAAGTATAACAAAAGAATTGAAGAATAGGTGCAAAGCTCTGAAAAGACCTACACTCCTTGAAAAATATTTGAACTTTTTTCATTGACTCATCTGTCGATCGATAATAATTTAATGAATCATTGATTTCTATAAAAGATAGGAGATTATCCTCTGCTACGTTCTAAGTAGCATATTAGAAAGTTGGCCCCCGGCAGAAAAAACTACTTTTGAACTAAAAGAGACACAATTTTCTTTTTAATGATAATCAAAACTTCTTCAGGAGCTGATGATTGTAAAGCTGATGAATTGCATCAGTTTTTGTGGAAAAAAGTCGTTCATGAAATACGCCAGTTTGAAAATATCCTGGGCTTACAACTTTATTTGTCGTACACACCGACAAAAATTAGATACTGACTCAGCTCAAAAACAAATTGAGTCCACATTTATCTCAAAAACAAGACAGAAGCAAAGACAGGGTTAGTGACAAAAATCAAAAAGCAGGCTAGTGACAGAGGGGCCTGTGGCGTAACCTGCAAAAAGTAGGCCTGTGGCCCCTCTGTCACTAACCTGCCCCTTCCAGCTTAAATTTTGGTAGAGGTAGGCATGTTTCATCTTTCTGAGCCAGGATTTTAGGTACGGATTTTCAATTTGAAGGATTGAAGAGTCAAAACGAACCAGTTTTGGGAAGTGCCAAGTGAGCCCATGTCCCCTCCGTCACCCTCCCCCTAGCCTCCCGCAGCCATTTTTTTTGCAGAAAGTCTGGCATGTTGTCCTTTGTTTAAAGGTTAATCATGCAAGTATTTTCCATCTGCATGATTAGAATGCTAAAGTGGGTCCCTGTCCATCAATAACGCTCTCCCTACTGTTTTTTAATAGAAAGGTAGGCATTCTACATCTTGTTTGAACCAGAATCCTTCAAGGATTTTGAAATCAGCATTATTGGAGGCAAAATGTGTGGCAATGGATTCTCCTACACTCCCTTTCCTCTCCTTGACAATTTTTCTTTTGCAGAACAGTAGGCATGATGCACATTTTTGAAGCGCAATCGCACAAGGAATTTTATTCTGTATTAGTGAAGCCTTAAAGTGGGTCTATGACCCCTCCAATATTCTTCCGCCCGTCCCACTTCCCACTTTTTAGCAGGGGGGTAGGCATTTTACAACCTGTTGAGCCACAATCGCACTAAGACTTTAAATTGATATGATCGGAGAAACAAGGGCGCCTCCAATCTTCATCAAAAACCCATAGGACGCTCCAATACCGTGCACACTTTTTAGCACAGAGATAAACACGTTGTAGCAAGTTTGAGCCAGAATTGAGCCAGAACTCCCCTCATTCCCCCTGCCCCTCTGGCTTCTAGCTTTATAGCAAAAAGATAGACATGTTGCATCTTTCTTGAAGTGGAACCAAGCAACATTTTCAGTCTGTATTGATAGAGGCATAAATTGGGCCCTTATCTCCTTCAACACACCACCACCCCTATCAATGCCAACTTTTTAGTAAATATCAGGTGTTTCGTAGCTTGTCTTGACAGAATCACGTAAGGATTATCAGTCTGTATTATTGGAATATCAAATGGGACAGCTGCCCCATCAACCACTTCAACCTTACCACTTGCAACTTTAAGTGGAACTGAAAGTATACTGCACCTTGTTTAAATTGAAAATTCGTAATGATTTTTGAATTGCATGAAATTAGGGACAAAGTGGGTCTAAGGTCCCACGGAAATCCCTCCACGTCTCACCGCTACATTCTTAGCAGATAGTTAGGCATATTGCCCCCTGTTTGAAGCGGGATCATGCACGGATGTTTTATCTATGTTATGGGAAGAACAAAATGGGCACTCGGCGCCTCCGAGGCCACTTTCTATTACCAACTTTTTAGCAGAATGGCAGGAAGGTATTTTTGTATTTATTGGCTTGAAATTTAAGAGGCAAGTACCCTGGGCTGATGAGATATGAGCATGTTGATTTCAGACATGTATCCCTCTTCTCCGACGTCAAATTCACTTGACATATTTAGGATAGGTAATTTAATGCCAAGGAACGGATCGGATGGATTTTCAGATGTGTCTACCATTTCTGAGCTCCACTTACTTTCCGCCCCATGGTGTCCGCATTCACTTGAATTTTTGAGAGAACACCTACAGCCAAGAGTTTCTCTTCTATTGAAAAAAAATTACTTGTAAACAAGAATTATAAAAATTGCTCGTGTATAGGGACGAGGGCTACTCCCCCTATTTGGTATACCTTTTATTCATTTCCGGCACATTTTAGCGGAGGGAAATTGTCTTCTTACAAGTGGCTACAGAACGACTGTTAATAATAAGGCAAGGCAATGACTTAGTTTCGTATTTATTAGTAAAGTACTTGTGTGGTAATCGCTCAATCGATGGCGAAGAGCTAAAATTAAAGTGTTGCTCCTACAGTACTTTTCGTTGGGAAAGCCGATCCAAGGCTGCTGCAAAACTTCCTGTTCCACTAGTGTTGTAAAATAGTTGACAGTATGATTTATATTTATAATATTATGAGACTTAAGCGTAAAATGGTGGTTAAATTAGAAGTGTCATCCCCGCTCATATACAGGATGTGAGTGGATGACTTGTGTTCGTTGAAGGTTTAGCGTTGCTTATGTTGAGCCACCCTACTCAAGCTTCGCTCTGTATGCTCAATCATAGCTCTGTATACCAGTGCCTCGAGAATTGCAATCTCCCTTAAAAAAAATCGTACCCTTAAACAAAATTGCGGGGGGGGGAGAGGGTTTAAAATTCCAACATTAACTTTTCAGCTCTTTAAGCTTTCAAGGAGAAATTTTAGGACACATTATGTTCCTTGTGTATACCCCCTCCCCTCCCA
The DNA here is from genome assembly GCA_027921565.1 of Artemia sinica. Classification (NCBI taxonomy): domain Eukaryota; kingdom Metazoa; phylum Arthropoda; class Branchiopoda; order Anostraca; family Artemiidae; genus Artemia; species Artemia sinica. The sequence goes on along the minus strand of CM051260.1, from coordinate 9,087,593 downwards.
AATATATGCAGATAAACGTATGAATGTAATATTTTATTTAACATTCTAAATATTTCCACATCATAGAGGGGATGTTGGTATCTTCGGCATCCATATTGGATGTCTAGCTCAATTTTATTCCTCTAAGTGAAAGAAGGTTAATTCCTCTCTGTACATTTATCTGAAGAACCTATCAGCGAAAGTTAGGGAAACTTGGCCCAAGAATATACTTTGAGACTCAGTGTCCCTCAGTCGTAGGAAGATCCCCTGACCTCCCCTCTCATCCGCAGTTATATCCAATGACTTCCCATACTCCAGTAACTTTTGCACAACCATTAGGAACAATACACACGTTAATTAAGCCTTCAGCTCCGTCATAGAATCTTAGAAATAATTATCTTTAATAATAATAATAAGTGGCTCCAAGTGAGACTTGGTGAAAGGTGGAACTTGGTGAAACTCTCGCGTTCAAGGTCTAACTTTGGAGGGTGCTCATTCAAGTTGGAATTGAGAGTTCTAGTAACCTTTTTAAGGGCCGAAAGTGATAGGTGGGCAATGAGCTCTTATTGCCCACCTATCCTCCCTCCTGTGCCCTTATTCAGTTACTTTTATCTATTCAGCTCTTGCACATTTATATTGTTTCTTTTTTCATATTTAGATCCTTATAAAAGCCGGTCATAGCAAAAGTTTTGGGAAAAAACGACATATGAGATTGATGTAAAAAAAACTGGTAAAGCTGATTTTTTTTTTTTTTTTTTTTTTTAATTAAAACATTTTTTCATAAATGAATTTTCAAAGGAAATCAAAGAGCGACATTAAAACTTAAAATGGGCCGAAATAAGCTTACATAAGTCAACCTTAAACCTACCCGAAAAGTATTATTTTTTGGAAGCCCCAAAAGAAAACGACAGTGTATGTTATAAAATGACCATTTAAGTTAGATCAAAATTTTCTGCAAAAGAGAACGTCCATATGACTACTACTATTAGAAAGTCATTGTAGTAAACAGCCGCCTGGCGCAAGCACATATCCACAGCAGTGAAAACCGTGTGAGTTTCTTAGAGTGCGTTCCAAGTTGGACAAAAATTGAATAATATTTAGCACAAATTAAATTTTTCGTTCCAAGTGAGAGGGAATTAACCGCTAGGACCCGTATTGCGGATGAAAGGTGACCCATTGCCAAAGATCGTCCTTTTCGGCCAACCATCGATGGCCAAACGAAGAGCAGATCCTCCCAGAATTGTGTAAGAGGAAGTCGTAAAGATTTATTTCAGGGATGTTGGAACTTCTTTGGAGGTTGCAAAGGAGGCTCGTTAGGAGACCTTAAACAGATTGGGATCAAGGAGGAGCATGCGTTGCTGTGTTGGTCTCAGGTGGCTTGGTGCTGCAGTGAATTGTAAGCAGTAGTAGTAGTACCCATAGCAGTATATATATATTATATATTAGTATATATACATATATATATAGGACTATCATCCTCCTAAGAGGATATATCGTCATATAGGTCTAAGAGGAATATCATTCTCCTTCTTATAACAGGTCTATATAACGGATATATCATCTGCCTAATAATATTTGTATACAACAGACAGATCGTTTTCCTAATAAAATGTCTTAATTGTCATATTCTTTTCCTCCTAACATATCTGTATAACGGACAAGACCTCCTCTTAGTGACTTATTTACATAACAGACAGATTCTCCTCTTATTTAATGACATATCTATGTAACAGACATATTCTCCTCCTGATAACATGTCTTTATTGCAGACAAATCCCCCTTCTAATTATAGATCTTCGCAACAGACAGATCCTACGCGTAAGAACTGATCTATGTGATAGACAGATCCTCTTCCTGATAACATGTTTATATAGTAGACCTATTCTTTTCCTAATAACAACAGACAAATCCCCTTCCTAATAACAGACAGATCCTCCTCCTAATAACCGACCTATATAACAGATCAACTGGTATTAATAGAAAATATAGTGTTTTTCATTGTATATTATCAAATTTTGGTACAAAAATGGACAGGATTAAGGTTAATGATGTTGATTATATCCATATCCTTTATGATATTGGTCTCTTCGTGCGACTTGTACAGTTTGTCCGTCAACTTGGTAAGCATATGCTGATTCAACTCCGTTGGGCCCTCGGGTACTTGACTCATATCTGAAACATATAATAACTAAAAGTGCTTGTTTAGAAATTAAGAAAAGAAGTAAAAATTATTTATTTAGATGCTATAACTGAGGTCCTTACAGACGAAGTCGATTTACTCTACCGTTTGAATTCGTTAATTCTGCCATTATGGTAAGTTGGGTAGCTTTCTTGGCTTGTTTATGCAAAGACAGACTGACAGAATCATCCGCTTAAGTAAGAAGAAAATTAAGATCTGGTGATTATTTCAACCGGTGATAAGAATAAGAGGCAATTTGTAATCCCTAGAAGCTAAAAGTAAGGAATTAGAAGGAATTTGTAATCCATAGAACCTAAAATTAAGGATTAATATAGAATTGGAATAAGAAGGAATTTCTAATCCCTAGAACCTAAAGCTAAGGATTAATATAGTATTGGAAACTTTAATTAATATAGTTTATAAATATAATAATTAATATCTATATTTTTTTTAATCTTTAATGTTGCTCTTCACTTTCATTCGAAAAAAAAGATTCTTTGGTGATGTGCTAAACTTTCTACGCTGAAGCCTAACTCTAATAAGAGCTCATTTAGGTGTCTTCGGTTTACCCAATAAAATAGGATTTGCAAAATGCGAAGGAAGTTGTCGCCCCATCGATCCCTTGCATTCTACGCTTAGATTTAGCTCGGGGTTCAATGCTATTCCGACGCTTCGATATTCAAAAACTAACGTGTCCTCTTAAAAACTACATTTCCTGCATTAACAAAATAACTGCCACCTCTGATCACCCACGTTGTACTTTCTTAAACGTAACCTAACTTTTTTTGCATGCTGAACAAACGTCTGTGTAGTGAAGGTACTGATCTCCTGATTCCCTGCCTTCGGCCGGGATTGTAAATCAGTGACTCTGGCTAACCTTACACAGTCAAGCCGCTGACTCCCGTTCCAATGTGACCAACATTGTACGTTTAGTCTAAACATAATCCTCTAAATAAAGAGAGGCTAGGGCTTAATCTTTTCTCCCTCTTTACTGATCGGGACTGCCTCTCACCAAAAGTTAGAAGATTCGGCCTACACTAGTACCTTTCGAAGTTTAATTCGACATTTTTTGCTACTTAAAAAGGCATTGTGACTTCTATTTAACGTTCGAATGGCCCGAATGCTGCTCTGCGCTCGACCTTCTGGTTCGGTACTATCAATAGGCTACATGGGAAAAAGAACAAATAAAGCCTCAGCCCTGATCATCCCTCTCCGGAAAATGGGATGTTTCGTACGGTTGTATATACGGACTTGAAACCCCAGTCTGGGGCTCTCAAATAAGTTGATTTCTCCATATAAGTCTTTCTTCAAATAAGTGGATAGGATACTTCACCTATCAAACAGTTCGTGGGTAGCGAGCTGTAAATCAGGAACGATTCAACTCAATAGTAACTGAACTCTAAAAAACTGAATTTTTGATAACAGTAGATGCATCAAAAGAATTGGCTTTTTATGCTGATTCCAAATATTTAGAATTCATTAAATTTGATTAGAACCATCCAAAGCTACGAGCCTGAGAAAATTTGCCTGATTTTCGAAAAAGAGGAAAAATACCCCTCAAAACGTCAAGCGATCTTAATGAAAATCACACTATCATATTCAGCATATCAGAAAATACTGTACTAGAGGTTTTCAGCTCCTATCTACAAAAATGTGGAATTAAGTACTTTTTGCCAGAAGCAAGATCACGGACGCGTGTTGCTTTTTTCCCAATTGTGACGGTATCGAACCAATAGTCCTAGAAAATCCGGTGATGGTTCATTAGAACCGATGTCAAATCGTTCTAGTGCCCTTTATAACTAACCAAAGGAGTTAAGGGCAACTAGCCCCCCTCCCAGGCCCCTTTTTCCTCAAAGACATCCGATCAAAATTTTGAGATAGCCGTTTGTTATTGCATAGTTGAAAGGTCCAATAACTATGCCTTTGGGTATGACATAAACCCCCATTGTCCCTAAGGAAAGGGCTGTAAGTTACGCAATTGACATTTGTTATTAGGAAATATACTGGGTTTTCTTTTTTCGGGGGGGGGGGTATTTTCTACGGGACAATTTTCCGTGGGGAAAAAGTTTCCCGGTGGAACTTCAAGGAAAAAGTTTAAACGGGGAGGGAGGGAAGGGGATTTCCGGACATGATTTGAAAAACGGTCAAAATCAAATAACAAACTTTTTTTTTAGTTGAAAGTAAGGATCAACATTATAACTTAAAACGAACAAAAATCATTCCGTATACGAGGAGGACGGCCCTTTCCTCGACCCTCGCTCTTTACGCTTGACTTTAAGTTTGACTTTTTGTCATAGTCTAGGAACGACTCCTGAAACACAAATGCCGTTGATTTTAAATCAGAAGCATTATTGAATAAATTTAAGACTTTAGCGTAAAGAGTGAGAGTTGAGGTAGCGGTAGCCTCATATACGCAATAATTTCAGTTCGTTTTAAGTTTCCAAGTTGCTCCTTACTTTCAGCTGAAAAACTTGTTGTTTTTGTATTTAATCTTTTTAAAATTGGAACTTATACAGTGGACACGTACACTAGAAGGAACACGATAGGATAGACAGCAAGGTGTGCAGCCGTTTGTTTTTTACGGGAGTGGTTTGTGGGGAACGAACCCATTGAGCAACGGATACTTGTGTTTCTAAGTAATTTAAGGCATATGTAAAACTGATTAAAAGTTTATCGAATATACTCTAATAATTAACTATGCTAAGTTAATTTTTTCTGCTTTTAATTATAAAAAAAAAATAATTTTACCGATTTGCTACTAAAATAAATCAGAAATGTAATAAACTAAAAATCGTAAGGTGTATCACTTCGTGGGATAAATTATGATTGACGTCGGTTATGTTTTCGCATGACGGTGTTGCAATTACTTTTTCTGTTTGATTAACTGGTCATATTAACCTTCTCTCTGAAGTTTTACTTGTGCCCAATTTCAACCGTTTAATGATTAGTCTAGTGACATAATTAAGGAAAAATAAAGTAATGAAGCGAAACCAAATTCACTGTTCAAACTCCAGAAAAAGTGAAATTTTTATCATAAATAATCTTATAAAGATGTTGCAAATGTGAACGTAGCTTTTAAAAACTCGGGGACAACGTGATGCTATTAGAATGAAAAAATTAGGCATCACGGACATGGCATCATTGCATTAAGGACAATTGTCGCATCAGGGACATGACGGCATTCCGGAAACGAGTGCGACCAATTCGGACTGCGACTGAAATTGGTTTACGGCGACGTTACTTAGTCTGAAAAGTGGTGCTAAGTTAATTGTCAAGTACTGTTAAATAATGTTCTAATTTTCTAAAAGTGCTAGAGGGGGAAATTGTGCCTTTCTAATGGATGTTAGAGGTTATAGTAAGAAGATTGATTTATGGTTAGGTAGATTAGATTAAAAAATCAAGTTTTTTTTTTCAAATGAAAGCAAAGAGCGAGATTGAACTTAAGCGAATAGAAATTGCTCCGTATGTGAGGAAGACTTTCCCTCCTGAACCTTGCTCTTAACGCTAAAGTTTAATAGTGATGGGACAAAAAGTGCAACTTTAATGTAAAGAGGTTGAGGAGGGAGCGGTGAAGGTAAGGTAAAGAATACGGCATTGGACTTTACAGTCCCTACCGGCTGTGCTGATCTCCGTTTCTTGGCCCTTCAGCCAGGAAGTGCAATGGGGGGTTGTGGACCCAACCATCCTGTGCTTTCGCAAACCCTTACTGTTTACCTTACCCAGATTTCTGCAGGTACCCATTTAGAGCTGGGTCGACTCTGGCTGAGCTTACAGAGTCACACCACTGACCCTCGTCCTAAACTAAATAATTGGATACACTAGGATTCGAACCCTTGCCCTCTCGGACAAAGAATACTAAATCAGCGTACCAATCCACTCGGCTGAGGGAGCGGCCTCCCTCATATATGGGGAATTTGCGTTCGTTTTAAGTTTTAACGTCGCCCTTTACTGTAATTTGAAAGAAGACTTGTTTTTGTTTTTAGTTTAATTTCTGTTCGTTTTAGATACCATCCCCAGGGTTGCCCTAAATAAATTAAAAAAAAATAATGTAGACATTTTTCGTGTCGTTTATACAATATGCCAAATTGAATAGCTGACTGACCATTTGATAGACTAGGCTTTCCAAAATGTTACAGATTTATATGTTTTAATATTTCATCTAGCAAATGCATAATAAAATGTGTTTCCTAACCAGGTTCCAGAAAAATTTCGGAAAACCGTCTGAGATTTTCTCTCTTATAGCAAAAATCTTGATACTCAAGAAGTTTTTGTGAAGGACGGCATGCATAGGACACTACTGCTTCACATAATACTTGAGAAAAAATCTTAAAGAAGAGAGAAACGAGGATAATAACAGCCAGTGACAAATCGAAGAGAATTATGCAAATATTTCGGTTGAGACCTTCGCTTGACCGTCTTCACTCCAGAATGAAAAAAAAAAAAAAAAAAAAAACAGATAAAAGTCCAAAAGATAATACCATCGTTGCTTGAAAATTGCTTTCATATTTTAGTTTCAGTGTTATATTATCATTCAGTGTTATTACATTATCCTTTGGACTTGTATCTGTCTTATTTTATTATTCTGCACTGAAGATGGTCAAGTGCAGGTCTCGACACAGATATTTGCATAGTTCTCTTCGATTTGTCACTGACTGTTATTATCCTCGTTTCTCTCTTCTTTAAGATTTTTTCGTTCTGTCAGGATTAGCCAGTGTGGTCTCAGGAATTATTTATATAATACTTTCGTAAGGTAATTTTTATATAAGGTACTATTTTATATAAGGTGCACTTTTTATAAAAGGGCGTTAGATGAGCCTCCGTGCCCTCCCAATTTGTATCTTAGGTTACAGCTCTACCCTGTTCAATTAAAGTTACAAGTTTGGGAGGATTTTTTGGTATCATATATGAATTTAAAAGCGTACCTTCTTGCTATAACGTAGTCGTTCCCGTATTTTTGATCTCCATATCCTGCTTGTCCGTGACCGTATCGAGGATGTTGGGCTGCAGCACCTAAAGGTGGGAGCTCTGGCACTCCGGCACCATAATTATTGGCTGGATAAGCAGCAATGGCAGCAGCAACACACATTGAGGCGAAAACTAAAACCTACAATTTTAAAAACATGACTTTGCGGTTTCTTTTACATTGAAGGACGTTCTAGAGTGAGATCGCTCATGATTACAAGTACTACTACTAACAACTCACTGCATTACCAAGCTGCCCAAGGCCAAAACAGCTACGTATGCTCCTCTTTCATCCCAATCTATTAAAAGCATCCCTTTTTACACCCTCTGAAGAAGTTTTAATTTCATTTAAATCCTTTCTGGCGACCTCTTCCCCCTCCATTCGGGGACGACCTCCTTTTCCTTTGGCCTTAGATGGATCGGGGACTGGGAATTTCCCTCACCATTAGAAATGTGCAAAAGTCTGTATGTTTTGACTAGCGAAAAGAAACGAGCCTTTTTTAAGAAATGATTTCGATTTGAACATTATATTGAAGTAATTGCTATGTCTTTTCCGGAAAGGGCTTAGCTATATCTTTCATAAGGACTAGAAAAAAAAGTCGGATTGAATGTGAAATAGGAGATTTATTTGTAGATTTGTACAAATAAATTCCATATTTCCATGATATAACTAAGTGGAAGCTAAGATCCAAGAATAGGTTTTGTTAAAAATGTGTATAATAACTTTATAGCCTCTGGTGGATACTCTTTTTTTTTAACCAATCGTGGTGATCTTTCTTTGAAATCGTGGTGATCGATGTGATCTTTCGAACCAATCGTGGTGATCGATGTTGAAAGCAATTTATAACCATGTAGAGGTAGTTAAATCACATGTTCAAGGACCGTGAGATCATCCAGATTTGAATATTCATACCTAAGTCCCACTATAGTCAAAAAGACAGAAGAGAACAGAAAAATAAGAAGCAGAACAAAACAGCAAATATAAAGGTTAATATATATATAGGCTAATATAAAACAGCTTATAAACAATAGTTTTTTCTACTTTTTCAGGATTCAAAACTGAATAATTTACATCGTCTCAAGGTCCTCTTCTTATTCTAGGTTCCAAACTGCTTCATAAGTTTTCAAATACAAGGCTTTTAAATAAAATTTAAAATTCTGTCTATTAGTACAAGTTCAAGAATATCAGAAACAGTTGGACATCGGTTGCAGTTCAGCTGCTACCTTACGATGGACATGCATCCATCAACTTGTTTCTCTTCGACAATAAAATTTAAGATTTATTGAAACCCCAGTTTGATTGAAAAAGGGGTTTTGGGCATTTTTTGCTCCACATCTCCTCCTTTTGATATATGACCCTCTTCCCGCCTAAAACATCCTGGATAATTAAGGCATATAGGAATGCCTTAAACATCCCTAGTTACCAGACAGATAAAAAGAAAGTGAGAGAAAATAAAAACGCTATAAGACACTTATAACCTCGACCTCCACAGCTTAGTTTGAAGTTTAGCCCACTGCGAAAGACAGAAAATTGACAAGGTGGTAAAACCTGAAAACAAGCAGGCGGAAAGCGCCCCTTTTTGGCTTCTGAAGAGGATTTTTACTCACACAAGAATGTACCGAGACTAAAATTATTCCCAGACGACTCTTGATATGAAATTCTCCTAAATAATCATTCTAGTTTTAATAGTCGTATCCGCTTTTTGATTAAGAAAGCTCAAAAATTGCAAATTTCTCAGAAAATTTGAAAAGGAAAAAACGAATGAAAGCGACAGAAAATTGAGCTCAAGTTCCCTCCCCGCTAACAGAATTTTATGGTGTGCTCATGAGTATTCTTTTTTTTTTGCCATATTCATAGAATCGTTTTCTAGACGTCTATTAGAAAAAGATAAGATTCGACATTTCTGGACAGAATTACCACGTTAGAACTGTTTCAATTTCATCGGAGTGTAGTATTCCTTATCGAGTTAAGGAAGTTCATCGTCGTCTTCCTTATTGATTTATCGAAATTTGAAGTTAGCACACAAGAGACCCACGGTTTTTCTTTTCGCTTGTGTGAATTTATACTTTAAGCAATTCTATAGAGTCGTCTATTAAAGGTTATTTCTATTAAAAGTTATTAATTTTTTAGTAAAACCACCTCCGAAAAAAAAATCCTGGGTACGGTCTTGCGTCCAGCTTAGACCGAAAGGTCGTGTTCCATATTTTTAAACTTCCGAAATTCGCGCCAAATACCATTTAATGGTCTCGTTTAAAGGAAGGAAATACAACTTTAAGTGAATAGGGGGGCTTTGGCACAAAAGAGATTAATCAAATAAAACCAGTCCCAGAGAAAAATCATTATTTAGTATCCATGGTTGTCATCAAATCTACAATAGACAGAATTATTTGAGTAAAAATAATTTACTCAAAAAGTCGTCTATTAAAGTCTTCTATTATCTGTCTGTTAAAGGAAGGAGTACTGCTACTAACAACTTACTGCAGCACCAAGCCACCAGAAGCCAACATAGCTGCGGGTCTCTTTCACCCCAGCCCGTTCATAGCTTCTCTCTTTACCCATGGGCGTAGGCAGCATCTTGTGTAGGGGGGGGGGGGGTGCAGCCGCTTCTGTGATGGAGGGGGAAGGGGTCTTACTAATACTTCCCGAGATCTTTTGAATATAGATCTTTAGAAACTAGTCATTCTATATTTCGCTAAAACTCGGCCTTTAACATTTTCCATGTTCTACTTTTCCTGCAACAGTATAATATAAGAGACCCACTATCCAACTTCCAATTTCCAGAAAACATAAATACCGCAAAAGCGATTTCACTTAAATCACATTATGGTTAGATAACAGCTTCTTCTAAGAATTCAATTCAAAAGTTTGCAGTTGGGTAAAATTAAATATCAAAATTGGTATAGGGGAGACCGGCCCACGTTTAGCCAAAGCAAACAGTTTCAATATAAAAACCTATGCGGCTTCTGGTGGATTATAAAAGCTCTGACAGATGGCAGTGTATGTTTTTAAAATTTCTTACCTTAATTAATACTTTTACAAAAAATATCAGATTGGATCAGGTTTTATGGTGATTAACTCTGGAATGTTGTTCAATTTTGTCTGAAAGCCTACGCCTAATTACGAATACTAGAAAACTCGCGTTGTAAACTCACATTGTATTCTCTTATTATTTGCCTGTTTTTGGCAGCTTCCGAGACGTGCCATCTTCACCAGTTTGCTGTTAGTATCTTTTCATCCTGCGGGATAGTGAACTCCCATGTTCGGCCACAATACCCGGGGTAAATTCGGCATGCCGTACCAAGGTGTCCAAAAGTGGGCTATGCTTGTAAAAGCTGTGTAAACAGCATATTTAAAGGTTGAAGGCAAGCTTAAAACCCAAAACTGTGTTAATTCTGGCGTTTTTTTATCCTGTCAGAACAGTAGGTGAACTGAAGTTCTATTTTTTCCTGTTAAATTTCATTCAAGATAAAATGCTTAAAAGTAAAACAGAAGAGAAAAGAAAGAAAGGTGGCTGTGACCCATAAGAAAATAAAACAACAATTTTTTCTGTCTTATTCTACAAGAAGTCAGTGGAGTTCTCTGGAAGTGCCATAGGTGTCCTTAGAGGGACGCTGCAAGACTACATAGAAAAAGTTGAGATGCTGAATATCCCTCTAAAAAGTCTGGACCTGAGTTTCTTTACACCCTGTTACAACATATGATAAATATTTACAGAGGAACAAGAAAAAGGACTAAAAACTTACTTGAAAACGATAGCTGATATGCTTTCGACTGTATTCCCCTAGAAGCGTGTAAATCTGCATACACTTATGCCATTATTAAGAGTATAAAAGTACCGGATAACAGAACTGCAAAAGAAGTGGAGACAGTGGAGGAATTACAGGTAAAGATTGGTACCGTGGTTTTATGGATTGACTTAAAACTCTATCAGTAACAACGCCAATAAGTACAAGCCTATGACGGACAACTGCTTTCAACTGTCACAGTGTAGGAGCTTTCTTTAACAACCTGGATCGAGGCCTATATAAACACATGTTCAGACCACAAGACATTTGAAATTTTGACGAATCAGGTCTGGAAAAATCCACAAGCCTGGTAAAATCATTGCACAGCGAGGCCAGAAGTAAGTAGGGAAGGTCACGTCAGCAGAAAGAGGTCAGTTGACCACGATTTGTGCTGGTGCTAATGTGTTGGGAACACAGTCCCTCCTCTACTTATTCCCCCACAAAACAGTGTCCGGAAATTTTACTCAGGGGAGCTTTGCAAACCCCTTTACAAAAGGCTCAACACGAAAAATCAACAGGAAAAAATATGAAAAACTCAGAAGTGCTCACTGACACCCCCATGAAAAAATGCATTACTGCTAGGATAAAAGCTGTATCTGCCAAAAAGCCCAAGTCCTGGAACGGAAGAAAGTCAGACAAGTGAAAAGACTAAAGAGCAAAAGACGTGTCTCTCGCAACAAGAGTTACAGTTAGAGTGACGATTCTGACGTAGATGATCCGGAGTATTTCTACTCCGGATCGATGATCCCGTAGATGATCCTGGATCGATGATGAGCGGAGTTTTTCTAATTGTCTTTTTCAAGGATGGTATTGAATGAGTTACTTTTGCTTTGGCATGCTCAGCAACTTCTTATCGCTTGAATCAATTCATGGAGAATTAAACAAGTCAAAATCAGCCGATCGTGGGCCAATCTCCTATCTATATATCGGACCGAAAATCAATATTGAAGATTGAAACGTAAATGTTGATATCGCAAACGATATTTGGAAATTTCTGTTTATTTCCAGCTTTTTTAATCATCTACCAGGTAACATCCAACAAAAAAATTCCAACAGACGAAAAGTTCTCGCTAATATCTAGCGTAAATTTGAAGTTCTAATGGGGGGGCAGCTGCCCTCCCCTGCCCCGCTCCCTTCCCTACGCCCATGTCTTTATCCGCTCCCAAGAAGTGTAATTTCCTTTAAATCCTTCTCCATGTCTTCTTCCCATTGCATTTCAGTTCCAATTCCTTGATTTAAGAACACTCCTGTTCCAGAAATATCGAAACCAAGAACATTCACTATATTATATTGAAACAGAGGTGTTGCTAGGGTTTTCAGCGAGGACAATGTCGTTTCTTGCACCTTCCCCCTCCGCCACCATCACTACCATAATATAAGTAAGATCATGGTATTGATAAAAAAAACTCAGTTTGGCACCCCCTCAGAGGCTGTGGCCGGGGACAGCCATTCCCCTTGCCCTCTTCTAGTTACAAGGCCGTACCTAGGAGTTCTTTTCGGGGGGGGGGGGGGGGGGGGGTTTACTCAAAAAAAATTTTGGAGGGGGGGGGGGTTACACAAAAAACCTCAAAAAACGCATACAATTTTTTTTTTATCCATTTTTGTTACGTTTTTACGAGTCAGACAAATATTTGGGGGGGGGGGTCAAACCCCCCTAGCCCCCCCCCCCCTCTGGGTACGGCCTTGCCTAGTTACGTCACTGTATTCGACGATCAGCAGTTTTTTTCTTTCTTTTTTCTTTGTTTTTTTTTAAGGATTAAGGCTCTAAATGGGAAACTAATCCCCAAAAATACTCCAGTTCCAGAATGATGCAAAAAATAAACATCAAATATTAGCACAGTGTTTTTTACGTTAAAAGTAAAATAAAGCAAAGCGATCAAATAATGCTCCAACCTTCATTATGGAACCAGTGAGTTTAAACCAAACTTATCACCATTAAAAGCTGAATTAGAATTGGTTATATGACACTCAGATTCGTTTGGTTTATATAGTTAATCGTAACGGCCTTCGGGAGATTAAAGCTCTACAATGTTCAACGCCTGGAACAATTAGTAAAGTTCTGCTCACACGTGTAAAAACCATTGACTTTTTGTTCTATCAACTGGAACAAATCTAATGTCCGGGTTATAAGGTTGTAACTTCGTCAGGCATACGCAAGAATTACTTTGGGATGGGGACAATAATAAATTAAAAGTTTTATTTGATAATGTGCATGAAAAGTGCCCAGAAATTTTGGAAAACTTAGGGTTTTTTGGGGGTGGCCCGATTCCTTCCCCCTCTTGTTTATGTCCCTGAGCGGTTTGTACCTTAGATAAAAACAAATTAGAAAGATAATTGTATACAACTGCTCGGACGAGCCCGAAAATCTCTCCTGGGGGCTAAAACCCAGAAATCCTAAATTCCGGAAGAGGCAAGGCCAGGGTCACCAATTTTCTATCGTTACTTATTATTTTACTTATTTTACTAATAATATAATATACTTATTTTACTTATAATAATATATATTATTATTATATATTACTTATTCTGTCTTTTTTATCAAGCCAAGACAAAGTGCATAAAAGCTGCAATATATTTTCTAACAAAAATATTTTATTCAAAAGTTCTTCCCCCTTCCTCTTCACGTATTTCCCTTGAAAACGTGTGAAGTTTGGTCGTGCCAGGCTTATGAGGGGGTTTGCCTGTAAGAGCTCAAAGTATCAAAATTTCGTTTCATTTCGGTTTTGTATTTATTTTGCTATATAGTTAAAAAGATTCCCCGTTTGGAACGAATCCAGAAAATATCGATTGTTTTATTGAACGGGGGTCTACGTCTTGAAAGAAATATACATAAAAATGTGTGGTCCGTAGTAATGTTGTAAAATCACCGTAAAATAAAAAATCGTTAAATAAAATTCGTAAAATAAGGTAAAATTGGTAAAATAAGGTATTCTTAGGAAATACAGGGTAAAATTGGGGTTTTAGAGTTGCCCTGTAGCTACAAGACCAGTTGAGCATTTCTTTTTAAGCATCACTTACAGCTGTTAATGAAACTTTTTAATTATTCTGATTTTCCCGGGCTTAAATAAGGTAATGCCCCTCCATCTAGTTTAATCAATTTAATTAACTGTCTAGTTTATCCCTTTGGTAATCTTGTGCCTAGGGTAATACCTTAGCAATTGGACAATGCCTGATTTCCGACATCCAATTTGTAACAAACAAAAAATGAATAAAAAAATAAAATAAATAAATCAAGTTTACCATTATTTGGGAGTAAAGCCACATTAATCATTTTTTTTCTACATTTAATCATTTTTTTTCAGAAATGTTAAACTAATAGCCTTGCATATTTAAATAGCCGTATTCAGCCACATTCCTCTTACCATATACATGTTATTTTTCATTTATTTATAAAAGTACCGAATACAACTAAAAAAGAGGTTTGTAACACTTTGATGTCTTTGATTAACTAAGCACTGGATCATAAGACCGGAACATTCAGTCACTTTCACCGTCATTAAGACTGTCTTCAACAGGATTTGCTTGCGCATCTAGTTCCTCTCCTTCAGACTTAGATTCTGATTCAGGTGACCGTGCCTGTTCCAAAGCCCCTCCCCGCCCCTCCTAAACGAAAGTCCTGAGGATTATATATCAGTTTCTACCTCTACCCTCCATCGTCTCTCTTGGAGCTAATTCTATATTTATCTGAAGATTCTTTCAAAACAACTGCTGAAACACAAGGGTCGTTAAACTAGAATAAGAATTTCTTTTAGACATTGCAGTCAGTAACAACTCATTCGGGAGCACTTGGTTGAAAAGCAGGATTAATCTTAGAAAAGGGCACTTGAACTTTCAATTTCCAATTGACTGCGCCCCCTCCAAAGCTTATTCGACCACCCCTTCCACATGACGTGCCTCTGGGAAAAAATGAATGAACAAACATTAATACATTGAAACCTTATGGGTCTTTACCTTTACTATAGGTAATGCTATACGATTGCCCCTGACTTAAACAGGAGAGCCCCCTCCAGAGCTTATTCGACCACCCCTTCCACGTGAGGTGCCTCTGGGGAAAAATGAATGAACAAACATTAATACATTGAAACCTTATGGGTCTCTACCTTTACTATAGGTAATGCTATACGATTGCCCCTGACTTAAACAGGAGAGCCCCCTCCAAAGCTTATTCGACCACCCCTTCCACATGAGGTGCCTCTGGGAAAAAATGAATGAACAAACATTAATACATTGAAACCTTATGGGTCTCTACCTTTACTATAGGTAATGCTATACGATTGCCCCTGACTTAAACAGGAGAGTAAACATTTCAGTTTCCCTTCTAATGAAAATCCTGGAATTATCCAAGGGTAAAATAGGGGGGATTTTTCCGCGGGGGGGGGGGGGGGGGGGGGGTAAACGCCTGCTCCCGGGGAAAAAAACGACATGAATACAAGATTTTTTTGAGATGTGAAATTTAAAATTAAAATGCGGATATTGAGTCGGCTCTGGCCCTCCACGTTGTTTGAAAATCCAGATCATGTAGTTCTTTATGTTGAGGCACCTTTAATATTTGAAGCAAATGGCTTCTCACATTCTTTTAGGCAGGGGTGAATCCCCAGCATTTTTATTGGGGGGGGGGGGGGGGGTAAGAGGGGTCCATATCTGGATAGTCAAAGGGCATGGGATGTATAATATTTTTTTCCACCTTATTGGGGGGGGGGCAACTGCCCCCCACTGAAGATGGGCACTGGATTTTTAAGCACTGAAGATGGCTGGGTGGAAGTCCCTGACGAAATATATGCCTCGATCATTTTCACTTCTTTTTTGTCCGCTAGCTAACATTACCCTCATTTTTCTCGGCTATTCAATCTTATTGGTTTTTTTCTTGTTTGTCATATGCCAATCCTGCTTCTAGCCCTTTCAGTCTTTAATAGTTCTCAGAACTAATGTGATTTTATTTTAGCTAATATTTTACAATTTTAAAATTATAATTACCTGTACAATAATACACTTTATTGTTCTGATGTTCGATACCTAAGGCCAACAGACCACCTTTTAAACCAGGGAACACAGCTGTACACAAAACAAATCATATTTAATCTCTCTTCTGCCAGTCTCTTCGCGCTTTTGCGCTCTGAAAATTGCAAGGCGTCGTAAAATATGTCAGATACCGGTAAAATACGTAAAATACCGGTAAAATACGCAAAATACATAATTTACGTAAACTAAGTAAATTACTTAAAATTGGTAAAATACCAATTTTACGGGGATTCGTAAAACTACGGTAAAATACCCAATTTTACCGTGACCAATTTTACCAGTTACAACACTAGTCCGTAGTGATAAGTAATAAATAAATAGTAATAAGTAATCCGTTTTCAAAGATACTTTTTAATGCAGCTTGTTTCTAATAAGTAAGTCTGAAGTTAAAAAGAAGTGTCCAGAATCATTAGGAATATTGGATGTGTTTTTAGTAATTAAAACAAAAATGTAAAACCTGTAAGAAGAGAGAAACAAATTAGTGGTGGAAAAATGTATAATTGTGAAGTCTGTACTAGAAAAATTATCCATTAAATCTATAGAACTCCAGTTTAGTGTATTTGTCTTTTTTTTGTTGTTGTTGGAGTTTGTCCTCCCATCACGCTTGGTTTGACAGTTTGGTTTTATTTTTATTTTCTTTTTCATTTGCCGACGATTCTATGTTTATCAAACACTTCGTTTTTAATGTGTTACCCATCACAAGCTACGAGACTGACAAAAATTGCCTGATTTTTGAAAGGGGGGGGGAATAACCCCCCCCAAAAAAAAAAAAAAAAAAAGATAAAGAATCTTAATGAAAATTGCACCATCAAATTCAGTGTATCAGGGAACCCAACTGTAGTTGCCAGAAGGAATGTCACGGGTGCGTGTTTATTTGTTTGTTTGTTGTTTTTTTTTCAGAGGCGATCGTATCGAATTAATGGTCCTAGGAGATCAGGACAGGGTGCATTCGAACGGAAATAAAAACTTATTGTTGCCTTTTTAAGGGACCAAAATATTGGAGGGCAACTAGCCCCCCTCCCAAGCCCCTTTTCCCCAAAGTTGTCCGATAAAAATTTTGAGATAGCCATTTTGTTCAGCATACTTGAAAAATCCAATAACTGTGCCTTTAGGGGTAACATGACCCCCCATAGCTCGTTGGGAAAGGGCTGTACGTTATAAAATTTGCCCATTGTTTGCCTATAGTATTCGTTATTGAAAAGCATACAGACAATTTTTTTTTGGGGGGGGGTGTGCTTCGGGTGGGTTTCGATGGGGAGAATTTTCCGCGGGGAGGGAAATTACCGGGTGCGAACTTTCAATGGGAAATTCTACAATGTTGGGATTTGACAGAATTCTTATACGAAATTCTTTTCATTTGTCTTACTTTCTCATTGCCAACTTCATTTTGCATGTCAGAAATAAAATAAAAATTTTTTTTTAACTGAAAGTAAGGAGCGTCGTTAAAATTCAAAACGAACAGAAATTATTCTATATATGAAGGGGTTGTCTTCCCTCTTAATGCCTTGTTCTTTACGCTTAAGTTTGACTGTTTGTCCCAATTTTTTTTTAAGATCGACTTCTGAGACACAAGGACCGTTTAATTAGAATAGGAACCTTTTTTGAAAGTGCTAAAAACTTTAGCGTTAAGAGCAGTGAGGAGGGGGCAATCCCTTCTTATACGGAATAATTTCTGTTCGTTTTGAGTTTTAATGTTGCTCCAAACTTTCAGTTTAAAGACTTGTTTTTTTTATGTAATTGCAAGAAAAATATAAGGGTGCGCCCTTTATTGTATGGAAAGTGTTAGGTTAGATAACGCAGACAGCCTTCGCTTGTTTCTGAGTCAGAACCATCAGTATGCAAGCTGAAGCAGGGTTTAATTGTCTATGTCGGAGAGGGCTATCTGAAGTCGTTTTACTGAGTTTTCGTTTCTTCAAGCCATGTTTCTGATTTTTAGTGGAAACCTCCGTTCCAGAAAGAAAGCTGCCAGGCTGCAGTTTTAAATTGTGGTTAAACTAAAATCTGAAAGTATTTAAGATATGTGACCCTTCTCTAGCCCTGTCTCCAAAATACCTTATTAAAATTATAAATGAAAACTTAAAGATCTGAAAAATGAGTATTGTCTCACGGGTTTGAAAGTTTTGCCATCTACTGCTACTGGCCATTTTTGTTAGGATTTTGGTTGAGTTTGTCATTTTAATTAGTCCGTTTGGGATTCTGGCTGAGCAATGGTATCATATATATATATATACCTCCTAAATTTTCAACAGCTCTCTCATTGCTAAAGAAACTGGAGCTTAGTAGTAATATTTGGAAGCTGGCCCGTAGCAAGAAAATCTTGAACAAAATTGAGGTTTTTTTTCCTTTTTTTCGCTGATCAGTAATCCTTGACGGGTGGTATGACGTCATTCGTTTGCTCTTGGCATACAGCAAACCATATTAAAAACTTTGACGGGTGGACATCTCCATATTCGCTGTACATATCAATGTAAACAAGAGCCAGGTTCTAATTCGGTGGGGAAAACAAGTCCGAGTCGCATTTATTTCTCGTCCCGTCAACTTTCTGCAGAAAGATAGGCATTTTGAAGCGGAATCACACAAGTTATTTTCAATTTGTGTCATTAGAAGTATCAAGCGGGCCTGCAGCTCTTTCAACTTCTCCCTTCCTACCCACTGTCACCGCCAACTTTTTGGCAGCTAAGTAGGAACGTTGCAACTAGGTGGAGTTGAAATCGTGCAAAGGTTTTTGGTCTGTGCTGTTTATGAGCCAAAGCGTGCCAGAGGTCCTTGCCACGCCCTCGCCCCACCCATCACCAACTTTTTTATCAGGAAATATAAGTGTAAGCTGATTTTCAGGTTTTGGACTAAAGTAACTTAGAAATAGCTTGTGTAATTGGTATATTTTAAAAGCAATATCATTGATTGGGTATCTGGAAATTGAGATTAGTCTTAAGTAGAAACAGCGTATTTTGAGACGTTTTTACTGATGGTACCATCATTTTTTTTTAAGAAAAAATTCGTCTCTGAACTGACCATTTTAGTTTTGACAGAAAAATTGGATCTTTCTGCACTAATTAAATTAAGAAAAAATGGCAAGTTGTTTTTGGAAAAAGTCGTAATTCTGAAGTAAGCTCAAAAAAACGTTCCTACTTATTCTACAAAATTCAAAACTTTTTTTTTTTATGCTCCACAAACAAAACTGGGAGATGACTTTCCCTTTTTTTAAATTTTTTAGAAAGAGTCTAGCCGATGCCTAGCATTATACAGTCACGGTGCTTTTGTTTTATTTTTAATAAAATACATCTTCACGAAGAAAACAATTTTTGTCTTATTTTGGGGGAATAAAAACAGCTTTTTTCATAATACTTTTGTAAAGGGCCCAAAAAGTGTGGGCTCTAACATCCAATGCATGAAGGTTGGATGTCCGAAACAGCTCTTTTTAATTGAAGGAATTTGGGCTCCAAACGAAGTTGAATTCTTCACGTTTCATACACAGTTTTTCTTGTACTGACTTCGAGATTATGAATTTTAATCAAGAGTTTTGGTGTTGTTATTGTTTGTTTTGTTGTTATTGTTTTGTTGTTATTGTTATTGTTTGTTGTTATTGTTTTTTTAGGATTGTATGTTTTTTAATCCCTGACAAGTCTTTCTCATATACATTTCTTTTCAGTCATAATTCAAATCTCAAAGCGTAAATATTTTATGCATTTCTATAGGCATTAACCATAATTTTTTGCCTAGAGGGTGGATAAGTTTTCAGTAAAAGGAAACTTCTATTTTACAGATCTATGATGGAGACATCAGAACATTCAGCCGAAAATAAGAAACTTTTATAGTCATTTATAGATCTAAATAGCAAGTCTTTAAGCTTTCCGGTAATATTTAGTTCAGATACTCTAACAGAAACTGATTTGGGAGGGAGGGGGAGGGGTAGAAAATTAAGCTACCCTTCGTGTGCGTGTCCGTATATCACCCTATGCTCGTGTATACTATAAATGTATTTTTTAAGTCTTTTTTGTAATTAATTAAAAAAAAACTTTCAACAAAAGAATTTTTCAATGAAAAGTAAAGAGTTAAATTAAAGCTATGAGGAGAGGGAATAAAGTTAAATAGTAAGTGAAGTGTAAACCGAACATACATTGCTATCAATAAGTAAGTGAAACCCGAACTGATGTTAAACAAGACTGCTGGAAAGGTCTAATGAAATAGTGATTGACAGTTTAATATATATTGATATTCATTCCTGAAGATCTCAGCACCTTTCTATTTATAAACGTTATTAAATAAGAAATGTTTGAAATGAAATTTATTTCATAGGCAGCGCAATGGCGCTGCCTAAGTAAAGAGCGAAGAGGGTACAATGTATTATTTTTTTTTCACCAAGGCACTTCATATAGAAGGAGATATCGTAGAAGCTTCGAAAGGAGCTCATTCGATTGGAAATTGAAAGTTCTAGTTCTAGTGCCCTGAAAGCTCCAAAGTAATACACTTAACTGTTCCTGGGATACTGCACAAGCGCCTTTTTGACAATCTGGATACACAAAGTGTCTTTCATTTAGTTTTACGTCCTCCTTAACTTTCTCTTAAAGTTTTAACCTAATATCTTCAATCTAATATCTATTTGTTGCTGATATATTGCATCTATGTGCCATTTTGACACCCTGAATGCACTGAAAATCTTCTCATTTGGATCAATAGTTGTATTAGTAGTAGTACTAGCAGTGGCAATAATAGTCTCAATAGCAATCGAAGTAGTGGTAGTCACTATTGCACTCGCAGTTGCAATTAGTTGCTGTCGCAGTGACAAGTAGTTGTAGTCACAGTCGTAGTCGTAGTCTTAAGTACCTCCAGTCGCAAGTAGTTGCAGTTGCATTTGCAAATAGTCGGAATCACTAGTAGCTGCAGTGTCAAGTAGTCCCAGTCACAGTCACATGTAGTCGCAGTCAATGTCGCAAATGGTCACAGTCGCAGTCTTAAGTAGTTACAGTCGTCAATAGTTGCAGTCGCAGTCGCAACTAGTCGCAGTCACAAGTAATTGCAGTCGCAGTTGTGAGTAGTCTGAGTTGCAAGTAGTTGCAGGTGCAGCTAGTCACAGTCAGAAGTTATTGTAATCGTAAGGCGTTGCAATCACTATCGCAAGTAGTCACAGTCGTAAGTAGTAGTAGTCGTAAGTAGTCGTAGTCGCAAGTACTCACAGTCTTAGTTGTAAATAGTTGCAGTCGCAGTTGTAAGTGTCTGTAATCGTAGTCATAAGGAGCTGTAGTTGTAGTCGTAGTCATAAGGAGCTGTAGTTGTAGTCGCAAGTTGTGACAGTAGCAGGAGTTGTTTTGTTTGTAGTATTAGTGGCAAAAGTAGTACTACTTGTAGCAATGGCAGTTTATTAGTAGTATTCATATAGTTTTTTTGGTTAGCTCAACAACCCATCTCAATGTGCCATGGAAGTTTCTACTTAATACCCTAAGCTTTAGATATCGGTGATACGCCCTTTTGGCATCTTACATACACATCACGTTGTGTTTGAATTCAGTTCAACATCCCCTTTAACTTTCCCAAAAAGTTTCACCCGTGTAGCCTTATTAGTAGTATTAGCAGTAGTAGTAGTAGTAGCAGTAGTAGCAATAGAAGAAGTAGTAGTATGTGCATAGTGTCCTTTGGTTAGGTCAATATCCCCCTCAAAATCCTCTGGAGTGTTCAACTTAATGCTCTAAGCCGTTCCTAGAGATTGCTGATACGCCCCTTTGACAACCTGCGTGCCGATAGTGTGGTTTGTATGAACATCCCCTGAAAGTTTTGCATTAATACCCTAAACCTTAGAAGTAGTAGTAGCAGTTGTAGTAGTAGTAGATTTACATAAGCAAAAATGTTGGTAGATGATCGTCTCAATAACGATCCCAAACGAAGAGACATAATTCAACCAATCTGATCGGTCGTCTGGAAAGCACTTCGGGCGAATCGATAGCCAGAAAAAAGTTAGATGAATTTCGCTTGGCCCGCTGTTGTGAATTGGCACTTCATTTGATTTGACCGAATATAGTCAACATCAATGCTCCTTAACAAATCGAATGAGATCTTTCCGCGAGGTGAGCATTGGCAACTGCTGAATTAATAGACTTGCATGCGGTGCTAGGCAACATTTGTATAGATAAAGGGCATTGAGTGAAAAGGTTGGGAGGCTTTGGTATACACAATACAACTTGATTGTCACTTACTCTGCCAAATAATTTCGTATCAATAGCTAGGGATGTAACATTGAATCGCACCAGCTTTTATTCTGATCTTGTCATCATTCATTTTTTCATTCACTCATTCTGGCGTTCAGCTCAGTATAAAACATAGTAGGCTTCTATGTTTTTTTCAATTACCTGATTCCACAAAGGGGTTTTATTGCCCGTGTTGAACTGGCATTGATTATCAAGCCCAGTAGCGTTAAATTGCACTTCCTAAGTTTTTTTTTTTGTGTGTGTGTTTAATGTGTATTGATTTTAGGCGGTTAACAAGACCCTCCAGCTCTGATTTCTGCTTCCTTATTGGGTCCACGAAAAAACAAACACAAACCTCACGAGCCAGTCGCCCTCTTCTCTCTTCCGTTGAGGTCTTTGCCCTGCTGTTCAGAAACCTCTTTGATAAAATATGTTATTGAAAGTTAAACGATTGCAGCTTTTATATAAGAATCAAATTCTTTTGCTACCTCTGAAAAATGGGATAAAGTTTTGAGACTGTTCATATAATCTTGTCCAATCAATTGGAAAGTCAAAGGGGGACTTATTTCTCCAGGTAAAATCTATTCAACTACTCTTGATAACCAATAATATTTATATGAAATATTTAATTTTCAAAAAAAAATAGTAATGAAATCATTATCAATCTATGTCATCAGTACTTATTATATCCTTTGGAATAGTGGGGATCTTGTCTTGCAACTTGTACTTCTTGACCATCAACTTTGTATGCATAGGAAGAGTCGATGGCGTTAGGCCCTCTGCTTGTAGATTCATATCTATAAAATAAAGATTTCAAAAATTATTACTTTTATTGCAATCAACTTAGGGTAGGGGTAAGAATTCATTCCTGTCCAAAAGTGTAACAAAAAATAAGTAAATTTGACGGATAATTTAAGAAAATATTAGAAAAATTGCAAAATTTTTGGATTTTTTAGGTGGAAGGGGTTTGGGTCTGACAGGCATTGAGTTAAAAATTATTGCTATCATACATGCACACAGAAAAATATCCCATCGGGGTATATTTGAGAGAGGGGGAAAATATACGAATAATCTACAAAATCGAAGTTACAAGTCAAACCATGAAAACCTGAAAATCTTTTAGGGGGAAGGGGACCGGTCGGTAGCAAGAGTTTGCATAGGAAGAGTTGATCGAGTTAAGATCTATTCAAAAGGTGATTTTACTAATAGAGATTTAGCTAGCGCTAATTGCAGCCAATAAGAATTTTTCAACCAATCAGAAAATTCCATGAAGAACTTGATTGGCTCGAATTAATGCTAGCTATATATCGGTATTAGTAAACCTCACTGTGAATGGGCCTTTAGTTCTTTTACTACATGTGTAGAATAAATGTTTTTAAATTAGCTCATTGCATTCCAAGCTGACTTGTTTGGAAATCATTCGATCCAATTATTTTGAACAATTTTTATTGTTCAGTACATCAAGGAGTCGACTACTCTGGACCCGCCGCCAATGCTGGAGCACCACTTGTTCCGTCACCCCATGTCTCTTGACACCATGCGTGGCACACTTAGGGCCATGCATGTTAAACTTTCAATACACCTGATGCCACATGTACAGGTGACACGCACCAACGGGTGTACACGATTCTGGAAATTGGTCGGCTCCTCCTCACACCGGGAGGAGGTACGGGCGTACCTCCTCCCCATACTTTTTAAACACGGAAAGAATTACTCAAATTTCTTTGCTTCATTTCGTGCTTACACGGGCACTTCCTTGTTATCCTAATAATCGGTGCGTGAAACTGCTATTTGTGTACCCATTAAACGAACTAATTACTAATCTTTTATTTTTGCGGTTTTCCCTACGGTTTTTTTCTTAAAATATTATTTCCTTAATCTGACTTGGAATTTTCAAAATTTATTACCATACTGAATTATCGCTTTTATTTAAATATTATATGATGAGTAAAATTTATAAGCTTGAAATTATTACAAAAATTATTTCGATAATAAAGAGTAGGACTAGAATGGAATACCTTATTTCAAAGAGAAACAAACAAAGCACTAGGAACAGGTTACAGTAATGTAAGCAGGCGTGTTTTAGCAGTGCCAGGATGCATAAAAGGCAATGCTGTCTTCTAATCCCCCATCCAGGCGAAGTCAACAATAACTAAAACCTCATTTCTATTGTATGCTGACCAGTGGCAGATCCAGGGGGCGAGAAGGCGCCCCCCTAACGTAGTCTAAAGTAGTGTAATTTACTTAATTAACGCAAGATTGCGTTAATTAAACTTACTCCTAACGCAAGTTTATCGGATCAACCTATCCCCCCCCCCTTAAAAAAAAGTCCTGGTTCCGCCCCTAATGCTGACTTACTATTTGTTTTGATGGTTCAGTTTGATTTTGTTCTGCTTTTTTACTGTTTTAATGGGATCTATGGTCCACGTATAGTCTAGGATAACTTGTGTATATATATTATTCTTTGGTGACTTGGCGGGTTGACTTACCTTGGTAGTATTATTAGTAAGGATGGTAGATGCAATGAAGTCATTAAACGCAGAATAGCCAAGGCCCAGGGTGTTTTTTTAAGGTTGAAAAGGATTTGGATAAATAGGAAGGTAAGTTCCGTACCAAGGTTAGAATATTGGAAGCTACAGTGATGACAGTAGTCAAGAACGGTTCTGAAGCGTGGGAGCTCCGAAAGATGGAGGAGGGTTTATTAGATGCTTTCGAGAGAAACTGTCTACGCATTCTGTTGGGTACCCGTCTGACTGACCGTATTTCAAACTGTAAGCTTTACAAAATATATCCCCCTTTCTAGGGCTATAATTAGAGCAAGGTTGAGATGGCTAGGACACGGACTGCGAATGAAAAAAGACATGTTGCCAAAGATCGTCCTTTTTGGCCAACCATCTAGGGCCAGACGAAAAGCATGCCGTCTCCGAATGGAGTGGAAGATGGTTGGGAGGAAGAATTTAATGGAAGTTAGAATTTCTTGGGAGGGTGTAAAGAGAGAGGTTTTGAATAGATTGGGATGGAGGAGGAACGCGTGTAGCTGTGTTGGCTTCTGGCAGCTTGATGCCTCAGTGAGTTGTTTGTTGCAGTAGTAGTGGTATGGTGACTTAGTGTTTGTTTTGATTGTTTTATGATTATTTCATATAATTTCTAATGAATTCCATAAAATTTATCTCTATTTTCTAATTGTACCGCTTCCCCTGTTCTGGCGAAGTTCTAATAGAAATTAGAAGTTTTGATAGAAAATATTTTAGACAAATTGAAATGTTGGAAAATTCACTGTCATGCGTAAATATTGGAATTTTT
Source organism: Artemia sinica (assembly GCA_027921565.1). Classification (NCBI taxonomy): domain Eukaryota; kingdom Metazoa; phylum Arthropoda; class Branchiopoda; order Anostraca; family Artemiidae; genus Artemia; species Artemia sinica. The sequence goes on along the minus strand of CM051260.1, from coordinate 9,062,186 downwards.
ATTTTATTTAACTATAGTTAGTTCAGTACTTTTTACTCTCATACTGATTTGTAACTAAAGTATATAATCTTGAAATTTTGTTTCACTATAGATTTAATGTACATGTGTTAACCTCTTTCGGAACTATACTGGTTGACGGATCTTATAGAATCTCTCTACAGTTTTTCGTGATAGCGACAAATATGTGCAGTAGCTATAATCACCAAGATATAATTATAATTCTGACGTAGATATACTACTTATGCAATCGATTATAACTATACTAATTACCGGAACAATTTTATCTTACCCAAAAGTTTATCATATAAGCTATGTAGATAACTTGCTCTTCAGCATGCAGTCTATGGCAGCGTAGAGCTTGGTTATATTGTGCCAGTTGCTGCTCCCAAATGGTGCCGCTTTAAGTTATATTAACTTTATAGATGGTTAAAATATATATAGTCTACACAGACAATAACCAATCCCTCTAGCCTTCTCACCGCACATGCACAAGGTATTGGCACGTGTCTTCATTATGGCTAGCTGGGTGTGTGTCAACCATGGACTGAATAAATAAGATTTTGTTGTTGTTTTTTTTTGTCAGAAGCGTGGCTCAAATTTTAAAATCGTCATTTTCTCAGCACTTAATGCAACGTTAGAACTATCAGTCAGAGATGTACGCAGAGCGAGACCTTGGGGCCCGCCCCCTCCCCCCAAATTCTACATTTTCTTGAATTTTTGCTCATTTAAAAAAAAAACTACAAAACAGTTATTTTTTTAATATCGAACTCCACCCCTCCCCCCTGAAAATTTGTACGACAACGCGTTCTATAAAAACTTTATCCCCTTCCTGAAAAACCTTCATCTCTACGTGTCTGCTATCAGTTGCACCATTGGCTTGTTGGGGATGCGGTAGTGCCATACGAGTACTATGGTAAAGTTAAAAACAACGTTTGTGTTTCAAAACCCGCAGATGGATCTGACAAAAACAAAACAATGCATACCATAAGTTTACTTTTTTCTTTCACATGTCCGCAGACATATGTTGCACAACGGACGTGATAAAAGGGTGGTGGTATTGTCTGTGGACACAGAAGTAATTTCAACGTGTACAAAGTTGATGCCTTCTAGCTTAAAGGGGCGAAACAACAACTAGCCAAAAATTCGTCTTTTTCTTACCATTTGATATAAAGTTATATTAGTCAGTACAACCATTTGCTAGTTGGGTCTGCTATGTGGCATACCCATACGGTGATGCATAAAGGATAAATAGAATTGGTATCATTTGATCACTTACCTATAGGCATAAATTTCTTCTCCACCATATTTGTCTCCACCGTATCCGCTGCCGTATTTTGGATGTTTGGCTGCAGCACCGAAAGGTGGGAGAGGTGGAACTTGTCCCCCGTAGCTGGGCTTGTAGCTAGGCTCATTATAAGATGGCTTGGGATATGCTGGTTGGTAAGCTGGCTGGGAGTATGATGGTTGGTGGTATGATGGCCGATGCTGGGGTTTTGAATAGGAAGGTTTATAGCTGGGTTTGTTATTGTACTGAGCTGCTATGCAGCTGACAAAAATAGCGGCAAGAATGATACACTGAAAGGGATATAGTAATATAAATCATCTAAAATAAGGTGGAAAACCATTTGGAGTAAGTTGAGCTTCAGTTTAAATTTTTGTAGGTTTATGTTGGATTGCAATTACGTGTTTTTGTGTTTGATATTAAGTGCTGTCACTTTTTGGTTGGTGTCTTGATCGTTTTGTCACTGCCCTTGCGGGCTTTTGCACAATTAAATTATTAATCTCATACACCAGTTCGCATACATAGTGAAAATGGGCATTTGATGTTGGACTTTAAAAAACAATAGTATGATCTACCCAATGACATTTCATATTTTTTATCAAATAGTTACTGCTAAGGATCTTTTTTTTTATTTCGTTTTTGGGGGATTTTTTAACACAAGACTAGATTATGAGAGTTTAGCAGCAACTGGTTTTTAAGCAGAAATCTGTTTCCGGGGAGTAGGATTGGGGGATTTTTCAAAACAGCAGAAAAATAGATGATGCATGTAAAATTTCTTGGAAATTACGGAAGACATCGTAGAAATCATAAAGTGCCAGGAGGATAGGGATTAGACCCCTCTCTCTCTGTTTAAGTGCTTAATTAAAAACTGCCAATTTAAGTTAATATCTACGTTTAAGTTTTGATTGATTCGCATATGATTTCGATTCCTTTTTAAAGGAATTTTTGCTACAAAACTTGAAATCATCTAAAAATGATAATTCACTTTTCTTTACTTCAAATTACAAAACAAAGTTTTTATTCACTATTTGCCCTCCTCCCCCCCGAAAAAACATTTGTATCATTGGCTAGTTGGGGCTACAGTAGTCACTTATTAGCTTTAGAAATTTCGGTACTTGTGCATTATACCCACTCTTTTATATACTGCTAGTTTGGTTAATGCTAATGAAATAAAATAAAATAGGATGAATATAGAAAAGTTTAGAATCAAATTTGGGCTATATATTTGCACATTAGGGGGGGGGGGTAATTGCAATTTACAATACCTCCAAAATGGATTACATTTCTTCTCATTCAAGTAAAAAGCCATGGTGTGTCCATTTTTACAGTCTTTTGTCTTCGGCAATAACCCTTTTATCCTGAAAAAATTCAACTGCCTCTTTTTCTGTCTTTGGCAAATTCCAAATTATAATTTTATCATTCATTTTAGATCACCCGTTTCACACAACTCGACTGTAACAACTGTTTTATGATCGGGTATCTCTCCCGCATCTGTCCCGGTAACTGCCGCGTGTCATTTGACATATATAAAAGAGTGGGTATAATGCACAAGTACCGAAATTTCACCTGTTGCCTATCAAAGATGCCCCCAGAGAGGGTAGTTCCCTTGAATCTGGGGGAAGGGTAGGGTTTTTAAAACAATTTCCATCTAGAAAAGTTGATTTTTTAGTTCCAATATCTAGATCCCCCCTTCCCTTTAGTATGTTCTTTCAGATATTTTCTAGAGGATAACTTTCATTAAACTATTCACTGAAATTACAAATAGGACGAACACGGAGTCCGATACGCCGCTTCGGTTTGTCTTTATGGGGGGGGGACAAGATGCAGTAACAGGGTTGCCACATGTAACATGAAATTGCTATTTTAGCACTATTTTATTATGTGTAGCACTGTAGCACGTGCTCAGAGTTTCAAAAATAGTACTAAAATGTCACTTTTGTGCTATTTTAGCAATACTACAGTTAATTTTTTGATTATAGCACCGAAAATCGCTGCATAGCACACAAATTAGGGCATTTGTAGCACTTAAGGAACTGACCGCGGTGGCAACCCTGGCCAGTAACCTTTTTCCGATGTTAAGGGCTCGGCACACGTAGCTGATTTCGGACACCGATTTCAGCATCAGTGGACAAACGAAAGCTGTAAGAAAAATTTGTAGAAAGAAAAAATTATTGCGCGAGATTTTCAAAACAAAGAATCATGGACACAAATAGTCAACTGGAGTTTATTAATAGTTGCATGATTAAACTCAGCTTAGTTCTCAGTTAGTTCTCAGCTCAGTAGCGGGGTCTTTCACCACAGGCATCTCTGGCTGACTATTTATTTGTATTCCTATTTTTTTGTGATGATCATGGTGAAAATCGGCGCTGATTTTGTAAATCGGTGCCGAAAACTAGAAAATTTTTCAAGCTCAAATCGACGCCGATTTCTTTTAAAATCGGCGCTGATTTGGAAATCAGTTCCCGAAATCAGCTACATGTGCCCAGCCCTTTAGGGTTAAGACTGCGGAAAACCCTATATTGTCTCAGTTTTAAAAAATCACTTTTCGCTACTTTTTTATTTGTTAGGGAGGTATGGATTTCTGGCTCTCCTTCATATAATTTCAAGCAGTAGGCGCCCCCACAATAAAAACAGCTTAATTTTACTATTCATATTTGAAAATGTTAGTATTTTGTTAAAATTATCGAGGAAAAGTAACCTAACTAAATAGAATTCATGTCTCTTACCTTAACCATTTTGTGAGGATTTAGATGTATTCCAAGAGCGGAAGAAAAGTAACTGATACTTTTGTGTGGAATTCTGAGACTATATATACAGCGTGTCATGTAACCTTGAGTGGGTCTTGGTTCCAATCGCGGTCAATCGTGAAGGCTTACTTGTGCCAACATAACCAACTCAAACTTATGTTTAATTGATAGGAGCTAATGGTTCGTGACTAAAAGTACATTATATTACATTTCTTAATGGTAACTCTTACGCCCATTTTTACTGTCTCTTGCTTATCGGATAATAAAATATAAAGTTTGAAATTTCATATTTAGCTATTTAGACAATAGAAACTATAGTTTTGAATTAGGTTGGGTAGGGTCCCGGGAATATTGGCAGGATAAGGGGAAAGTATGAATTTAGGACCTCATCCCTTTCAACAATACTTTTCTAAACATAAAGATTATACTATATTACACTTCTGAATGCTGGTTTTATTGTCTAACAGTTTTTTTTTTTGTCTAACAGTTTTATTGTCTAACAGGTTTTATTGTCTCAGGTTTTATTGTCTAACAGTTTTATTGTCTAACAGGTTCTATTGTCTAACAGGTTTTATTGTCTAACAGTTTTATTGTCTAACAGGTTTTATTGTCTAACAGTTTTATTGTCTAACAGTTTTATTGTCTAACAGGTTTTATTGTCTAACAGGTTTTATCGTCTAACAGGTTTTATTGTCTAACAGTTTTATTGTCTAACAGGTTTTATTGTCTAACAGGTTTTATTGTCTAACAGTTTTATCGTCTAACAGGTTTTATTGTCTAACAGGTTTTATTGTCTAACAGTTTTATTGTCTAACAGGTTTTATTGTCTAACAGGTTTTATTGTCTAACAGGTTTTATTGTCTAACAGGTTTTATTGTCTCAGGTTTTATTGTCTAACAGTTTTATTGTCTAACAGGTTTTATTGTCTAACAGTTTTATTGTCTAACAGTTTTATTGTCTAACAGGTTTTATTGTCTAACAGGTTTTATTGTCTAACAGTTTTATCGTCTAACAGGTTTTATTGTCTAACAGGTTTTATTGTCTAACAGTTTTATTGTCTAACAGGTTTTATTGTCTAACAGGTTTTATTGTCTAACAGGTTTTATTGTCTAACAGTTTTATCGTCTAACAGGTTTTATTGTCTAACAGGTTTTATTGTCTAACAGTTTTATTGTCTAACAGTTTTATTGTCTAACAGGTTTTATTGTCTAACAGGTTTTATTGTCTAACAGTTTTATCGTCTAACAGGTTTTATTGTCTAACAGGTTTTATTGTCTAACAGTTTTATTGTCTAACAGGTTTTATTGTCTAACAGGTTTTATTGTCTAACAGGTTTTATTGTCTAACAGTTTTATCGTCTAACAGGTTTTATTGTCTAACAGGTTTTATTGTCTAACAGTTTTTATTGTCTAACAGGTTTTATTGTCTAACAGTTTTATCGTCTAACAGGTTTTATTGTCTAACAGGTTTTATTGTCTAACAGTTTTATTGTCTAACAGTTTTATTGTCTAACAGGTTTTATTGTCTAACAGGTTTTATTGTCTAACAGTTTTATCGTCTAACAGGTTTTATTGTCTAACAGGTTTTATTGTCTAACAGTTTTATTGTCTAACAGGTTTATTGTCTAACAGGTTTTATTGTCTAACAGGTTTTATTGTCTAACAGTTTTATCGTCTAACAGGTTTTATTGTCTAACAGGTTTTATTGTCTAACAGGTTTTATTGTCTAACAGGTTTTATTGTCTAACAGTTTTATCGTCTAACAGGTTTTATTGTCTAACAGGTTTTATTGTCTAACAGTTTTATTGTCTAACAGTTTTATTGTCTAACAGGTTTTATTGTCTAACAGGTTTTATTGTCTAACAGTTTTATCGTCTAACAGGTTTTATTGTCTAACAGGTTTTATTGTCTAACAGTTTTATTGTCTAACAGGTTTTATTGTCTAACAGGTTTTATTGTCTAACAGGTTTTATTGTCTAACAGTTTTATCGTCTAACAGGTTTTATTGTCTAACAGGTTTTATTGTCTAACAGTTTTATTGTCTAACAGGTTTTATTGTCTAACAGGTTTTATTGTCTCAGGTTTTATTGTCTAACAGTTTTATTGTCTAACAGGTTCTATTGTCTAACAGGTTTTATTGTCTAACAGTTTTATTGTCTAACAGGTTTTATTGTCTAACAGTTTTATTGTCTAACAGTTTTATTGTCTAACAGGTTTTATTGTCTAACAGGTTTTATCGTCTAACAGGTTTTATTGTCTAACAGTTTTATTGTCTAACAGGTTTTATTGTCTAACAGGTTTTATTGTCTAACAGTTTTATCGTCTAACAGGTTTTATTGTCTAACAGGTTTTATTGTCTAACAGTTTTATTGTCTAACAGGTTTTATTGTCTAACAGGTTTTATTGTCTAACAGTTTTATTGTCTAACAGTTTTATTGTCTAACAGGTTTTATTGTCTAACAGGTTTTATTGTCTAACAGTTTTATTGTCTAACAGGTTTTATTGTCTAACAGTTTTATTGTCTAACAGTTTTATTGTCTAACAGGTTTTATTGTCTAACAGGTTTTATCGTCTAACAGTTTTATTGTCTAACAGTTTTATTGTCTAACAGGTTTTATTGTCTAACAGGTTTTATCGTCTAACAGGTTTTATTGTCTAACAGGTTTTATTGTCTAACAGTTTTATTGTCTAACAGGTTTTATTGTCTAACAGTTTTATTGTCTAACAGTTTTATTGTCTAACAGGTTTTATTGTCTAACAGGTTTTATCGTCTAACAGGTTTTATTGTCTAACAGTTTTATTGTCTAACAGGTTTTATTGTCTAACAGGTTTTATTGTCTAACAGTTTTATTGTCTAACAGGTTTTATTGTCTAACAGGTTTTATTGTCTAACAGTTTTATTGTCTAACAGGTTTTATTGTCTAACAGGTTTTATTGTCTAACAGTTTTATTGTCTAACAGTTTTATTGTCTAACAGGTTTTATTGTCTAACAGGTTTTATTGTCTAACAGTTTTATTGTCTAACAGGTTTTATTGTCTAACAGTTTTTATTGTCTAACAGTTTTATTGTATAACAGGTTTTATTGTCTAACAGGTTTTATCGTCTAACAGTTTTATTGTCTAACAGGTTTTATTGTCTAACAGGTTTTATTGTCTAACAGTTTTATTGTCTAACAGCCCGCATTTTTATTGTCTAACAGTTTTTAATCTAGCTATATGAAATTGGGCAGAATCATCGAAAACATTGGCAGGATGTGTGATTTTTCGACCCCCTCCCTCCCAACAACACTTTTATGAATGAAAAAATGATGCTGTTTCATTTATTAAAATGGTATTTACTCCCCCCCCTCACCTATTTCTATTGTCTAATAGTTTTTAATGTAGTTGTATAAAGTTGGGTGGGGTCGCTGGAAAACTTCGCATGACAAGGGGTATTGATGATTGCTTGACCACCCACCCACCCTTCCTCCTTCCAGCAATATTTTGTGAATATGAAGATTATGCTATATTACATTCCTTACTGCTGGTTCTTCCTCTAATTGCATTGTCTGATAGTTTTTAATCAAACAGTTCGTGGGTAACGAACTGTAAGTAAGGAGCAACCCGGCTCAATAGTAACTGAAACTCTAGAAAAACGAATTCTGATACCAATAGATCCATGAAAAGCATCAGATGTTTATGCTGATTTCAAATATGTAAGTTTCATCAAGTTTGGTCTTATCCTTCAAAAGTTACGCGCCTTAGAAAATTTGCCTTATTTTCGAAAAAAATGGGAAACAACCCCTAAAAGTCATAGAATTTTAATGAAAATCACACCATCAGATTCAGCGTATCAGAGAACCCTGAAAGATGACGGATGCTTTTTTCCAGGGGACATAGTATCGATCCAGTAGTCCTAGAATATCGTGAGAGGGCTCATTCGAATGGAAATTAAAAGTTCCGGTGCCCTTTTTAAGTGACCAAAAAAATTGGAGGGCAACTTGGCCACTCCAATTACGTGGACTACGTGGGAGGATGTTTGCTTGGGAGAAGGGACTTTTCTATGAAGGAGGCGCCGGATTTCCCAGCATTATTTAAAAAACGATCAGAAATTAAATAAAAAAAAACAAGTTTTTTCAACTGAAAGTAAGAAGCAACATTAAATCTTAAAACGAACAGAAATTATTACCTATATGAGGGGGTTCACCCCCTAGTCAATACCTCGCTCTTTACGCTAAAGTTTTTTTAGTACTTTCAAAAGAGCTATCTATTCTAATTAAACGGCCTTTGTGATTCAGGGGTTTGTGATTCGAACAAAATTCGAACTTTAGCGTAAAGAGCGAGGTATTGAATAGGGGGCAAACTCCCTAATATACGTAATAAAAACATACGAATATAGAAATTCGTTAATTCGTAAGTTACAACAGAACAAAATTTCGAGAAAGCCATTTAGCCAAAAAAAAGAAAATTAATATGCAAATTTCGTTTTAATTATTCATGTACGGTGAGCCAAGATCAAAGCTGCATTACTTCAAAAACGTTCCGAAATTAAATAAAAAAAAACAAGTTTTTTTTAACTGAAAGTAAGGAGCGACATTAAAACTTAAAACGAACAGAAATTACTCCGTATATGAAAGGGACTGTTTCCTCCTCAACGCCTCGCTGTTTACGCTAAAGTTAGACTCTTTCTCACAACTCTATTTTGTAAAACAATAAAAAACTTTGGTGTAAAGGGTGAGGCGTTGAGGAGAGGACAGCCCCTTTCATATACGGAATAATTTCAGTTCGTTTTAAGTTTTAATGTCGCTCCTTACTTTCAGTTAAAAAAAACTTGTTTTTTTTTTAATTTATAATAAGAGGCTGGACAGAATCGCCAAAACATTGGCAGGATAAGGGGTAGGTACGATTTCCAGACCATTACATTTTTTCTTTTTTGTAAAGATTTTTCCTTTGGTCGTTTCAAAACTATGAAGTTTTAGGGCAGTATTACATTTCGTCAGTGCTGTCACATTGATTTGTGAAAACAGATAAGAAAACTAATCGGCTAAACCTGACAAAGTTTTTTCCGTAAAAATTCAAACATTTACAATCTGTTGATTTCCAAAAATAACTAACTTCAAAGGAAAGATACACTTTAAGCTGTTTGGTGTTATATGTTTTTAGCGATTTTTTTTCCTTTTTTGCTGATTTTTCAACCGTGTTTCTTTCTCTTTTTTTTTAATTTGGCATCTGGCTCTACCAAAAACTAGCAATAACCATATATGGAGGTTTTTTTATTAAAGAATTGAATTGACGATTTTTTTTTATTTTTTTTTTTAAGATATATGTGGTTTTATGCGTTTCCACTGAATCAGTTCTAACAATCAGATTTTATTTTTCTGTCCTTGAATAACCAATAATTTTTTCGTGCGAAGGTGCGAATCTAGGGGGCAAGGGGGCATGTCCTCCCCCAGAAATTTGAAGATTAAACTATTTATTTGGACAGAGGGACAAGAAATATCAGTAGGGGAGCCCAAGTTTTCCTGATTCCCCCCCCCCCCCCAAAAAAAAAAAAATCCGTGTCCGCTCCCGGCAGAGGAGACAAAAACCTATCTGATCTCTCCCTCTCTACTTTTTAGATGCTTATACCCCTCTGGAATAGAATTCATAGGATTTTTGAAATTTTTTGATGAGCCTAAGCGTTCTGCAGGACCCAGATTAAAAAATGATCTACAAAATATTTTTAGAAATAATTACTTCTTTTTATAACTACTTCCTAGACACTTGTAGCAATAGCCTCTTCACCTTTTAGCCAATTATTAAAGGCAATCAATACATGCAATAGAATGGTGTCTAAGCTGCGTTTTAAAGTAGGTAAGCGTGATTAAATGTTTTTAAGTCACGCATATTACTATGTTCCTGAGCTTTAGGATTTTTATTTGTTTTATCGCTACTTAATTGTGAATAGATTCGAAGTCAGGTGGCAGTTCGTAGTTAAATCGTATAGGTTTAATAAGCACGAAATATGGTCAGCTCAACATAAAATTCGGTGTCTTCCTCCCTTCCTCCTTCGTCATCTCAAGTTTTTAGCAGTATCCCCATAGCGTTTCCTAAGATATTGTAGATAGAGTATCTTGACAATTTGGATATGCACGTTATCTTTCCATTTAACGTCGCCCCCAAGAAATAATTCAACTTACACTGGCCCCCCACCCTCAACACTCCCTGAATGCGCATAGATTGTAAGTCTTATTAAGGATTAAGCCGTGAAATTGATTATAGCGCGATTTTAAGCCCTTAACTTGATAAAAGCAATCGGTACAGTTACTAGGATGGTGTCTAAACTGCGTTTGAAAGTTAGGAGCGTGATCAAATATTTTTGAATCAAGTTCATTGCTATGTTTCAGAGCATAAGATTTTTATCTTTGTTTAATGTAGTTAAAATGGATTGATTACAGGCCTTTTATAGGTCTGAAACTAATAGAGAATATGGGTATTCATTTGATCCGCCCTATTTGAAAATGCCTAGTCATCTTTTTCCTTTATTTGTACTTCACTTATATTTTATCTTGTATTGTAATTGTATGGTATTGTAATATGGTGTGCTATATTATTTGATTTTCTGTTTTGTTTGATATCTAAACTCAATAGTTTATTAATATCTACTTGACCTGCCCTCGGCTACTCTATGGATACTGTTTTTCCTTTTGGCTATTGTTTTCCTGATTGCATACACATTGGCTCTAGACAGGAGCGGATCCAAAGGGAGGGGAAAGAAGCACCTGTGGCCCCTTGCACTCCCAGAATGTTGAAAGTTTCACTACCTATAGAGGCGGAAATACAAAAAATACTGATCTGGGGATGCAAGGTTCATTGTTGTCCCCCTCCTCCTCCCCCACCCCTAAAATATATATATATAAATTCTGTATTGACCGTGGGTCCAGAAGCCCTAGAACGGGTAATTTTGGGAATTGATTGGGTAGTTAAACCCCTATATTATCAACTAACAGCCTGTTCCACAAACTCTCTAGGCGTTTTTGCGAAGGTGCTAATGCTGGAACAGAAAATGGAATATTCCCGTGATATTAAGCAAAAACTAAATGGATTGCTTCTTGTTCTTAAGACTACTGTATTAATTGTATTAATTATAATTTATTAATTGTATTAATTATAAACATTTGTCTTAGCATAATTTCTTATAAATTTGGCAATTAAGGTTATGTTTCCTATGTAATGTTTAGATGCATGGGCGTAGGGAGGGGGGCAGCTGCCCCCCCCCCTAGACCTTCAAATTTACATTAGATATGGCTGAAAAAGCAGATGGTTGGAAAAACAGTTGATAAAAGGCCCTCCATTACACTATCGACTGCCCCCCCCCCCTAGACAATATGCTGCCTATGCCCGTGTTTGGATATTTATGTTTGTGCAGTCCTATTGTTTTAATGCTTCTACATAAGACGAAAATTTTGCTATTTTTCGGCAGCTAATATTCACTTTTATGTGTCTACCGAGCTACGCCTCAGAAATTTGTTTGATATTTTTTAACTTTGATATGTACGTGAAAAAAAAATGTGAAATTGGAATTTTTTTTTTTTAAGCAACTTTAGATTACTCTCTAAGAAACATTCTTACATCAAATTTATTTTTGAATTAACTGTGGATGCTTAGTCAATAGACTTATTCGTAGTTAGAGTACCACAAGAAAATTATCTTGTTGTAAGAATGTGGGGGAAGTACTGTAATAAGTTTTGTTTTTACGAGGGGAGGATTCCAAGGGGAGTGTTTCTCATTTTCCTCCTTTGATACATTTTCAAATAGTTTCTTGTTTCTGGGGGATAGGGGGCATCGTCCCCTTGTCTCTTCTCTGGTTTTTCTCATGACTCATGGTATTAGAAAATAAAGCTGAAAGGAAACAGTAACAATGTATAGCGGCCCTAGGCCCGGGCCTAGGGGTGCAATATCACTGAATGATTTTTTTTTTCTTAACAAAAACTGGACCAATATTATTTGTCTTCAGAGTACCAGGTGAACTCTGCTGCCATGCAGCGTATTCACAGAAAATGATTTTAAAGCAACGCAGGAATTCCGTGGCCTTTTATTAACTGTCAGATTTCTCCCAAGAATGTTAGCAGAGAGTTCGGTATCGCCTCTCTCTTTCATTGCTTTTGGCTCGTCAATTGTGTTCCTTTCAGTAATTCCTCTATCCCCGAGTTTCTGGGAATTTTCCTGAAGATCTCGCAAAAACGCAGCGGCAAAGACGCTTGGGCTTAGGAGCGTCAAAGCTTTAAATCCGGCCCTGATTGTTGCCATACCTTCTTTTTTCAGCTTTCAATTTATTTTTCTCGCAACTTTTTACAATTTGTTGTGTTTCCAAATATTTCATACAAGATAAAGATCTAAAATGTCAGCTTGAAAAATGCCTTTTTTTATGTTTTAATTGCAGAAGGTTGGAAAAATAACTGCCTCTTCTCTTGATTTTGAAATTTTTTTTTTTTTTGCATATCATATTAAATATATGCAATAACAAATCCTTGTCCCACTGCATTTCTTTGAATTGGCTCCCCTTGTGTCTGGGGCGTAATTTTCTGTAGGGTAGGGGACAACTGCCCCCCAGACTTCAGTTTACCCCGTCCCTCAAGCTGAAATTTATTGTTTTCATAAATCTTGTCAAAACTAAGATAGGCCTATATAATTCAAACACCCACTGAAACGGATCAGTTTTCTTTAGTATTACTATATGGCTCATTTTTCATTTCTCACTTTGTCATTTTCACTTGACTTGGAAAAATCAACTCCTACTTGCCCCCCCCCCAGAGTTTTGACGAAATTACGGCCCTGCCTTGTTTGTGCCAATTTAATTGTGCTCTGAAAAGTCAATAATCTAGACTCTTTTATATGGATTATTGAAGTGTGACGGAAGTGTTTTGCTTCGATTATTACTCTTATTTGTAATAACACAACAGCAATTAGGTTTCTTTACGCCTCAATAATCACTGGATATAGTGATTATAAAAAAGATAAGGTTTTTGTAGGTTTGGACTGCTGAATCAACCAAAATCTTTGGTGAAATGGAATATTGAGTTGTTTGTGCGGTGTCACTAGAATGCCTAAAGCTCATATCGGACGTTTTGACACTGCTGAGACAATGCCCGAAAACTCTATGCTAAGCTGTTCTCAAATGGAGAATGAGCAGTATAATGTAGATCAAGAGGATTAAAGTGTGATTGAATGAACCTTGTTCAGCTGATCCTCCCTTTGAGAACAACTTAAAAAACGATTTTTTGTAATTACTTCAAAGCTGTGAAAATGCCAGATACAACCTTTAGACGTCAAAGTGAGGTTGTATGCAGGGCCATACCCAGGATTTTTTTTTCGGGGGGATTTTACAAAAGAACTCCCCCCCCTCCCGAAAACAAATTTACAAAAAAAAACTTTAAAAAAGGCATAAAAAAATTTATATTCATTTTTGTTACATTATTTACGAGTCGGGAAAATCTTTTGGGGGGGGGGGTCAAAACCCTTAACCCTGCCCCTGGATACGCCTTGGTTGTATGCATTATCTGCTAGGTTCAAACAAAGGAATAGTTTTTAAATATTTGTTGTAGTTATTTTCGTTAGCTATTGGTTCACTGCCACAATTCACTTAAATAAGATTTCTTTTTAATTAAAAAATTTGTATCACAGCCTCGAAGGGCTGAATTCGAATTTCGGGGTTGATAAATAAAAATAGAACAAACAAAAAAAAGCATAAGAAGCAAACAAAACTAAAAGACGGACAAAAGAATGCCAGAGTTAAAAGCATCAGAATGAAAATCCAATCATTAGTCGTGATTTTAACTGAGATTAGTCATATCATGTTAAAAAGATAAAATCGGGTAAAATCAATAAAACATAGAAAATAAAGGTAAATATGAAAAATTAAAAGATACATTAAAAAAGGGAAGGGAAAAAGCGAATAAATACAAAACATAGACTGAACCTGTACCAATTAATATGAAGAGGGAAACTTGCGGGATGTCTTGTTTATTTTTATTTTATTTGTTATATTTATTGTATTTTATTTATTTATATATTATGTTTTATTTTTATTTTATTTTTTATCATTTCATTTTATTATTGTTTATATTATTTTTCCGAAACGTAGGGACAAAGTCTTTTTTCAGACCTGGAGGTACATCAGCGAACGGTAGACAAGGTAGGCAGAGGCTGGGAAACTGCTTCGGGAGGACGGAGTCTGGGTGGGGAGCGCCTTTCTGAAATTACTTGGTTCTTAAGGAGGTTGGAGCCTCATCACCCAGTTTGACTTCTAATATTATCTCCGGAAAGATAGAGAGAGAGAGAGTTAATTAATAAAAAAGGACCAAAACAAGGCCGTATCCAGGGGTGGGGGGGGAGTACAGGCTTTGAACCCCCCTCTGTCCATTTCTTCGTCTGACTCGTTAAAAGGTAACACAAATGGATATAAACAAATTGTTGTTGTGTTTGTAAAGTTTTTTAACCCTCCCGAATAAAAATCCTGGATACTCCATTGACCAAAATATATATAAAATGATGATAATAAATAATAAAAATCAATTAACAATTACAACAACCGAATGACAAATGAAAGGCGTGATCTCTTAAATATTATCTTTGAATAGAAATCTAGTCGATTTTTTTTCCTCAGAGTTCATTATTCTGTAACGCACTTTCACCAAATATTATAGGACTGGATCACAGAGCCAACCCCAATCTTCGGCGAAATAGGATATAGAGCTGTTTCTATGTTGCCACTGTTACGCCTAAAAGACATTTTCTGACATTTTCACATTGCTGATATAAATACCGAAATGTGTTACATAAGCTATTCTCAAAGGAAAAATCTGCTTAAACAATATTCAGAGATCAATGGCCTCTGCTTGTGTGTTAGAGAATTTGATTTTTGATTGTCCAAATTTGCTTTTGTTGGGGACGGAGGTTGGGTAGCTATCTAAATATTACGTAAAATTGAGGTTTTCAACTTAGATTTGTTATACAAAATTCATGACGGCAAAGGGGTGTCAACCAGAATTGTTTCCTTTTTTATCTGTTTTGAGTTTTCCTTCGTCCTGAAATTTTAATTGAAATGTTTACAAGGCCGGAAGTTTGAAAGCAGACAAGCAGTAAAAATAGCCAATTTTTTGCGTCAATAATCAATATAACCATATTTTTTTCCACCAACGTTTATTGTTCTTTTTAAGGTCTCTTTGGTCCAGTCTACTTACCATTAGAAGTATCATTATGTTGCCTTGCCTCTGTCTGCATGACCTGTAAGTCTGTATGAATCTGACACAACAAAATTTACTGATCAAGTTTCAAGTGCCTAACGTTTAAAGTCAAAACCGTCATGTTGGTAATTTTGTTATATTTTTATAGGATCTATTTATCTTGCTTGACTTGCTTGGAACCAGGAACCCGACATTCTATTCCTACTTTGATAGTTCTGATAGTTCATACCAGCGACTAGCAGTAATTGAAGATAAACTCAGAGGTTATAGAGCTATTCCCCAAAATGTCAGCCGAAGGAAGTTTTTTAGCAAAAAAGAACGTTTGCTGCTATTGAAGACGATCATATTCCATTCTTACAGAGAGGTATATTAAATATTTTTTGGGACTTTTCTATTTTGTGCTATTGTGTCTGTGAAAAATGATTAAAACGGACACTCATTTTTCTAAATTTTCAGGTTAAAATTGTTTTTGCTTTTTTTTTATTGCCAACTTTGAATCTATTGTGAATCTGACTCTATTGTGCAGATTATAAAAAAAAAATTGTGTACACCAAGCCTAAAACTTTCGAAAAGTTTCACATATACTTGTCTCTTCTAGCTAAAACTGTATTTTAGGGAAGGGGAGACCTGAACTTGAGCGCTCATTCTCAGTTATATTTAAACACGCAATTTTAAGGGTCCTTGCCCAGTAGTCACAGTGAATTACTGTGAATCACAGTGAATTACACAGTGAATTACAGTGAAATCACAGTGATTATCACTATTGTTAATCACTATTGTTAATATGTTAATCACTATTGTTAATATATAATATATTAATCACTATTGTTAATATATATTGTTAATAATATAGTGATAATCACTATTGTTATTGTGAATCACAGTGAATCACAGTGAATTACACAGTGAATTACAGTGAAATCACAGTGATTATCACTATTGTTAATATATCACTATTGTTATTGTGAATCACAGTGAATCACAGTGAAATCACAGTGATTATCACTATTGTTAATATATAATATATTAATCACTATTGTTAATATATATTGTTAATAATATAGTGATAATCACTATTGTTATTGTGAATCACAGTGAATCACAGTGAATTACAGTGAAATCACAGTGATTATCACTATTGTTAATATATCACTATTGTTATTGTGAATCACAGTGAATTACACAGTGAATTACAGTGAAATCACAGTGATTATCACTATTGTTAATATATCACTATTGTTATTGTGAATCACAGTGAATCACAGTGAATTACACAGTGAATTACAGTGAAATCACAGTGATTATCACTATTGTTAATATATCACTATTGTTATTGTGAATCACAGTGAATCACAGTGAATTACACAGTGAATTACAGTGAAATCACAGTGATTATCACTATTGTTAATCGACCTTGATTGCCGACAGTTGAAAATCTACCCCGTCAGAAATAACATAAATTAGAATATATTCAAGTTATAAAAAATCAAGAAAATATGTACTTAAATCCATTTTCAAAGACGCAAAAATTGCATTGATCACCATTATGGAACAACTTTGATTGCCAATAGACAACAGTTTACTCTTTATAAATAACAACAGATGAAAATCTAATTTTTAAAACAATGTCAGTTAAAAATTTTTACATATACATATTATTTTTGTATAAAAAAAAATGCTACAAATAATTAAAAAAAAGAAACGTGAAATAGAAAAAAAAGGAAAAGGTGTGTTTTGTTGCTTTTTTAAATTAGCAAAAATTGTAATGACGATAGTCAATATTATTAAGAGCTTATCAAGGATTTTGCTTGAGGGGGGCGGGAGCTTAGGGGTCTTTTATAGTTTGTATTTTTAAGGTCATTTTACGAGTCAGAGAAACATTTCGAGAGAAGGCAGTGGGGGGGGGGGTATAGTTTATGGTTGTAACAATCTCTTAACATGGATCTTTTCTGTTACACGTACACCTCTATTTAAAATCTATTAGGGACAAAATGAACATGCTACTCGATTCCTTTTTGTATGCTCTTGCCAAATATACTAATCAATTTACTTGCAAATGCCCCCTTCCTGATGGTCCTATATATATATATATATATATATATATATATATATATATATATATATATATATATATATATATATATATATATATATATATATATATATATATATATATATAAGCATTTTATCTTCATGTGATTGAGTAAGTAATTTACCAAAAATAACACCTGAAATGTTTCTAAAAAGTGGTTAATAATAGAAGGAAACATGATAATCTGATTAATAAAAGCAGCGTTCGGGTTATAATGTAATGTAATATAATATATGTAATTTATCATCTAATATTATAAAGCAAGGGTTTCAGGAAACATTTTGAATAGTGGTATACGTATAACAGAAAAGATCAATTTCATATTCTGATTTATTCGTATTGCTTATTTTTCAAAAAAAAAAGATTTAAACTATTACGCAAAAGTATTGATGTTAGAAAGTCTGTTGACAAAAGTGCTCGATGTTACTGCCATCTAAATTCTATATTGTCAAGCAAGCTAGATCACAACAGTGAATCGGTCTTCCTTAATTTTTGAAATGAGCGACTAAAAAAGCGCAGCATTAACGAACTGCTTCCACTATCTTAGAATTTTCCGGGGTTTCCCAGTATTTTTTCCAAAAAATTGAGTTCTCCATGTAATCCCCCCCCCCGGAAATAGCAATAATATAAAATAACGATTTATATTTCGCGTTACCGCTCGTGTATTTATGACTTTAATTTTTGGGGAGATTACGGGGAAACCAAGATTCTGTGGAATTCTAGGAAACACCGGAAAGATTGGCGAGAGTCGAAACACTGTGGGTTTATAACACCAAATAAAGCCTATTTGAAATAAAAACACACAAAATTAACAAGCTTTGAATGGTATATTCTCAATACTGCTACTACTACTAACAACTCACCTCAGTACCAAGCCGCCTGTGGCCAACACAGCTACGCACGCTCCTCCTCTATCCCAATCTATTCAAAGCCTCCCTCTTTAAACCCTCCCGGGAAGTTTCCATTTCCTTTAAACTTTTCTTTATGACAATCTCCCGCCCCAACCGCGGACGACCTGTTTTCCATTTAGCCCTAGACGGTTGGCCGAAAAGGACAGTCTTTGGCAATCTGTCATCCTTCATCCGAAGAGTGTGCTCTAGCCATCTCAACCTTTCTCTCATTATAGCCCTAGATAGCGGGATTGAACTGCACTCTTCGTACAGCCCATTGTTTGAAATACGACCAGTAAATCGAGCACCCAGAACAATCCGTAGGTAATTGCCTGACTAGGCTCCTGTGAACTAGGTTGGGTTTAAAAAATCTGGATGGTCCTGATGGTTCGGGAGGTGTGGTCCCCCCATCAGGTTAGTCTAGTCTTCCGTCCCTAGTTAAACATATGAGAAATCATAATGCGGTTTCCTCATCGTGGTAGTCAGGTGGAAACGGCCGGAATTGCATATATCAATTCTTGCTAAGCCTAACCGCAGAGGGTGCCATCAGGGAGTGGAGACCTGCATGGGTAAATATATTTCCACGAAACGTCCAAATGCAAGTCAATGTAAAGAGTCCAACCCATGCTACGGCATCCCCGGCAAGCGATGCGTTGAAGGTTTCATCAGCGCCTTCTCTGAAAAATTGGCAAGCTGAGGTACTACTTCGGAAACATAGACACCCCCTCAGTGCACGGTGCTGGAACGTCTGCTCGATTAAATGCCTAACGACCCAGTCGTTTATCGCTGGGCAATTGTTGCGTTACATTATAGACATAATGTGCGTTTCAGAAACTCAAATCAACGGCATTATGGAAGGCTCAGAGATTAGAACTCCTGAGGACGAGCTTTTTTCTCCTTTTTCAACTCCGGATCCCTTGATGGATCTACGTATGGTGGAATGGGCATCATTTTAAGCCCCCTATCAGCGAAGTTACTTCTAGAGTGGGAACCTATCTCATATAGAGTAGCAAGAGCGTGATTCAAAGGCCACCTATTCTACATATCGGTTATTGTAGTTTATGCTCCAACCAGAGACGCACCGGAGGGCGAAGCAGATCTTTTTTATCAAGTTCTAACTTGTACGCTTAAGAAAGTCCCAAAACGAGACCTCATCTTTATTGGAGGCGACTTTAACGCCAGAATCGGGGGGAAAATTATCCAATGCTGAGTCTGCCATTGGCCACTTCGGTCTTGGGGTTAGATGTGGCTGGGAATCAAGACTTCTCCACTTTGCCATGGTGAATGATTTGGTCATTACCAATACATTATTCAAACACAAGCCCAGCCACGGAGCCACATGGCATTCAAGAGTTGGTAGAGCGAAAAGCCAGATTGATTACATACTCATGTCCAGCCGTTTGAAATCAATCGCTACGAACAGTAGGTCGTACACTGGAGCAGATACTGGCTCAAAAAATGGGTCGGATCATCTTCTAGTCAAGTTATATCTAAAGTTACGACTTGCAGCACGCTCCAATAGGAAACCTCCACAAAGATTTGATACCAATCGCTTCGATGATCCTAATATACGACAGGCATTCTGCTTAGAGTTGTCTAACCACTTTGAAGCTCTCCAAGTGCAAGCAAACGACGAGAAAACTAAAAGTTTGGATGAAGAGTGGTTGACCAAACGCAATACAATCCACGAGGCTGCAGAACCTACGATAGGATATCGCAAAAGACTATCCAAAAAATGGATGTCAACACGCACAATTCAGATGACTGAGCACAAGCAACAGATATCGGACAGAAAATCGGAGTTGTTCAAACGCCTGAGAAGAAAATGCCGCCAGTCGGCTAAGAATGATAAGAACCAGTACTGGGAGAGAATCGTTGAAGACACGGAAGCCCCTGCCTCTAGATCTGACACCAGGAAGATGTATCAGCTCCTAAAATCAATCAGGAGTAAATCACATAAGCCTACTAGTACATCCGTCGAAGATGAAAACAGCAAGTTACTCTCGAGTAATACCGAAATAATAAATTGCTGGAAGGAGCACTTTGACAAACTACTTAACCAGCACCAATTCTCCACAGCAACGTAATAAGCGCTGCCATAATCCAAGTCGTAGCCTTGATGACCTGCAGGAACCAAACTTTCCCAGCAGCATTTACAATGACGTGAACGTGGCTCCCCCACGTTAAATGAAGTCCAGCAAGCAATCAATTGCCTAAAAAGTAATAAAGTCCCTTGTCCTGATGCCATTCTGGCTGAACTTTACAAGTATGGAGGGACAGCAATTGTCAGCAGGCTTCATAAACTAACCTGTCGTATATGGGAAGAAGAGATAGTTCCACTTGATTGGGGAAACTCTATCATCCTTCCAGTCTTCGAAAAAGGGCTGAGCACAAAATACAGCAATTATCGTGGGATTTCTCTCATTTGCATTGCTGCAAAAATATTTGTCATAGTGCTACATAATTGTTTTCGTATCCAGTGCAACTTAAAGACAAGGCCCAATCAAGCGGGATTCCGCCCAGGCATCGGAACAATTGACCAACTATTCGTCTTAAGACAAACCCTTGAACACAGGGCAAAACACCAGAAACCGACAGTGTCTCTATTCGTAGATTTTATTACAGCTTTTGATTCGGTTCTAAGGGATAGAATCTTGGAGGCCATGACAGAGGATGGAGTACCAGGCAAAATAGTCAGACTTATCCAAGTATAACACCAACATACGCGAGCCCCAATTCAGATCGATGGAGAACTCTCCTCGATGTTCCAAATTCATTTTGGTGTCCGACAGGGATATATATTGTCTCCCGTCTTATTTAATTTCGTGATCGACTGGATTATGACCAGAGCAATGACGACCTTTTCAGGTGTTGAAGTAAGTCCCAATTTTGTGATTGTCGATTTGGACTACGCCGACAATATTTGCTTGTTAGCTGAATCTTATTCAGAAGCCCAATCTGTGCTATCGTAGGTAGCTGAAGAATCCTCTCTGGTTGGCCTGAAAATAAGCTCCCCGAAGACAAAAGTCATGGCGTCTTGTATATCATCTCAAGACCCCCCAATTTCACTAGGACAGTCGCCCATAGACGAGATACATGAATTCAAGTACCTAGGCTCTCTGGTAGACCCAATAGGAAAATGCACATCAGAAATACAGTCAAGAACTGCTTCAGGAACTGGAGTCTTCACCCAGCTAAATCACTCTCTGTTGAACCAGAAAAATGTTCTTCTGAAAACAAGAACAAGGATTTACCAGGCCCTTGTTTGGTCTGTCTTACTATACGGCTGTGAGACATGGGTTATGAAAGCATCCGACATTCAAGCCCTCAACGTATTTGACCATTCATATCTAAGGAGAATCATTGGCATTAAACTCCATGATCGTGTCAGCAGTGATGAACTCCAAAAAATATGCCATCAGTGTTGTGATTTGGTCACTATAATTAAGCAAAGAAGACTCCGATGGTTCGGTCATACACTTCGCCGTCCACACCACACCCTTGTCAATAAAGCCCTCAGATGTACACCTCTTTCGGGATGGAAAGAGCGACATGGGGGACAAAAGAAAACTTGGCTCGCCTGCATCAAGGCTAACCTAGACTCAATCGGTGGCTTCAAGAAGTATGGACGAAGAGGGGAAAAGTCCTGGCTCGAATTGATTGAGCCACTCGCAAACGACCGAGACTCTTGGCTTACTACAATGACGAAGCTTCTGGACGCCAGGGAGAGTGGAGATGCTTGAGTCCTGCTACAAGTACAAGTAAGTAATTCCTCCGGAAAACATCTAGCAAATCTTCATCTGCTTTTCGGAGCGCCTGTGCTTGAGAGACATATTTGACCACTGTCATCACTGTAGCCTCCAATATTCTATTCTTGGTTTGCAGTCTCATCTTCCTATTCTTCCAAACTTTTTTTAACTGCGAAAAAGCACCCTGAGTCTTGGCTATTCTACTTTTAACATCTTCACTGCTCCCACCATCTTTACTAATAATACTACCAAGGTAAGTGAAGCTGCCCACCTGATCAATCTTTTCATTACGCAAAGTCACCTTTTCATCTTCACTTATTCCTAGTCTTAGTGACTTAGTCTTCCTAACATTAATTTTCTTTACTAATAATACTACCAAGATAAACGAAGCCGTCCACCTGATCAATCTGTTCGCTACACAGCGTCACCTTTTCATCTTCACTTATTCCTAGCCTTAGTGACTTATTCTTCTTAACATTTATTTTCAAATCTATTCTTGCACCCGGAACTCGCAAAACCTCTAAAACCTCATTTATTTTGCTCACACTTTCATCTAGGATGCTTAAATCATCACCATAATCTAAGTCCAGGAGATTTTTTCCTCTCCATTTGATTCCGTGGTCTCCCATTGTCTTTCCTATGCTTCTTAAGACAAAATCCATCAAAACTATCCATATGAAGGGGGATAGAACACAACTCTGCTTCACTCCTGATTTAATACGAAACTAGCTGCTAACCTCATTTCCTACCCTAACCGCAGCAGTTTTGTTCTCGTACATAGCACTAATACACTTGCTCGTAATCTATAAAACTGAGGACCAAAGGTGTTTGATAACTCAGACACTTTTCAATTATTAAACCAAAGAGTGAAAATTTGGTCAACACATCCTCTACCTTTTCTAAAACCGCACTGCTCTTCTCTTAAAACTTGTCTACAGTATCTCTCAGTCTAAAAAGTATCATATTACTAAGTAATTTGCTATCTACAGAGACCAGAGTAATGCCTCGATAATTACCACACTCACTCTTGTCACCTTTCTTATACAGTGGTTCAATTAAGGTTTCCATAAAATCGCTAGGTACTTCCCCCTTTTCGAAAATCATATTCATAATCTTCAGTAACTTCAATTTAACCTCAGAGCCGCCATATTTAAGAAACTCATTTACCACTGTATCAGCACCTGGAGCCTTATTATTTTTTAATCCTTTTAGTACTATCGCTAATTCTTCCTCACAAAACAAATCTTCCTTCACATCCAAGGTATCATAAACTTTTTCAATTTTCTCTACATCTTTTCCTGCAATTCTATCTCGGTTTAGCACATTCTTATATTGTGACCCCGTTTCTATCTTTAAGTGGGATTCCCGTTCCTATCTAATTCCAAATTGACTACTCCCTCTCAATTTATTAACATGCCAGTACAGTCTTTTACTATTATGCCGTCTAGCTGCATCTTCCAGATCCTCGGCAATTTTATCCGTGGCCTCCACTTCACACCTCCTTAGTTCATATTTTAATTCTTTTTCCACTTTCTTTACCTTCCTTTTGTTTTCATATGATCTATCACTCGGATAATTCTTGTACAAGCCCCTTCTCCTCTCTATTAAAGATAAAAAATTTTCACCGATATTCCTAGCTGTGGTCCTAACTTTCCTTCCCTAAGACACCATCAGCAACTTCGCAAATTGTTTTCCTAAAATTATTCCATTTGTCTTCCACATTGTCAAATTTTAAACTCTCAAGTTTAGTATTCAACTGTGTCTGGAATGTTTCTCTCAAATTCTCATCCTGGAGTCTATGAATATTATAACTTTCCGGGAGGTAGTTACCCTTCCGAAATTTCCGCTTTAAATTAACCCTGTACACTACCAGATGGTGATCTTTACTTTTAACATCAATAACAGCCCTCCTATATACCCTAGTATCTTCTATTGATCCTGCCAGTCTCGGTTTACAGTAACGTAATCAATAAGGTTTGTCTTATCATCACGTGAATACCATAGTAACTTATATGCCATTTTGTGACCAAACACCGTATTGGTTATAACTACATTGTTATACCTACAAAATTGCAACAGTCTGTAGACATTGCTGTTTTCTTTTCATACACCAAATTTACCTAGGCTAGTATACCATATATGCCTATTTCTACTGACCTGGGTGTTAAAATCTCCTTATAAAAACACCATATTTCTACCATATTTCATCTGAGTCACTAGTATTTCCGTCAGTCGGTTCTACAGGGGCATATACTACTCTAACTGATTCTGATTCTCAATATATTCAAGGTATGTTTCTTTTTGGTTAAACTTAGCTGTAGGATAGAAATCGTATATGAAAAATAGAAATATACCTTTAGATTCTTCATTCAATGCTCTTTCCGAAAATAATAACCCCATCTGTATATAATTACATTCTGTCTATTCTTGTTTAACATGTATCGTATAAAGCAGTAATGTAGCTGTCTCAAATTCTGAAATAAAATTTGTTTTATATGACGGGGCTCCCCCACACTAAAAAATGATGCATGCGTGCTAGATTGGGCCCATAGGTTGTTTTGGAATTAAATTAAAAATTAACTAATTATATTTTAACAACTCCCCTCATATAGAATAATTTCAATTTTTAAGTTTCACTGTCGTTTGACAAAAATGGTGTTTTTTTTTAATTAATTATTTAATTTTCCCTATATTTGCACTGGTAAAAATTCACTGTTGATTTTCGTTATTAGATAGATATTGGAAGGAAATTGCCTTTTTTCTAAAAAGTTTTTAGGAGTTGTAATCCATAGCTTTGTGAATTATAGCTTATTAAAATCTAAATATTAATTGAAATATATTAATATATTTGCAGCTAGTTTCTTTGTTTTAGTCATTTAAATTATGCAGTTTTTCTCCTTAATTTTATCACTTTTGATGCCGCTTCAGGTTTATCTCTTATAAAAGCAGTAATGGCAAGTTAGATGACAGACATAATGATAGATTTATAGTTTTGATATAAAATCTAACTTTACAGTCTTCATTTTTTTTATAATTTCTTTTTTTTTGTTTAATGGGGGGGGGGCTGGGGGTAGCGTGATTTTTCTTTCTGTTGAAGTGACAGATTAGAATGCGGTGGTCTGAAAGGTTTCCGACCTCAACGTGAAAATGGTAGAACTCGTCAATAAAAGTCAGGGAATGTTGTTGTCAATGTTTCAATGTTTCAGCCATTTTGGACGCTCAGTTTTTATTTGACAGTCGTTTGAGTGAGTCAATGTGAGTCTTTGTGTGAAAATGGAAAAAAAAAACAGAGTATCGAGCTGTCATTAAACTTTGTAACTTTGTAACATTAGATCACAGTTTATAGACAGTAAGCTTATCGCAGATAATTTCTGGTCTTCGGTCTCGGTGCGAACAAAAAGCTCCTCCCACTTGTTTCTGCCTTAGCGGATTAGTTTGTTATCGTCAATCACTGAGAAATGGTTACCAAGTGCATTATTCGTAATAGCGGGTTTCCACTTGTTTCGTGTCCAAGAGAAATCTGACTTGTCTACCCGCGAAAAGATCTGATAACGCCTATGTTTCTATCTGCAAAAACGTTCTCCGGAGCACTCGCACCCCTGTCCGGGTTTTTATAATGGGTGAGATAGAGAATGATCATACTGCTAATTCTATAAACTGTGCATTAGATGTAACTTTGATGCACCATTATACGCCTGAAACAAAAATACAGTCAAAACAGTGGACTGCAAAGGGAGAACTGGCTCCAAAAAAAACAAATCTGTTTTTTCGGTTGGAAAAGTAATGGCGACGGTTTTTGGGATAGTCATGGAGTTATCCTTCTGCTGCATAGCACATTTAATGTGATCCTTATGGGGTCCATGAGATCACTTTATTTTACTTTGGAATTCATTTTCCATTATTCCTTGTGCAGTCATTTCTACGTGTCCTTCATTTTAGTTTTTAGTTTGTTATTTCTTCTCTTGTTCTTCTCTTTCTTCTTATTTTTATATTATCTTATTATGCTTCTTATCTTTTTGTTATATAATTTCTTCTCTTTCTTATCCTATTTATTGAATAAGAATCAATCCATGAGTCATAGGACTTTCTGGATTCTATTTCTGATACTATTTTAAGTTTTTTGTGAGATTTTTTTATGAGTCTCTCACGTTTTGTTTTGTACTAACTTGAGATAATTTTTATACTCGCTTTTGTTAGTGTTTTAGAATTTTCTTTTCTACCTTTTTTTTTTTACTGGAGCATGTCTTTGAAATCAGTGTACATTGCTTTCAAATTTTTTTTAATGATTCCTTAAGCGATGATTCTACGAGCCCTTGTGTTTTCTTTTGTAAAGTATTAGGTCTTTCTTTTCCACTACCCTGCTTGGTCCCTTCTTTCTTTTCCTCAGTGTTTTTTTTTCACTATCATCCTTCTTATACAGTTTTTAGAGTCGCTAAAGCTAGTGCACACCATTCGTAGTCAAAGAGTTATTTCTTAAATTTTTACGAATCCTTTTGTGATCATTTCACGAGTCCTTGTATTTTGTTTTGTGAATAATCATGGCTTTCCTTTCTTGACCCTTCTCCCTGTGTCAGTTCTTCCTCTTTCCTCTTTCTTTTATCCTCTTTACAATCTTTCTGCTCTTTTAATAGTTTTCTTACTTTAATTTGTTTTTGTGAATTATTACGTCTTTTCTTTCCACTACTCTGCTCCCTTTTGCTAGTCTTTTTTCCTGTTTCTTATTTTCTCTTGTGTTTTGAATCGTTGAACTTAGTGCACACTATTTGGTGTCGAAGAATTGTTTTTCGGTTTTTATGAAGCCTTTTCCTTTTCATTTTAAGAGTTCTTGTATTTTGTTTTGTGAATAGTCGTGTCTTTCCTTTCCTGAATCTGCTCCCTCTTTCAGTTCTTCCTCCTTCGTCTTTCTTTTTTTATTTTACCTCTTTCTATTCTTTCTGTTCAATTGCCCTGACTCCTCTTGTGGTCTTGTGAGGAGATATTGCTGTTCTCGTATTTTTCTTAAATAATTTACTTTTATGAATTATTACTGTTTCCTTTCTACTATAAATTTCCTTTGCTCATACTGCTCCCACTTCCAATTTTTTCTCTTCCCTCTTTCTTTTTTTCTTTCCTCTTTACAGTCTTTCCTTTCCACTACCTGCTCCCTCTTGCGGTCTTATGGGGCAAAGCTTTTGCTTTCTTAGTTGTCTTTCATAATTTTCTTTTACGAACTATTACATATTTCCTTTCGATCTCCATGCTTCTTCATTCATTTCTGCTGTCTCTTTCCAGTTTTCTGTTTTCCTTTTCCAGTACTTCCTATCTTCGACCCTCCTCCCTCTGATATTCTGAATTGTTGAGATTAATAAGAATTGTTTTTTTTTTTTTTTATTAATTTTTGGTTTCTTTCAGGAGTCCGGATTCTTCATGTGATTCCTTCACCATTTCCATCAGTGTGGCATACTAACGCTGATGATGGGAGCGCTATACACTGGGAAACTGTTCAATCTTTAGGTCGAGTCTTTCAAGTATTTGTTGCTGAATATCTAGCACTGCAGCCTGCAGATCTTTCGCCTTAATCTACTACATGTAGTATTATATTAGCAGCGACTGCTCTTTTAACTTTGGTTTTACGGTCTTAGTGAGTTTATCTAGTAGCCCGGATTTTTTTTTCTTTTTTTTTACAGTATGTTTTTATCACGTTTTATCGACTATATAGTAGTTTTTACCACGGACTGCTCTTCTTTTTTGAACTTTGACTTTGGTGTGTTTACCTAATACCCCTAAAACCTTTTACAAATTTTTTATATTTTCTGAACCTTATAAATAATTTTAGTTCTTATATTC
This sequence comes from Artemia sinica, assembly GCA_027921565.1. Classification (NCBI taxonomy): domain Eukaryota; kingdom Metazoa; phylum Arthropoda; class Branchiopoda; order Anostraca; family Artemiidae; genus Artemia; species Artemia sinica. The sequence goes on along the minus strand of CM051260.1, from coordinate 9,034,397 downwards.
TGCCTATTGAGGTTTAAGCATCGAATAAATCAGCAAAACTTTGGTTGAAATCGTTTTAACTGCCATCTGACATATTGAATCTGAAATTATTTTTTTAGTTCTGAATGTTTGTTAAACTACTGAATGATGAATAATATGATACTTGAGTAAAATCTTGGATGGACTGGTTCTTAGTATCATCTTGCATGATGTCTGAAGATGAGTAAAAATAATGAAGGTTTTTGATTTTTCTGAATGATAATAATTGGTGCTGAAATTGAATGAAGTACAGAAAATTTTTAATAGTTTAACATTCTAAAGTTTTTGGAAATGAAATAAGATTGTGAAATATTGTGGCAATTAAATTGTGGCAACTTTAGTGAGTAAGAAATATTTATCGTATATTTTTGTGATAAATTTTTTTTCACCTTTTTTTCACTTTTGGAGAAATTAAAATTAGAAAATATTTTTTAACACAGAGATGAGAATCAGTGAGATAAGCGCAGAGCGAGAAGAGACTTGCATCAATGAATGGCTTATTAATATACCTAACTTATAACTTCCTAATACGCCTAATTATTATAATTAATATTTTGACTTTTAATTGAAATTTAATGGGGAACCATAAAAGACAGTTTTTCATCTAAACAAAAATTCCATAAAGATACAACCAAATTTCGTTGCATTTTTATATTTTTTCGATTTCTAACGTCACTGCCTTTTACTGAAAAGACCTTTTCTTGAAAATCATTCAAGTGTTGAAATTATTTGAAACTTTGCTGACAGATCGACTTAAATAATTATATTTATGTTGCGTCTTCGTTGGTTGTTATTTATACGTATTTGCAGCATTTTCGCAATTTACGCGCATTACCCCATTACGCTTGAGGGGTAAAAGAACGTCTTTTATTTTCTTGTATAATATTACTGCCATAATCTCAAAAAGACCTTCTTAAGAATAAATTAAAGCAATAAAAAGGGACCATTTTCAGAAACAATAGATTAATTGACGTCATTGACGACAATCGACATCAAATATATTGTAAAGTATTTTTCCTACTTTCTCATCTCTTCTGAAATTGCTATTACTCGGTGGTTTATTTTTTTCTAATCTGCATTCTTTGCTCTAATCTAGTTTGCTCCCTAATCTGCAGTATGATACCGCCTGCTATCCCCCAATCCAAGAGTTCTAGGTCCATTTTGGATCGATTGAACTTTTCTCGGGACACGTCTGGTCTCTGTCTTATTTCTGCTCGTGTGACAGCAATTTAGCATAACCTAAACATGTTTACATCATTAATCTATCTCCCTAAATGGAGATATCTCCAGCTATCTTGTCTTCAGCTATCTCCCTAACTCTAAGTATACAGTTTGAGTGGCCTAAGTCTTGATATTTCACATTGTTTGTATTAGTTTTGATGTGGAAGGTCGGCCGATAGGGGGTCATCTGTCACCGACTCGTTGCCATCTTTGAAGCTGTTAAACTAGATAATTGTAAAAATGTTTGAGTGGGTGTGACTTTTGTTCCCAAAAGTTGTTTTAAGAGTTAGGAAGTATCCTAAGAAGATTTTCCAGTTTTAGAACCAAACGTCATACAAATGTTTTATTCCAATTTTTCACCTAATTTGCACAGTTAATACTTTGCCAAGAAACGCACAGACTCCCATCTTCAACAGGCTGCCACACTGCATTGAACTTAAATCGGTTTATTGGTGCTGGATTCACGTATCAAGGTCGCACAAATCTGTCATTTCCCTACTAAAGGGTAAATATATCTACTCCTCCAGAGCAGTGGTGCCACCTGTCTTAAAAGTTTTTAATTGCATATATTGTTTAGTATTTTCTATTATACCTGCAGACAGAAGGGGGAGGGGTCTGACATTGGTCTATAGGACCGTCCCCTTGAAACAATTAACAATGGTTGCCTAAAATTACCCCCCCCCCTCCTTCTAAAATTCCGATCCCTTGAAATTGTTATACCTCTGTATCTTTTTATTTTAAGAATTTATTCCTTATTTAGGTCTTGATTTCGGAAGCATGTTTTAATCCACATATTTTATTTTTAACTATTTAAATTTTTTTTAGTTTTTCTGTTTATGCTTCCTATTATTTTTTTTCTGGTGTTTTCTATTGTTTCCCTTTTTGTTTTTAATGGTTTCTATTTTTTTATTATAGAGAGAGAAATTTATTAAAACAAAATAGCTTAAAATAGATAACAAATAAAATATTACAATTAATTAATTCAATTAGTTAATACAATTAATTAACCAGTCCCTATATCTGTAACAATTAATCTGTCCCTATGAGATCCTTTTTAGGGACTAATCTCAAATGTATTGTATTCTTATTTTTCTAATTTGCCAATGTAAATTAGAAATACATTTTGTTTTCATTGTGAAAAATGTATCCACTTGTTTTGATTTTTATTCATATTTAAGACTTATTCAGTTGTTAAAGTTAATCTTAGGATAGTTCCATTGTATATTTTCTTTTTTTTTAATTTGGTTTTTACTATGGTCTATTATGGATATATTTGAAGCATTATAGTTTCAGCTTATAAAATTATTTTTTCAACTTATCTAGATTATACTTTTTCTTATTTACATCAGTTCAAGTTTAACTTGTTTTAATGGATTCGTTTTATTTTATTTTCTCGCAGAAATAGCCATTGTTTAATTACGATTTTTTTTTTTTTTTTTTGTGTGTGTTTGGAAATATATTTTTTCGTTTGTTTTTGACTTGATGTTCGTGTATTCCAAGTTTGTCTGTTCTTTTGTTCTGATTTTCTTCCTTTCTTTTGTTTAATTTTCACAAAGACGAGATAAAATTTTTGGACGCCCTTCTTTGCTCCCTCTAGTTTGTTCTTAAGTTTTATTGTTTTGACTCTGTATTTGTATCTTACTTATTATGGTATTTTTTAGTCTGCTGCTTTTTTTGTTTTTTTTATGTTCGTTTTGCAGTGTACTCTTCCATCCCTTTTTTATTCCAAGATTTTACGTCATCGTGTCAGACAAATTTCATTCTTGTTTATTTTATTATTTTATTCTTTATTTCACCATGTTTGTGATTTTTTTTTCTAGGTTCATATTAATGACTATTATGTAAAAATAAAAATTTAAGAAGTAGTTGAATTGTAAAAGTAGCGGACATTTTAAATTGATTTAATACTTTGAGCTGAAAGATAAATTTGAGTTTATAGAAAAAAAATGTCAAAAGCATTTGACACGTTTCTCCGATGTTTTCATTTCATCCGCTAAAATATAATATTTTCTAACTGTTTGAACTATGAGGAGCACAAGCAGCTGTGGTGCAGCTGTGCAGCACCTCCATCATTTTGGTGCTGCAGTGACTTATTAGTAGTAATAGTAGTAATCTTTTCCTATTTTTCTTTATTACTTTTTTATTTTTAACGGTTTTATTCTTAGCGGTAATTGTGAATATTAATTATCTTATTTTTCTTCTGTTTTTCTTTCTTTACTTTTCTTTTATTCCCTTTCTGTTGCACGGAACATTTCTCTTTTTCTTTTTTTCAACTCACTTTCCGTTACTTTTTTTTATCTTTGTTTTGAACTCTTTCGGTGAATAACACGTTTAATGGGACCGTTGAGATCATTTTAATTGGCTTTGAGATTCAATTTCCATTATTCCTTATGCAACAAGTTCTTTGAGTTCCATATATTTTTTTTGTTGTTGGTTATTTTTCTCTTTTTTGTTCTTTTCTTCCTCTATTTATTACGACTTAGTTATTATCTTTCATTTCATTTCACTTCATTTTATTTCTAACAGTTGCGGTAATTAAGAATATAAATTGTCTTATTATTCTACTCCTTCTCTTTGTTTCTTTTCCTTTTTTGCATAGAGTATTTCTATCTTCTATTTTTCCTTTTGACAACTCTTCTTACGGCGCTTTTTATCTTTGTTTTGAGCTCTTCCGCTACAAAACAGGTTTAATGGGACTTTTATGATCATTTTATTTTGCTTTAAGATTTAATTTTCATTAACTCCCATGTAGCAACTTCAATGAATTCTATATTTTGTAGTTTGTGGCTTTTTTTTCTTTCTGGTTATGTTCAATCTCTATTAAATAAGACTTAGGTCTTATGTTTTAATTCCTTTAATTGTGTCTATTTCTTTTGGTTGTGGTAATAACGAATGCGTATATATGCACAGATATTTATCATTATATATTTTATTTTGGTTGAGTTTGTACCCTTTTTATCACTGAATAAATTTATTATAATTCCAATTTACTATGCAATAGCGTTTTTATTTTGATTAGACGTTTCAGAGACCAAATTGACCAAGTCCATAAACGAAACAGCAGAGAAACTCAAAAGAAGATTCGTTGGTAGTTTTAATGCAATAATCAACGGGTTGACAAGAAGTCTAAAATTATTCGGTGTTTTCTTATATGCAAACACAAAATGCCATCTACAAAAGTACGACATCTACAAAAACAGAACTAACTTAGGAAGTTATGAGTGGATTGGATTGTTTTAGAATAAACTCGTTAATTTGTATTTTTTTTTTTTTTTTTTTTTTTTTTTTTTTTTTTTGTCTTTGATTGATTTCTTTTTGTGCATATTTAATTAGCCTTAGAAATAGAAAAGGGTCGATGATCGTGATTTCTAGAATATCACATGTTGGTTTAACATGGACAGCCTTTTTTTCTCACGGTACTAGATCAAAATAAATTATGTTCAAAAAAAGTTATACCTATACAATTTTGCAATAGATATATCTCTATACATAATCTGACCAAAACAAAATTATATTGTAATTCTGCCCAAAATAAGGTGCTGATAGAGAAAGGCCCAAAAAATCAAAATAGAAAAGCCGAAAAAAAGGTGGGAATAACTTGACAGGGAAATGAAGACCAAAGAAGGTGAGGTCGTGTTATGTTTGCAAGGCCCCATTGTAATAAGACCCAAAATGAGATGTTGATAGAGGAACACCCACAAAAAGTCGAAGAAGGTGAGGTTGTGTTGTACTTGCAAGGGCCGAAGGCCCGATCGAGGCATTTTAGTGAATTAAAAAGACAAAGTTCTTTGTTTTAGTCTATATTTTTTTTTTAATAAGTGCAATTTTCCCAAATAAGAGGGAGGCTCTTGATCCATCAAAGTCTAATCCTTATCTTTAAGCTCAAATTTTTATTGCAAGTGCTTCAATATTTAAGGTTAATGTTTCCTGTTAAAGCTCCCTTTCTAGAAAAAGAGAAGTTCAAATTTCCTTTAAGTCCTTTCTTATGACCTCTTTCTACTCTCATTCGGGGACGACCTGCTTTTCGTTCAAACAATTATAACGAAATAGCTAATGTGAAACATTTCATCTGAATGAAATTCACGCTGGAGATGTGCTATTGTCACTACCGCCGCTATGTTTTTGGTGAAAGTGATTAAAATACATTTTTTTTTTTAGACCCGTTGTACCATCAGGTCTTTTTGACTGCCCAATTGCAACGAAAGGGAGGCCAATAAATTTCTCTTCTTTTCAATAGTCTATATCTCTTCTGCACGGTAGGACTGGTCAGGATAGGGCTGATTAAGGTATTTCTTGAATGAGATACATGCGTGTCGCTATCTGTTGTAAAGAACTGAGGTAATCTGTTACAATGCTGGGAAAGATAAAAGACCCTTGATTAATATTATTACTGAAGACTGAAGGGTTTAAATGTAGCAGACTTTTGGTTTGATGAGATAGATAGGGCCAAGCCAAGGCCGTACCCAGGGTGGGGGTTAGGGGGGTTTCAACCCCTCCCGAAATGTTTTTTTGACTCGTAAAAACGTAAAAAAATGAATATAAACAAATTTTTTATGCGCTTTTTGAGGTTCTTTTGTGTAACCCCCCCCCCCCCGAAAAAAATCCCGGGTACGGCCTTGGGCCAAGCTCAAAGAGTCTGCAAGATTTTTTGTTTAGATTTTTGTTAGCAGTTCTGATTAAGCTGGAATTAATTCGGATTTTGCAATCTCCAAACCCCTGAGGATACCCACAAACAACTCTTGAGGGGTCGAAAAACCACAAGACAAATTCCAAGTACGGCCAGTTGTTTATTCTTATTTATTGTCTTTAATACACTTTTTATTCTCTTAGTGGGTATGCTAAAAAAGGTGTACGAAAAGTAATATATTTTTAGTGTGCCTTTTCTCCTCTCAGTGGCACTAACTTCTTTACTCTCCAAAATAAAAGATTCTATTTATATGCCACTTCCACTAACAAACAATTACATTTAAGAAATGCACTAGTTGTTTATTTAGGATACGGCAAATGTAATTTGAGAAGATCCATATCATGAGTTACTGAGAAAAGAGGATAATAGGAAAAAAAGAAAGCTAGTTCTTTTAGCTATTTCTGAAATTTGCAATTTTGGAAAAAAAGAAAGCTGCTAAATATCTTGAGAACCTTAGTAATTTAGGAAAGAATGAATTTGACCAAATGATAGATTCGTTTCAGAAACGAATAGTATTTTGAAAACCTTGCATCGTAACTGAGATCCAATTGCTCATCCCAATTTTTTACAATCCCAATCTGTAACAAATTTTAAAAACATATTAATACACTTGCGGTATATATGGGGCCTTTCACACCCCGTCCCCAATTCACATTTTTGATACAACTCCAAATACATGCGTTTGTAACAAATTTCTGCGACAAATTTTAAAAACATATTAATACACTTGCGGTATATATGGGGCCTTTCACGCCCCGTCTCCATTTCACATTTTTGATAGAACCCCAAATACATGTGTTTGTACCAAATTTTGTGACAAATATTAGAAACAGATTAGTACACTTGCAGTATATATGGGGCTTTTCCCGCCCCATCTCCATTCCATAATTTTGATTGTTGATTAGTTTGCTTCCGAGGGTTGTAATCATTTTGGATTGTGATATTATTATTAATTATTATTAATGTATTTTTACGTGAGCCTATTGGGAAAGGATTTGTTTAAGTGTGAAAGGTTACACATAACATAACGTAACTTGGCCATTTAGCGTAGAATATTACGTGTGATGTCAAAGTCGTTTAACTCCAGGACACCTCGAAGTGTGATTATTATAAAGATTTTTGTCTCGCTCACAAATAAGAGTTTTTGAAACCACTGCCACAGAGAGCCGTACCTGAATGGACTTGCCTCGCCCTTCAGGAGGTATAAAGTAGCTTGTTAAGTTATTAACGAGTTACAGACCAAATCAAAACCTTGGATACATCTGTGGCATAAACTTACAGAGAAGGGGTTCCCAACCAATTTTGGGCAAAGCCCACCTACCCATTCCTAAAATCCTTGCGACCCCCCCCCCCCTCGTGATTTTAAAACTTTGTTATTCAAAATTTTCCATGTATTCACTTGAAGGAATCTTAAAAGGCCATAGTGGTGTCAATTAGAGGGAGGCAGGGGGCACATCCCCTAGATTTTGAAAAAGACAATGTTACTTCTATTTAATAGCTATATGCTATATTGAACTAGGCAGACTGACTACCCGGTCGCTTGTATTATTCAACCCCGTGCTTTTGTTTTATCAGAGCCACTAAATATCATTGTTACTTTTCTTGCTGTTACTTTTTACAGTTACTTGTCAATGAGTTTGTTTTGAAATGTTACTTCTGTCCTCGTCCTGGAGAATATACCGATATTTACTAAACCTTGGTTTGAAGTGTGTAAAACGATTACTCTCCGCTATCACGATCTCTGATTAGGGTTCAGTCAAACACTAGGCGTCAGCTTATCTTTTTTGTTGTTGTGAATCCGTAATCAAACAACGAGTAAAAAGTGACAGAAAACTTAGAACTTTTTTGCGGGGAAAATCCGGAAGAAAATTACAATAATATCGGTGCTCAAAGTGACAGGTTACTGGACGTGGTTTCCCCTATCTGCGAGAAACAGGCGGAACAAAAAATGGCCCAGGTTGACATTGAAAGAATGGTCTGTATCTCCGACCCCGTTGCAGATTCCATTAGCAGTCGAGAATCTCTTTCAGGTATCTCTACGAAGCGTCCCAAACAATCAGCTCACACTATTCTTGTTAATTATATTAGATATTAATTAGAAAAAATTTTTCCACAAAATAAGTTTTTCAAAGAAAAGTAAAGAACTCCATTAAACCAAAAATGAGCAAAAATCAAATCAAAGAATCTACCAAGCGTGAAACTACCACTTTTCAGCATCAATAAATAAATGAAACAAAAAAAAAACAGAAATTACAATATATAACCGAGTCAAACTCAAAACGAGCAGAAATTAACATGAGTAGGGCTCAAAACCCTTATACCTTCCCAAGGCCAGAATACAATTTGCACTTTACTGAAAAAATATAAATGTTTTTTCTTTCATAACTATAATAAATCATATAATATTAACATTTTGATTACTAAATGTGAGTATATGTATATTAAACTGACAATTCACATTCATCTGTACTTTTTTCAGTGAAGTGCAAATTATGTTCTGGCCTTGGGAAGGCATAGGGGTTTTGAGACCTACTCATGTTAATTTGTGCTCGTTTTGTTTTTGACTCGGTTATTTATTTTAAATTCTGGTCGTTTTGGGTTTCATTTATTTATTGATGCTGATTTGTGGTAATTTCACGCTTGGAAGATTATTTGATTTTATTTTTTGCTCATTTTTGGTTTGATGGAGTTCTTTACTTTTCTTAAAAAACTTATTTTGTGGAAAAAGTTTTTTTTAATTAATCTCTGTTTGTTTTATATTGACATAGTCTTTTCAGGAAAAAAGAAAATAATCCTTTAAATCTTTTCGTTTTTTTAAGACTTTATAGTTTGGCCTGCTATTTGTATGCTGGAGAAAAATTTTCAGCAATTTTTAACAACATAAACCCTTTTAAAAATCTAGACACAAATAGTAGTGTTTAATTTAGTTTCATGCCTCCTCTAGTTGACCTGAAATAGAAAACTTGATACCATTCGCAAAAAAAATCTGTTTAATTTCTTTGATAGCTTCGATACACTTACGCTAGTTTGATTTGGTTAAAATTTAAGAGCAGAAGTAGCCCCGAAAGTTTGAACATAATACCCTCAGTCGTTCTTGGGATACTGCTGAGATGCCTTATTGGGAATTAGCATTAACACAGTGCATTTTGAATTAATCTTAAGGCAACATTTAGTTTTTAAACATAATGGGCAAATGGGAGGGTGGGCGTTGGAGGGGGACTAGTTGCCCTCCAATCACTTTCGACCATTAAAAGGGCATTATTCCTTTCTATTTTCAATCGAATGAGCTCTTTTCGAAGTTCCTACGACAACTCTTTCGATACGAAGTGCCCTGGTCTAAACAAAAAAAAGCTATAATAATACATTGTACCGAGATCGATCTTTACTATAAAACAGTCAAGCCTTCCAATCACTTTCGCAATTAAAAAGGGCACTAGCCCTTTCAATTTCCAATCGAATGAGCCCTTTTTGAGTCTTTACGACAAAACTTTCTATAATCACCTTATATGCCCCCAGGATATAACTTACAATCCTTACCCTGAGGGCTGTGAGGGGGTTGTCATCCTCAAAGACATAATAGTAGAATGGCCATAATATCTCCCACGCGACACCCCTGCTGCCACCTACAACTTTTTTTACATAATTTATTCAAGGATCATCGATCGAGTCTAATGGGGGTGTCAAGGTCAATCGATCTGTTGTTGTTTGGCCACGTGCGAATGACATGAGGGGTGATTTACATAATCGATGGGGGAATTATTGATTCACGAGCGTGGGGAATTATGAAACAATATGGTCATAGAGTCCCTAGGGAGAAAGATTACGTAATCGCTCAATGACCTCTTTTTCCACGATCGATTTATTTGTTGTTTCTATGTGTAATAACTCCGGGACGAAGGTTGCACATGCGCATTGAATTCTAACGGGAACAATGTTATTGATCTAGGACTCGAGGGGGAAGTGAATTTCCGAGAAATTGATTGCGTAATCGATTGGGAATTTTATTGATCCGATAACGGGAAACAGTTAGATCACGTGTCTCCTTCTCAGCCAATCAGAGGGCTTGTTTACATATTAGCGGCGGAGGGAATATAAAGAAAGGATTTTTGCTAGAGTTTTATTAGTCTGTGAATAGAATTCAAGGAGTGAGAAGAAGAAGAACAGTTTGACTTTACTCATTTGGATATATATTTGTGATGGCGATGAGTGGAATGTTTACCCTATTAGAAGTTGATAGTGGAGTTGATGATAATAGTACAAGAGCACCAAACATTGCGGTGGAAATCACGAAAGGTTCACGGCTTTGTCTGGAATGGGATGCAGTATATGCAAGATATGTGATATCCTTGAGCAAATTTAAAATGGAGGATCAATTATGTTTCGCCGCTAAAGTTGATATAGCACATGTGAATAGACTTCAATGTGCTTTAAGTGCATTGGTGAAACATATTGAAGACAATAAACAGTATCGCTGATTGTACATGCTCTGTATTATTGATGTTGTTGTTGTTCTAATTATTCAATAAAATTGTTTCGAAATCGATAATGTTCCCTTTCTTTTCTGGCTATAGGGCTAACGAATCAGGGTCAGTCTAGAGTCAGCAGTCGGAGTGAAAGGATTGAAAAATGAATAAATTTGAGAAAGAGAGAATTAGATCAAATCTAGTGTTTATGGAAAAACATTTGATTTTGGATGATGATTTTCTCGAGTTATCTCTTAAACGCAGGATATTCTCTTGTCCGGGAACACTTGACAATATAATGAGGAGTGATTCTCCCCCATTGGACTATTGTATGAAACTTTTAAAATGTGATTCAAATGCTTATAGTCAATTTATTGATATATTAATTGAAACAAAGCAGAATCATATTGTGGATATACTTTTGAAAATATTGCCAGTGGATTCAATGTAGATGGCTCCCCCATCATTTGAAAGAGGTAACGTCACAGAGCTACTCCTCTCTCCCACCATTTCCCTCCACCTTGAATTTATCGAACGAAGAGGATCAGTTTCGTTTTAGCTGTGAGTGAGTTGACATCGGAAACCGAAAAATGTTCTATATATGTCCATTGTGTATGTACACTCTTGGCAGTTGGAATCAATGTGAGAATTGTACAATTATTGATGACTATAGTGAAAAGTGTAAATTATGTAATCCTTGTAAATTACATAGAGGCTATGCAGTACAAATTAAAGGATGTAATTCATGTCTTGAGGAGGTGTGTGACTCTCATCCTAGAGGACACTGTGCTCCAATTGTCACTATGATAAATGTGATCAGTGGGAGAATACTTACCCCGCTATGATTGGAAAGAATCCTAAACGTGATTTTAGTTTATTTCTACGTGATTGGTATCGTCGTGGATTTAAATTATTCTGGGAAGAGAAATCTGGTCTACGATTCAACTGTTGGGGTAACAAGACAATCTGGTTTCTACGTCATCGTTGTGATGACACCACCTACTATGACTATAAACCAAGTGATTTTTATTTGGCAGTTACCGAATGTGATTCACCATTTGAAAACATTGTATGTGATATTGCTTCAAATAGACAGATTGAAACTCGTGAATTTCATAATATGAATGCAAATAGTATCATTGACTATACAAAGAGATATGACAAGAGTGAAGTTACATTGTACTGTAGAAAATGTGACCCTGACTTTGCAGTCAATCAAGATCAATATACAGTGAATCCAAATGATTTACCAGCATTAGTGGTTCACGACAGTTGCCTATACATCGAAGACGAAGAAATCTAAAGTGAAGATTTAAAGACATTGTTGTATATATATGCATTTTATTAATAAACAAATTCACATACATTTTTTAAGCACTTTACTCTTAGGGCACTGAAATCAATACTATATAGGTCTGAGAGGATATTTTCCACTAGAAAGTCATTCAGACGTGGATTGTCAACATAAATGTGGAGAAACTGCTTGTAAGTATAGCCGCGACATCGGAACACAAAATATAGTAGTGCATGGAAGCTAAAGCTTTTAGTCATTAGATCCTGAACCCTCTTCCGATTTCAATAATAGTTTTCCCACTGCTCTCAATATAGTTGCTGATGTGGGGTGTGTAGAATGTATAGGGTAGACCAAGAGGATCAAAAAATTCAATCGTCTTCATTGTTTGAAAGATGCACAGCCAATGACCCGTCAGCACAGTCGACGGACTGCTATTAACAATAATCAAGGTATTGTTGACACTTTGAATTTTTCCAAGATAGTCCGAGGGCAGACAATAGGATTTGTACTGGGACATGTAGGGGTCCATATTAAATACATTGATTATTTGACTGGTGTTCATGGCGCCAAGTCTAGTAGAACACTGCCTTCGGGAGTGATTTCCCAATAGGTTTCATATTGATTTAGTGAGATTAGGGCAATACTCTCAGCCAATGGGTCGGTAAATGTACACTCTAAACGCACACTCCCCGTACGTACTATACTCATATCCTGTGTACCAGACAAATCCAGTACAATGATACCATGTGTTTTAGCAAACATATCTTCGGTTATACCATTTTCAAATAGTTGCGAATCATGATCTAGGGTTTGCATGGTCAACTCGTACAATGTTCTATAGGATTTATCAAAAGATAGATTGTAGAGTGGGATGCCGTTTACTTTGCACACAAGAGATGAAAGTCCAAACATCTCGAATTTATGTGGGCATTCAGTCCATGATCCTATTGCACTGGCGCTTTTTACAAATGCCAAAGCCAGTTTTGACGGGATTTCGCCATTGATAAAGGATGAATCGGTGAAGGTGCGTGACCCCATTGCAATATGACGTTAATTGGTGATTGTATGAGGAACAAGTAGTTTAATATTGTTGCCATTGGCTCTCAGTTTTTCCACGGCCAAAGCAACAGAACTCATAACCTGTTGTTTGCGTACATGAAGTATTGCCGAGGTGAGGGAGAGACTTACATCAGGATTGGCAGCAAGTTCCTTTCTCAATATGAAATTGGAGGGTGCAAGCGTTAGTTTTATATCCACTTTAACATTGGGCGGCAGCCATTGGGGTATATTAAATATTTCATGATATATTTTTCCAACTAGATGTAATTCACTAGTTGTAGCATTTTTAAGTGCATCTGTACTATCAGTATTAGTAATATATTCATATCCATTGGAGGTGCCTCTCAATTCCTTGTATGACTTGGGTGTCATCAGCATGAATTGCATATAGCTTGTATAATTTGAGAGATTGTTGCTTGTGCTCACCAGCGTGCCATTGATGTAGACACTAATTTGACGAAATAAATTATGTAATATACAATTTTCATAGGATATTCCATCGCCCGAATTGGCATTGTATTATCGGATTTCCGGACTTTCATTTGCAAATCTATAAATGTTGAAGACATGTCCATAAAGTAGTCTTCATTGGAATAAATTTGAAAGTGGATATTATCGGAGAGGGGTTGTTGTGGATAAAATTGTTCACAGTATCCATGCTTGACACTCACATCAACATTTTCAGCATTGAATAGATTCAATGAGGCGGTGATTGAAGGTTGAGAATCCTTATGCGGTAGGTAGGACATTTTAGGAGAAGAAATCTAGTTTCGATCTGACAATTCTATTCTTCCTGGGACTTCTGTTTACAGCACGTGTCGGCTTTTTCCTTCTTTTCTTTGACAAGAGGGATGATGTCTTTCGTTTCCGACCTGAGTGGAGACTGATGAGGGATGCATTGTTTCTTGACCTTTTTAAGCCTTTACCATTCTGTTTTAATCTCTCGCCAAGGGTTCGCGCACTGGACCTAAGATTTTCCGAAGTACTTTTTTTAAAATCCTTGCCAGAGCCCCAATCGTATAGTGTAGAGGATGCAAAATCTGTCGCAGCCGGTACAAGATATTTTCTAGCCAGTGGTAGTGAAGAGCGAAACAGCTTAGCAAACCAACTGCCAAGACCGTAGCCAGACATTGACGAGCGACCTTTGTAGTAGTCCATTCCATTGCCCTGTTGTCTCGGGCCAAGAGTATTAACATAGCAGTCAATATCAGGACAAGTGAATACCACTTTTTTATTAGACATCTTGTTGTTGAACGATGGGTCGAAAATGGCATGTAATCACAGCCAAACCTTTTGAAATTGCTATGGGATCACCCAATTCGGTTCTTAGTGTTAACTGACAGAGTTCCAAATAGCAAGTGTTTACGGGAATATACTGAAGATGCTTTATATTGTAGTTGTGAATATGTTCTTGATTGGTTTTTCGTTCAAGAACTCGTAGGAGGGGAACATTTGAATTACCAACCCGAGATGTTTCCACAAATGAAGCGTAGAGAAATATACAAGTGTCTGTGGTGAAGGCAGGCGGGTAGTCAGCGAAAATGAAACCGGCACTTTTACCATTGATTATATTGAGCTTAAAGCCAAGAACATCCTTTAGATTATCGTTGAGAATAACCTTTTCACTGGCAATAGGTGAACTAATGTAGATCTTGCCCTCCTCCTTTGAATAGTTGAAATGAAAAGCTCCCTTTTTACGAGCGGAAATTCTTTTATTAATAGAACGACATAAATCATTCATACAGGTGAGTTCCTCGTAGGGTAATTCAATATATGGATAATCCATCCAATTGATTTTTTGAATTTGTTCTTGATCACCTGTTGGTGGCGGCGGCCAATCATAGGGTCTAATTTTTATATCATATTTACGATCCTTTCTCAGGATGTCATAGGTATTTTTGAGAATACAGTCGACAAGAGCCACTTCATACTTTCTATTGTCGTCGAATTTGATGGTGGGGGAGAGTTTCGTCCAAAAATCACTTGTTCTATTCAAGTCATTGTAGAGAGGATCAGAAACATTGGACATGAAAGTCAGATAGAAATCATTGGGCATTGTCAATATCTTCAGCACTGACCCAAGAATCAAAATCTGAGTTGTATCCTAGCCAGCGAACAAGCAACTGTCTCTTGCCATGGTGTGTACGACTCTTTAATATCTTTTCAATTTGATAAATTTCACTAGTGTTTCTAACTTTTTGCAGTTCATATTCATAAAAACCGCCGAGAATCTCGTCGTCTTTGGTGTCTCGCAGCCGATAAGTTATGGGCTCGGTGTCCAGGATTTTGGACACTTTAAAAAGTTCGGTGCTCCATAAATAATTCCCTTTTTCAAAAATATTGTTGGTTCTATTAATTCGAACAGTATCACCAACATTGAATTTCTTCTTCTTTTCTTCTTCTCATTGCCATTGGAGTATTGCTTTAGAAAAGCATCAAATGTATTTTCACTGTAGTGAACATCCGTTGCTGTAGAGTTGGACAGAGATCGATGGGGTCGTTGATTATAAATCAACATGATTTTATCTAAATCATGAATAAAAGCCGGTGTATTTTTCAATGTGCAATATCTTGAAATTAATAGACGAATCGTTCTTATTAATCGTTCAGCCAATGCAGCCTTTATCGGGCTGTGACTATGATAAAGTATTGTATTATATTTCAAAAGAACCTTTTGCACATGGGGATTAACAAATTCACTGCCACGATCCGATTGAATTTTTCTATACGAATCCTGTTCAAGAATACTTTCAATGGCCCGAGCAACTTCAACACCTCTCTTTGACCGCAGTGGAATGGCATAGGCATAGCGACTAAAGATACTGATTGCCACTAGAATATATTTGTAGGGCGCATTGTGACGTTGTTGAAGTGCGTCTAGAGTTAAAAGATCCATTTGCATTATATGCAGAGGGAAAAAGGCTTTAGTTTGTCGATATTGTTTACTGCGAAGCCTGTGATTTCGATGCAGTGTGTAACTCGCTTCATTTTCTAGATACTCTTTTGCATTTTTCAATGTGGTGGTGCCGGAGACAGCTTTGGAAAGCGTTTTGGGAGAACTTAAACTTCCCACCTCGCCAATATTTTCATAGACACCTTTCAGAACTTCATCCATTTTGAGCGTAAACACGTAGTGTAATGTCCACTCCCCTTTTGCACACTGGCGGGCGAATCAATTCGTCTTCGCTTTTGACTAGCAGCCACAGGTGTTGTAAAATCAGTGACGCTGCTAGTATCTTCAAATATTGAATCTTCTTCTTTTTTAAATGGTGTTGTTGGAGGACTATATTCTCTTAGTTTCTTTAGAATTTGCTTATTGCCAATAAGACTTTTGGGAAAGTTTATTGCACACAGAAAGGTGTATAGATTATCGTCAAAGGATAAGAGTCCTTTACGATTCGTCGCCATATCACAAATTAAATCAACTAGATTATAACTTTTTCCCTGAATTATAATTCGTTTCCCTGTGCTATCGACTTGAACTTGATGATCACCAGTTTCCAACATGAGATAAGATAATACTCTTTTACTCTGTTCTCGATAGGTGAGTGGCAATAGGTTTCCAATTTTCAATACAATCGAATTCAATTCCTTCTCCTTTGATGCTGCTGCAGAATCTTGAGGAGATGTTTCCTGTTTAGGGGGATCAGTGGTGACGGTGGCAGGTCTCTCACGATAAGGTTTATGTTTGTCCACACGTCGCAATGCATCTTGAAGTAAAAGCAGTTTTTTGTCGTCGGCAATATTCTCATCGTTAATGAATTTCCTTAGATTGTCTTCAAAATGTTCGATGGGCGAGAGGACAAGTTCAAATGGTGTCAATTTATAGGGTTTTGCCATTCTCTCTCTAGAGAAAACTGTTTACAAGTCCTGCAATTATCGGTAGTAAAAGTGTGAAAAAGCTACCGCCTGCTTGAAGGAGCCGTTTTCTTTTAAATTTTTTTCCCTTGTTTTTACAAGCCAAGGCGCGTACAGTGGAACGATGTTGCTTTGTCTGTTGTCTAACACCTTCTGACAGTTGAACATTGCCCTCAGTTAAATTTAAACAAAGTTCAGATATTAGATTAATGAAATCATTGTCAACCCCATGTTTGAGTATAGCCTTCCTAAGCAATGGTTTTGAAGTGCTTAAAACGGAAAACAGATGCTGTTGTTCGTGTAGTTTCTTCAGTGTCATAATGGCAACTAATAGTCTTTTCTACTGTTCACCGGAAGATATACTGTAATTTCATTGTTGAAAATGTCGGTGACTACACGTAGATCCTCGGGCGTGCTCTGATTAAGATCCAGCAAAATGTAACCGTAGGGCTTGCTAGTCGCCTGAGTGTACGCTGACAATAGAAATTTAGGGGCGCCGGGGTATATCTGCTTATTGAGAGTTATGAGCGAGCTAGAATCACGAACGACTCGATAGATAATATAGACGGTGCAATTCAAAGCAAGGGTTCGCATACATTTGCTCTGATGAAACAGATTGTGTAGAACCAGAGTAACGGAAATGTGTTCATGATGGGAGCGAACGGTGAACAGTTGTAGCATTTCCTGTGAGAACTGTTCAATGGATTCAGCCAAATCATCAATAATCAACCACGAGTTCGATTCAATACTATTGAAAACATCAAGTCCTCGTATGAATCGTATTGGTATGGTTGTGGCAATAGCTTTTATTTTATCATAGGACTCCTGCCAAATACTATAGCAATAGTAGATTTTTTTCGGCTTTTCCAAAAACATTTTATCGCAATTTTGAATTATTCTAGCTAAAAGCGTTGTTTTCCCCGACATTGAGGGACCACACAGAAACGATCTGAAGGGTGTTTTAAATTGATACATGCTGCTGCTGTTGGGGACAACAGTCGGACTACAACTAACTGTAAATCATATGTGTCCAATGAATAAGTAGCAATAATTTTCCCCATGGATCTATCTATTCAAGAACAACAACAAAAAAACAATATTTCATGACAGCATTTATTTCGACACTGCATGAAAACAAATATTTGCAGTCAACATGAACTGCACAACGATAAAAATAATAACACTTGTTCAACAAGAACAATTGACAAAATTTCATGGTGGTCAAAATGAAAACTCTATTTGTTCAACATGAACACAGGGCAATGATAACACTACAATAAATAAGAACTTATTGTCTTTAAAAACACAAATTTCATGGTGGTCAAAATGAAAACTCTATTTGCAGTCAACATGAACACAGGGCAATGATTTAGACACTTTATAAATAAGCACTTATTGTCTTTAAAAAAACACTTTTCTGTACCTGACACTTTATGTACAATAAAAAAAAAAACACTTTTTGTCCATCATCAACTTAAACACTTTTCTGTACAACACTTTCCCGTACAACTTAAACACTTTCTATACAACAACACTTTTTGTACAACAGAAAATACACACACACACTTGCAGGGAACTAGAACTAGTAGCAGCACAGTTGAACAACTTGATTACGGTGAATTTAAAGGTGTGTGGGTCCCCCCCCCCGGGGACCGCGGGGCCGAAGGCCGGCCGGCCACGGGCAGGACCCCCCCCCCCCTGGGCGGCCGCGGGAAGGGACCCCCCCTCCTCCCCCCCCGGGAGCCGCGGTGGAAAAACAATAGTTGTCGTCACTGCTACTGCGGGTTAGGTTAGTGGTTGAGGTTGGGTTAGATGAACAGTTGAGTTAAGGTGGTTAGATTGGGTGTGGTTAGGTTAGTTAATTTATGTACAGGTTGAGTGGTTAGTCAGATTAGGTTAATTTATCCAGACCAAGTTGATTGCGATAGTCAATGCATTCAACTCGATCTGAAATACGGTAGTGGCCGTGGGGTAGGACAGTCACACCATTCTCGAGCACATAGACCTTGTCGGATATACACGACATTGCATTCTTTTCCACTCTCACAGTATAATTTCTATACTGTAGAGAGCGAATTGCAAGCACTTGTGCTCTTGGCACTAGGCTACTTTCTACACAGTCTCTGTACACGCTCATGTTGAAATTGCTCTTTACAAAGTGTGTAGGCACCCCTTTACACGCCTTCTTTTCTTCCCCACTATGAGTTTCCACGCAATAAACTTTGGGGCCCGGGAACACCCCCCGGGATATCAAATCACTCCCCGTCTCTGATTTTAACATTAATAGTTGGTTGGGGGCTTGACGTTTCACCAGCTCGGGGTAGAGTGATGGATTCCAGTTGGTGAAATCCATCCGCGAGCTGATGTGCACCCCCTTTTGCAAATCACCCAATAAATCCAAATCTTCAGTCCCATTTACCTTTAACAGCAGAGAATCTGTATCCCCATAATAAACTTGAACCTCCCCCTCCCGTGGCCATTGCACCTTGCACACATTGTAAAAGAACGACAACATGAGCTTTTTTGAAATTTCTAGTACTGAACTGCCACCTGCAATATTCTTGTTCAGTACTACATTTCGCTTTCGCCTGTGTAGAAGAACCATGCCGGCCTCTATGCTCGTGAACGATGTAAAATTGGGGTCGGCAATAATTCGTGCACACTCTAGACGGTCAGTCACGACGTCGCAGCGAGATCTATTACGAACGCTTTCACACATTTTGCCAAACGCTGAATTTAGATGAGCTTATACATTTCCTTCTCCACCTTTGAGTTTGCCTTAGAGCGTTTATCGACAAAGGTGTCGATAAACGTTTTCAAGTAGGATCGCTGATTGAACTGCAGGACCCTGTGTATTTTGGTGATCTTGAAGCCGTTGCTCACCATCCAGTGCAAAAGCACATGGTGAACAACGATAGTCTCTTTAGGGTCCAAATCAGCAATCAGTTTCTGTTTAGAGGGAGTCCAGTGCATCCCCATATCCTCAACCAATGATCGATTGTAGGGGCTCAGAGAGTCCCTGCTCACGGGCCGATTGATACAGGGAAAGACAAAATCTTTGACTGAGTCGTGAAGCGCCAGCGGAATGTGACCGTCAACTTCAAAGAACCATCCTTGTGGCCCATTGTCCTCGACGGTGGTAATGTCGGGGAACTCACAAGGATTCTCAAGCCATTGATAGTTCCCACACGGCAAAGAGTAGTTGGACATTGCCGAGGGGTACAATGAGTTCATGCCCAAGAACACTGCATTTGACTTTGCACCGGTGCTTTGTCCGCTCGGATCGGTTGATAAGACGCGGTCCCCATGAAAAACATACCCACCCCTCATTGAACGCTCTACAAAAAGGTGCTGATCTACGTCGGTGATTAGGCCTATTTCCTCCCTGCTAATTTTTAAAATTAAATCCATCACTAAATGGGGTGTGAAAAATAATAGCCTATATCTAACCCGAACTCTGAATAGATCTGGTCTGTATTCTTACAGACTATATCCAACAGAGTTAGAACGTCACTGGCCAAGTACAGTCTACAATAATCCCACCCATTTTTACAATCCCCCTTGGACCACACCTTCTTGGCAAACTCATACTCCTCGGCTGTGCATTCACTGTTGGTCAGTGAATTGTAAAAAGCTTCAATTGGAGGTAGTTTCTCCCACTTAAGCGAGCGCCAGAACAGTAATAATCGTATGCGTATATACCTTTGCAGGTCAACAGGTCATACATTTCACTGTCTGGAAAGTGCTGTTTAAGCAAGGGAAAGCTATAAAAATTGTCGCTTTTTTGCACTTGAATCAATTGACTCAATGCCTTGGGGAAAAAACTAAAGGAATCTAAAAACCTGATTTTATTCCAGCACATACGCTCATTATCCACTGCCTGCCATTTCAGCTCGAGAAGCAGCAACTTCTCAGCTGATTTGGGAATTATGTTGTAGGTAAATGAACTATTTACCCATGGACAATCTACTCCCCCTCCCTCCCTGTACATACGTGCCAGTGCCGGTAAAATAAATTTCAAATCATAATTGGAATTATGAATAAAAACAGGGATAAAAAACTGCTGGCTAACATTTAAATTACACGATTGATGCGCAACCCCCCTAAAATTACTACCCCCCGAGGATATTTCCTGCCACAAGTGATTATGATCTCTGACTTTCCCCCTCCCCCCACGTTTCCCTTTAGTCCCCTTATCCACCTCTGCAAACTCCCCCTTACAAACCCAACATATTTTTTGATTTTTAATCGCGAGACGATCCTCTGCAGACAACACCATTGGATAATGCGTATTTCTCAAACGAGAAATAGCACCATTAGCCGTGCCAATCAGTTTAGTCAGTGCCTTGACCATGCACTCCCGCTCATCCAATGTTTCAACTATTTCTAACAACTGCATAGTGTTAGAACTATCTCTTTGCGCGTGGGCGTAGGACACTGCAATAGCCTGATGTTCTTTGACTCGGTTTGGATATTGTGGGTCATTCACCTCCACCAGCTTAGCTTCACAATCCAAAGATATTTTGTTGCACTGGAGAAGGGTGTTTTGAAAATTTTTGAAACGTAGAATTGCCCTATCCCCTGAAACCGTTTCCACTGTCTGGTAGCCATGGCGGCTACAATGCCTCATGTGACACCGTAGTTTTATATCACTACGGAATCTAGAGAGGCATGTTGGACAGTAGAAACATACCCACCGCCCTTTTACCCTCCCCCAGAACTCTACTAATGTCAGTGATAGGGTTAAAATGACCGATTGTGTTCGGTTGACTAGGTGGTGTGTAAAGCAACCAAACCCAGTGTTTAACCAAATCAACTGAGGGACCCCTTACGGGGAAAACCACCCCCTTCTTTTTAGAACGAACCCCATCTTCAAATTCTGTTTCATATTGTACCACAGTAACGCCAATATTTAAATGAGCATTAGCCCTTTCAAACATGTCAATAGATCGAAGCGTTACTGGGTATTTTCCTTCTAGGCAAGAAAAATCTACAACTGGGAAATCGGAACCTTCCTTCCCATGTATAGCCCAATTGTCTAAATTCTTCTTGGTAGCGTCATCTGCTAGAGGCTGAAAGGCTGATATGAGGAAAGCATATCGCAAACACTTTTGATCTGTTTCAAAACAGATCTTCTGGACACCACGACAACCTACTAGATCTGGATTATATTTTAAAACTGTATCCCTTTCAGCCCCACCTGTCCCCCCTCTTAAAATAAAATCTTTCTTAATTTTACAAATATTTACGCTTAAATTTTCAACAAAAAGAACTAGAGACCCACTACCGTTTCCATTAAAGTTCTCGAGATGCGTTATAATTTGATCCACCCAATCTATGAAAGCTCCCTCAAAATTTTCCAAATTTGAATAAACCAAACGCATCTCGGAATGTATAAAATGATAGTAAACCTCGCTTTTTCCCTCATTTAAATAAAACACTTTTAAAACAATGGAGACCTTAATTGAATCCCTACCTCCCCACAACTGAATTTGATTCTCCAGAAGTGCACGAATTTTGTCTAAATAGTTGTGTACAATTTCTACAGGGTCATAAACAAAATTACCACACAAAAGCGAATTAAAAGGATCACCAAACGTTGCAATGAAAACAACTATATTATTTAAAATTCTGTTGGACAGCTGAAAGTCTGGGAGAGTTGTACCCCCATCCCCCTCTTGTATATTACCCCCTCCTCCAAGCTGTTCCACAATATCTGGCGAATGCTCCACTTCAGTTGTTCGAAGTGGAGTCGTTAGAGTATCGGGGGTTGGAGGGTTCCCTGTTAAATCCCGGGTAAAATCGTCTAAAATTTGCAATGTGTTTGGACTTAACAAAGGCAAGTCCAAATCTGAATTAGCTATTTTACCCTGCTCAACCGTGCTACTATCTACATTGAAATAATTTGCTACTAAATCATCAATATCACATGGAATTTCAATGGAGTTATCATACCATTCACTGATTGGTGGATTGTCATGAATGAACTCCAAAGATGCATCTTCTTCTCCTTCTCCAACTGACGAGCAGGGGGGAGATGGAGAGTATGGAACCAGGACAACCTACAAATGAAAAAATAGCTTATTTTCAGTGTTCAAATCAGCCCTACTGTTTTTAAAATTTGGATTATTATTGCTTAATAACATTTGGTTAATTCAACTGAAGATAATCTAAGATATGACATAGAAGGCGACAATTTGTTCGTTTATTTTCAGTGTTAAAATTTTTTTTTTTTCGCGGCACTTTCCCGCAGCGCTTCTCGCAGTGCTTCCCGTGGCGCTTCCCTGGCCCGTGGCTCATCCTGTGGCGCTTCTCGGGCCCGTGGCGCATCCCTGTGGCGCTTCCCTGGCCCGTGGCGCTTCCCTGTGGCGCTTCTCGGGCCCGCAGCGCTTCCCGCAACGCTTCCCCGCCCCATAGCGCTTCTCGGACCCGCGGCATATCTTATATTAGTATAAGATATTTACAGTCTAAAACATCGCATGACATAGTAGGTTTTGATTTTGTTCAAACAATTCCTCCAAATAAAATTTCATATTAATACTCTTTATCTGCTCTGGGAAAAAAACCTTACTATGACCAGAATATAGTGCCTTTTTTTTTGGCTTCACTAATCTAATTTAGCAAAAGGTGAATGCATGCACTTGACGTGATTCAAAAGGGAGAACATTATATTTCCATTGGGGAGAAAAAATCTTTCAATATTCCCGCTGAGAAATACTTTTACGCAGTGTTCGAAAATGGTGCATGTAGAAAAGGTCTATAAAAGTTGGATGAAATTGATAGATATTTCTATATAATAGGTAGGAAAAAAATGCTTACATTTGCAAAGTCCGAGGGCAGTACTTGAATGCCCGAAGGCCCAGGCGAAACTTGTTGCACCATCGGTGGCGGGCTTTGTGTAGTCGGGACAGGTAGTCGATAGAAAGCAGCTGTCCATTTACTCTTTAGTTTTGTCCTGATTGCATTGTTGTCTGCACAGATGGTTGCACTTGTTTTGGGGTCGAGCCAGCGTACTTAATAATGGATGGTCTTGTCTCGTCCACTCTTGATTTCTTGGGTGGAGGGGGCACGCATTCTTCACAATTGGCCTTAAAAAGAAGAGAAAAAGTTAGTATTGAAATAATTTGCCCCTTTTTTACAGAAAGAAAGTTAGTACCCTCATCCATATAATTTTGTTTAGACAAAGCATTTATCACTAAGAAAGCACAACGTAAAAAAATTTCGTGAAATATACTAATTGCATCCTTTTTTGAATCTGAGAAAGAAGAATTACGGCTCACTGAACCGTTCAAAAGCCGGCCTAGTTTGTATATTTATCACACCCCCAGAAAAACAGACCACGGAAAATAACCCCACGGAAAATATCGCTGAGAAAAGTCATGGAAAAATACCCCCTCCCCCCACCGAAAGATATCGCATCCTTTTGAATCTGAGAATTACGACTCACTGAGCCGTTCAAAAAGCTGGCCTAGTTTGTATATTTATCACACCCCCAGAAAAAGACGCAGTGTTCGAAAATGGTGCATGTAAAAAAGGTCTATAAAAGTTGGATGAAATTGATAGATATTTCTATATAATAGGTAGGAAAAAAATGCTTACATTTGCAAAGTCCGAGGGCAGTATTTGAATGCCCGAAGGGCCAGGCGAAACTTGTTGCACCATCGGTGGCGGGCTTTGTGTGGTCGGGACAGGTAGTCCATAGAAAGCAGCTGTCCATTTACTCTTTAGTTTTTGTCCTGATTGCATTGTTGTCTGCACAGATGGTTGCACTTGTTTTGGGGTCGAGCCAGCGTACTTAATAATGGATGGTCTTGTCCCGTCCACTCTTGATTTCTTGGGTGGAGGGGGCACGCATTCTTCACAATTGGCCTTAAAAAGAAGAGAAAAAGTTAGTATTGAAATAATTTGCCCCTTTTTACAGAAAGAAAGTTAGTACCCTCATCCATATAATTTTGTTTAGACAAAGCATTTATCACTAAGAAAGCACAACGTAAAAAAATTTCGTGAAATATACTAATTGCATCCTTTTTTTGAATCTGAGAAAGAAGAATTACGGCTCACTGAACCGTTCAAAAGCCGGCCTAGTTTGTATATTTATCACACCCCCAGAAAAACAGACCACGGAAAATAACCCCACGGAAAATACCCCTGAGAAAAGTCATGGAAAAATACCCCCTCCCCCCGCCGAAAGATATCGCATCCTTTTGAATCTGAGAATTACGACTCACTGAGCCGTTCAAAAGCTGGCCTAGTTTGTATATTTATCACACCCCCAGAAAAACAGTCCACGGAAAATAACCCCCACGGAAAATATCCTTGAGAAAAAGACATGGGAAAATATCCCTCCCCCCACCGAAAGATATGGTAAAAAATGCTATTCAATTTACGCATAATAAAGCAATGTATCTTTTTCTTAAACCCACTCCCCTTACTTTTCACTCGAAGAAACAGTTTGTTTTCACCTTACAATGGAGGTGTTAGACTTGAGGCATTGTCAAACCCCCACCTTCCACCAAATGTCCTAAAAATATTGTTAGGCATTAATTTTGGAAATAACTCATTTCCATGCTTCCATACCACATAGAATTACGCAAAGCCTGTAACCGCACAATGTTAATTAGCAATAATCCCTCTTTTCACGCGAAACTGTTTTTAATTCGATGGGAAAAACTAACCTCAGAGAAACCCTTTGGTTAAGCCGCTATCCAAATTCTTGTATATTTATCAAAGCCGGATGTACTTTAAAGGGGTGTCAGTAATTATCAGCTATTTAAATCATTGCGAGAAATCTGTAAGTCAAAGCCATAGCGGTGAAAACACTATATTAAGGAATTGACAGAAAGTTGACAGTTGCATTTAGATAAGATACGGAATTTATCAAAAACAGAATTGTGGTCGTAAACAGAGGGGGAAGGAAAGATGGGGTTTACGTAACGAAAAAAGAGCGTATTTTACATTTTTATCGAGTATAAACATCATATAGTGACGTTTGTATAGGGGGGGGGTTTACCCGAATATAGTAGAGGGTGACCACGGAAAACAATTTTATTTTGAAAATAAAAAATGAAAACAGAACTTACATTGCTAATTGTGGCTGCCAAGGCTTCAACTTCATCAATAGTATCCATTCTAGTTGTTTGAACTGTGTTCTGAAACTTTCTGATAATTTAATCACATTGCATGCCCGTTATATACGAAATCTCAAGGGTGAATTGTTATGTAACGGGAAAATCATATGCAAGCACGTCTCTGATTGGCTGAGAAGGAGGATGTATCCGACTCGCTGATTGGCTGAGAAGGAAACATGTGATCTAACTGTTTTCCTAATTCCTGGACGGCATAACATTCGCCTCGAGCATGCACTTGTCCAAAACAACAATAATAAATAAATCTCTCAGGCCTAAAGATTAAAGAAACCTTAATGTTTCTTAATTCCCCCCTTCGTGAATCATTAATTTCCCCTAGCGATTATGTAAATCAAGTTCTCAGGCCAGGCTAGCCAAACAACAATGAAGCCATGTTTGTTTCTTAATTTCCCCTTCGTGAATCAATAATTTCCCCTAGCGATTATGTAAATCAAGTTCTCAGGCCAGGCTAGCCAAACAACAATGAAGCCATGTTTGTTTCTTAATTTCCCCTTCGTGAATCAATAATTTCCCCTAGCGATTATGTAAATCAAGTTCTCAGGCCAGGCTAGCCGAGAAAAACATCAAATAAATCGACCTTGGAAAAAGAGGTCATTGAGCGATTACGTAATCTTTCTCCCTAGGGACTCTATGACCATATTGTTTCATAATTCCCCACGCTCGTGAATCAATAATTCCCCCATCGATTATGTAAATCACCCCTCATGTCATTCGCACGTGGCCAAACAACAACAGATCGATTGACCTTGACACCCCCATTAGACTCGATCGATAATCCTTGAATAAATTATGTAAAAAAAGTTGTAGGTGGCAGCAGGGGTGTCGCGTGGGAGATATTATGGCCATTCTACTCATAATTTCCAGAACTTTCAACTACGTTAAACAAAACTGCTATCTCAAAATTTTGATTGGATGTGTTTGGGGAAATGGTGGGCGTGAGAGGGGGGTTAGTTGCTCTTCAATCACTTTCGACTATTAAAAAGGGCTTTACCCGTTTCAATTTCAAATCGCATGAGCCCTTTTTGAAGTTTCTACGACAACTCTTTCTATAAAAACCTTATATGCCCCCAGGGCATAACTTACAACCCTTGCCCTGAGAGCTGTGCCGGGGTTGCCATCCACAAAGACATAATTTCCAGAACTTTCAACTACGTAGAAAAAAATGGTTATCTCAAAATTTTGATTGTATATGTTTGGGGAAATGGTGGGCGTTAGAGGGGGATTAGTTGCCCTCCAATTACTTTTGACTATTAAAAAAGGCACTAGCCATTTCAATTTCCAATCGAATAAGCCCTTTTTGAAGTTTCTACGACAACGCTTTCTATAGAAACCTTATATGCCCCCACGGCATAACTTACAACCCTTACCCTGAGGGTTGTGGGGGGAGGGTTGTCATCCTTAAAGACCCATTTTCTAAAACTTTCATCTACGTTGAACAAAATGGCTATCTAAAAATTGTGATTGGATGTGTTTGGGGAAAAGGGAGAGGGGGTTAGTTGTCCTCCAATCACTTTCGACTGTTAAAAAGGGCACCAGCCCTTTGAAGTTCCAATGGAATACTCCCTTTTTCAAGTTTCTACGACAAAGCTTTCAATAAAAACCTTATATAGCCCCAGGGCATAACTTATAACACTTGCCCTGAGGGCTCTGAGGGGGAGGGGTTGTAATCCTCAAAGAACTGATTTCCAGAACTTACAACTACGTGGAACAAAATGGCTATCTCAAAATTTTGATTGGATGTGTTTGGATAAATGGCGGGCGTGAGAGTTGCCCTCCAATCACTTTTGACTATTGAAAATGGCACTAGGTCTTTGAATTTCCAATCGAATGAGCCCCTTTTTCAAGTTTCTACGACAAAGCTTTCAATGAAAAGCTTATATGCCCCCAGGGCATTACTTATAACCCTTGCCCTGAAGACTGTGGGGGGAGTTTCCTGCTCAAAGGTATAATTTCCAGAAATTTCAACTACGGTGAAAAAACTGGCTATCTCAAAATTTGGATTGGATGTGTTTGGGGAAATGGTGGGCGTGGAAGGGGTATTAGTTGCCTTTCAATCACTTTCAACTATTAAAAAGGGCACTAGCCATTTCAATTTCCAATCGAATGAGCCCCTTTTTTGAAGTTTCTACGACAACACTTTCTATAAGAACCTTATGTGCCCCCAGGGCATAACGTACAACCCTTGCCCTGAGGAATTTGGGGGGTTGTCATGCTCAAAGACCTAATTTCCAGAACTTTCGACTACGTTGAACAAAATGGCTATCTCAAAATTTTGATTGGATGTGTTTGGGAAAAGGTGGGCGTGAGAGGGGGGGGTTAGTTGCCCTCGAATCACTTTCGACTGTTAAAAAGGGCACTAGCCCTTTGAAGTTTCTACGACAACACTTTCTATAAAAACTTTATATGCCTCCAGGGCACAACTTACAACCCTTGCCCTGAGGGATGTGGGGGAGTTTCCTCCTCAAAAACATAATTTCTATCTGGAAATCAACTACACTGAACAAAATGACTATCTCAAAATTTTGATTGGATGTTACCTTCCAATCACTTTCGACTATTAAAAAGGGCACAAGCCACTCCAATTTCCAATTGAATGAGTCCTTTTCAAAGTTTCAACGACAACTTCTTCAATACAAAGTGCCCTGGTATGGAAGAAGAAAAAAAAAAAATAAATTGTGCCAACATTGTTCTTTACTTAGGCAGCGCGATTACGCTGCCTATGGTCTGGCTTCCACTTCTAACGCAAGGAATGGGAGGGACTTGTGTTGTGAAGTGTTATTCTATGGTAATTGGGGGGTGTAATCGTAGATGCCTTTATTCTCCCTTTATAGGGGAGATAAACTCTGGCCCTAAGGTAATTTGACTTTGGTAGGGTGCCTTAGGCTATGACCGAACTAATGAGGCGTACCGACTGGGTATGTTCGAGAAGCTAAAGGTAGATCGTAGAGAGGTTGTCTAAAACACAATACTTTTATTTAATTTACACATAATAATTACAGATATAGATATGCTACTGGGACTGGCTGCCCCAAGTAGACCACAAGTCTCAAAAACTACAATAATATATAATAAGATACAGACACTTACAATGATCCGACAAAATCCGAAGGTATTTCTAATGAGAAAATAAACGGGCAGAGGTTCACCCGGCAAGTCAAAAAGTCTGCTTTTAGTCTCAAAAATCGGTGTATATGTATGAAAAACTAACCACGTCCTTCCGGTACATTGACGCATTTAGCCAGGAAATTGGTTATTGAGCAAGTTCCCTCCAAGCCCACACATTCCACGATTTGTATCTTTATCTTAAAAAGTGGTATTTTGAAACTTTGTTTTTACGTCTTAATATATTTTTATTCAATTAATAATTAACTAAATTAGAAAGCTTTACCACAATACTCCCCATTTAAAGAGGAATTGTCCCAATTCTCAATATTTTGCTTTTAAAACAACTTAATTTTGTTTACAGCTATTATGCTGCCATCTTTGGGTCATTATGTGCATATACCCTCAATGGGTTTCCTTAGGGTCATGTTTCTGGTCCAATATAGCCCATGTTCTTTTCTGTCGAAGGATTTCAATTCGAAATTCATCCTTGTTTCTCTTTTTCTCTGTCTCTAGGACTGAAAAATACTCTTTTTACCCTTCTTATATGCATCTTCTGTTTTAAGTTGACCCTAAGCGGCTTAAACATTATATTAGTGGTTTTGCTTAAATTAGATTTATATTAGAAAAGTTTTATGATTTTTTTTGAGTTTAAATTTAATTCCCATTAATAATTTAATTTATCTGTGTGATGTGGCTTATATACCGTTTATTTTTCCTTTTAGAATTACCTTGGATAAATTACATATAAAATTATTGATTTTTAAATTTTCACATATTTTTCCAGCACAAAGCATTTTCACATATTTCAATAACATAAGCCATCTGGGCTATGTAGCACAATAGCTAGGCCCAAATTAAGTTCTGATTTTATCTCACTTTTGATGATTTTGTAATAAAGTCTGTAGTTTCCAAATATCAGTTGATCAAGTATGGTTTGGTTTCTGATGGTATTAGGATATAATTGAACTGGCTTTGAAATTTGCTACTTTCCAAAAATGCGTCAAAGAAATGATTGAGAACTGGATCCAAAAGGATTTTATGAAAAATTTGATTTCCAAAAAAAAATATAGCTAAGGCTGTATCTAAAATAAATATTCACATTAGTATACATATAAAGCATATATTTTTACATATATAGTAGAATGAAACACTCAATTTTCGTATATATCAATGCATTCGAAAGTTAATTACTTTTAATTACTTTCTCCTGTTTTTTAATTACTCCAAAAATAATATCCCGCTTAAATCGAAACATTATGGTTCTTGCTGGATTATTCTTTCAAACTTAATACTAAACGGATTATTTCACAATAAAAATTATTAATACGTTGACTCGAGGTCAAACATTTACATATAACATTAAATCACTAGTTAAAACTTAAAGTTGATAAAAACATAGTATATATATATATATATATATATATATATATATATATATATATATATATATATATATATATATATATATATATATATATATATATATATATATATATATATATATATATATATATATATATATATATATATACATATATATATATATATATATATATATATATATATATATATATATTATATATATATATATATATATATATATATATATATATATATATATATATATATATATATATATTATATATATATATATATATATATATATATATATATATATATATATATATATATATATAAGCATTGTGTAATAGCTTACATAAGTATTTTTTTTTTTTTAATTCGCAAAACTAGATAGGATATTTAACTACTGTTTAAAACTTAAAGCATTAAAAAATAATACACGGTATAGATTAGCATTGGAATTAATTCCAATTATTGTTTTGTTAACTGTTTATGAAGTATTAATGTAGAATACTTCTTGCATGATATAAAAATAAAAAAAAACACAAATACTCAACATTTAATTCACTCTATTTACATGGATAGTTTAGGATATATATATATATATATGTATATATATATATTAACAAAAGTTATGTTGATA
The DNA here is from genome assembly GCA_027921565.1 of Artemia sinica. Classification (NCBI taxonomy): domain Eukaryota; kingdom Metazoa; phylum Arthropoda; class Branchiopoda; order Anostraca; family Artemiidae; genus Artemia; species Artemia sinica. The sequence goes on along the minus strand of CM051260.1, from coordinate 9,003,541 downwards.
CATAACTTAATTGTTAAAAACAAATAATAATTATGCACTTTAATAATTTATTTAATCACTGCAATATTTATTCGTTGTACAACTTTTAAATAAGTCCGTCAAGACTTTTATATGATAAGTCCTAACTGTAATTAAAGTATTTACAAAACAAAAACAACTCCAACAAATAGATTTATGCTCTATAACTGATAACTGTGATTAGCCTCTATATAAGGGGCTTGGCAATATTTCATATAACATAACTTTTCTATTTACATTTCTACAATTTTTTTTTTTTTTTTTTTTAAATACAATTCTCTGTTTATAAAAGGTTTTCGAAATATATTTATAACAGTAGATATTTTCTCAATTCCATTTGTTAAAACTATATAACTTTTCCCATATACGACTATATACATTTTGTTTTAAAACTTTGGTTCTATTTCGAACCCACTTGTGTCATTAGCTGTCATTAGCTTATAAGCCTGTTTGTTTATTCAGACTTTTAAGCTTTTCAATTCTTTTCGAATTTCTAGGTACTTGAGACATTTTTATAACGTTTTTGTCTGTAATCTCTCTTTTTTTCAGCTTTAATGTCTTTTTGGTTTAAGGCTTTATTTACAGCTTATATCTGATAAGCTAAAAAATTTTTTGCTGTTCACCTTATACCTGTGATGCCATTATCAAATGACTTTGCCTGTACTCTGAAGGTTCGCTTACCATGACTGCCTTCTGGTAGCTCCTTATAACGTTTCCAGGTCCTCTTGTCATGGCTACAGCTAAAAAGACTATTATGAACCTACACACACAATAATTAATTATTTAATAATTTGTGGGCACAATTTTATCTTGGGCTATTCTTTTTCCAGAAAAAGTGGCCCTTCTGCAGAAAATACCTGGCCTTCATGGCACACAGTAATTTGTAACACACATAACACACAGTAATAATGGCGCACAGCTCTGTAGTCTTAATGCTACTTATTTTGTACTTATTTAGTACATTTTTCGTACTAGTTCGTTCGGCAAGTTCAATAAGTGCGTCTAACAGAGTTTAACTGACTTCATTCAGTTTATTTTCCTTTTAGTTTCGTCTGGCTATATTTTCAACTTGAACCCTTCTCTTTTTTTTTGATTCGATATTTCAATGGAGCCTAAGGGTTTTTTCAAGTCTTTTCCCGCTTTTTCAGTAAAATAGGTCTTTCCTAAGCCCATATTTATATGTTTCACGTATTTTTCAAAACCCTTAACAAGTTTCTATGCTGATTGCCCTTCTATGGTCAAATTCATTATCTCCATATTTTTAAGAGGTGGGGGGGGGGCTGTTTGTCTAATTTTTGCAACCTGTAATTATTGAAATTATTCAAATTTTTTTTCTTCGAAAGTTTTTGTGTTAGAAAAGTACTGTAGTTTTTCAGCTAATTTTTTTTTGAACACTTTTAATTAAGTTTTGCCCCGCATTTGCTAGTTCTCATTTCTTCCTTAAAATGCAATTTTTACGATATACTGGTTGCCAATTTTATCCCAGCTTTAATTACTATTTTATTTGCCAAAGAAAGAGAGACAATACTTCCGTTGCAAGGCTAAATAGCTTTGATTTCGGTGCTCCTTATCTGTGGTTTATTGATAAGCTTGAATCTGGGAGAGTTACAAGAATGAATTTCTGTTCAGTGTTCATTACTGCGAGTTTTCTTTTGTTGTGTAAAGCTATATTTTATTTTCAAAGAAAAAGTGGATACTGTTTAGTTTGTGTTAGGGTTCAACGGATTGGGATTTGGGTGTTTGGGTTGGCACAGGTGAAAACCAATTGTTTAAACTAGGATTCTCCTGTGCCAGTTCGTTTTCTCAGATCCAATACATCGCTAGAGTTAAAATTATTACCTTGAACTATTATTGTGGTTTTCTTGTCACGATGGGGTTAATTTTTGGCTGATTTTTAATGGATTTTGTCGTTGGCTCTTACCTCCTGGTAAGTTTTTTTTTTTGGTTATAATTTATTTTTATATCGCTTTTCGTTTCCTTTGCCTAGCACTCTTTTTTCTTTCTAAGCTTATTCTAAGTTTTGCTTAAACCTTTACAGTGCTTCTTTAAAATTTCTTTTTTTCTTTTTACCATTTGTAACTAATAAAAAAAATATTCTCTTAAACAATAACTAATTATAATAAGATTACAGCTAGCTTGTACATGTCCGGATTCATGTAAACCCTCGCTGCCTTTCCAATTATAATTATTTTTAAATTTCTTCAAAACAAAAATTTTCTTTCTAATTCGACTGGAGGTGTCACCGAGAGAGTCAAAGGTCAGTAGATGCTTCGCATTTACTTAACAACGAGAGACCAGCAGTGATTGAGCTCACTCCAAATTTGTTAGCTTCCAATTACCCTATTTCAGTAGACTAACCTTCTTCGTTTTTTTTTGTTTTTTTTATCATCCCCCCAAAATATATTTTTCCAATATACATATCAAAAAGAGTCGCCTTTTAATGCTGATTCTAAATATGTGTAATTTAATTAGTTTCACTGCACCTATTTAAAAGTTACGTGTCACCTATTAACGCCCTGTGTAATTGTTTCCGTGATAAGGTTTCTGTTGGCTTTCTAGGCACAATCTATTTGTCGACTAATTGGGATATAAGGGACTATTGGCTTCACTCTATTTGATTTCTACTATCAGATGGTATTTATCTGATATAAAATCTATCTGATATTCGACTAAACTCTACTGATTTATAATCAGACTAGACTTGAGGATGATTCGTCATTGAGTAACCGTAAGAGCGGACCAGAGTTATCAATATTAGCTATTCCAAAAGAATCCATTGCCTTCTCTGTTTGTCCTAATGTGGGCTTATATTCTATGTAAACAAGCATAACAGTTTTCATACACTGGTAGCTTTACATCTAAATGGCTCGAAAGCAGCCATGGCTTAAAATTCAAATTAGAACTTTCTTCGGACGCATTTTGTGCGGCTAATTCAGAATTTGAACTTTTTCTAACCCCATTATTCAGATGAAGGTCCTCTGTGTAGGTAAAGGAGACCCTTTTAAGACCTATCCCCATGCCTCCATTTTTTGTGATTAACGGTTTCTTTCACCGAATTTCTCGCCTTATGCAGAGTTCCCATCAGAGCTGGGTAACAACTCTTTTTTTTGCTTCCTTCGGCGACTTTTGCTAAGCTTCCACATTTGTTTTCTTACTTATAAGGTTATTTTTCTCGTTTTTTTTCCATCCCTTTCCTCAAGTACTTTAATTATATATATTTATATATCTTTTCCTTCCCTTTGCTTGTGAAACTACATAACTAACTTAATATTTGTTAGCTTTAAAAAAGGTAATTCTATTTCTTATTACGTTGTAAGATGCCATATTTTCGAAGCATCTCTACACCTAAAACACTCGGAAATGGCAGCTTCTAACCTATAATTGTTCGGACCACAATTTATGTGCTTCCTTTGCTAAATTGTAGCAGTGTTATCCTTGTAGCAAGGCTGACTTAGGACCCTATTTGCTACTATTATGTCTAAAATTCTTCTGTTTCTACCAACGTTTCATCGGTCCAGCTAGATTTTGTTTTTCTTTACGTACTATTTTTCTATTTTGTTCTTTCAATTCGCGGTACAACTACTTTATTATTTAGGTATATACGGCACTACTGGACTGCAGTTATTACTAACACTAAAAAACTACTGATTATACACTTGCTTCTACTTGCTAAAAACTAAATACTGTATATTTTTTTTTCTATTTTCCAATCCTTGATCGAGACTTTTTTCCATTTTATCTATTGTACCCAAATCTTTGAGGGGATACAAATCTATTTCTAATAGCCAAAGTTCGAGCAAAGCTGCTCGAAGTTTTGCTAATTCGAGCGCTGCTAAAAGCGAAGTACATTTATTTTCCTCTTCTAATACGGTCATTTCGATTTTTTTTAATTTTTTATTTTGCAACCTTATTTAGTCTCCTCGACCCAGTTTTCCCAACGGCCACCAGTTGTTGTGAAGTGTTATTCTATGGTATTTGGGCGGTGTAATCGTAGATGCCTTTATTCTCCCTTTATAGGGGAGATAAACTCTGGCCCTAAGGTAATTTAAATTTGGTTGCGTGCCTTAGGCTATGACCGAACTAATGAGGCGTAACGACTGGATATGTTCAAGAAGCTAAAGGTAGATCGTAGAGAGGTTGTCTAAAACACAATACTTTTATTCAATTTACACATAATAATTACAGATATAGATATGCTACTGGGACTGGCTGCCCCAAGTAGACCACAAGTCTCAAAAACTACAATAATATATAATGAGATACAGACACTTACAATGATCCGACAAAATCCCAAGGTATTTCTAATGAGAAAATAAACGGGCAGAGGTTCACCCGGCAAGTCAAAAAGTCTGCTTTTAGTCTCAAAAATCGGGGTATATGTATGAAAAACCCTTCCGGTACATTGACGCATTTAGCCAGGAAATTGGTTATTGAGCAAGTTCCCTCCAAGCACACACATTCCACGATTTGTATCTTTATCTTAAAAAAGTGGTATTTTGAAACTTTGTTTTTGCGTCTTAATATATTTTTATTCAATTAATAATTAACTAAATTAGAAAGCTTTACCACACTTGCGAATGTAGAATAATCATGAAACCTAGATTCTGTGTTATGTTTTTTGCTGCCATTTATCTAGTGAAGCTCTAAGGGCTGCAGAAACTACTGGAAAAAGGGTTTAATCAAAACAGGATTTTTTAAGTTGAAAGACAGTTCAGGTCTATTGAAGCAACATGATGGTGGTAAAAGACATAGGAATTGCGTGTCAGCATGGACGGAATTTAGTATACTACTACTACTACTAACAACTCATCGCAGCACCAAGCCGCCTGAGGCCAACACAGCTACGCACGCTCCTCCTCCACCCCAATCTATTCAAAGCCTCCCTTTTTACACCCGCCCACGAAGTTCCCATTTCCTTTAAATCTTTCTTTATGACGTCCTCCCAACCCAGACGGGGACGACCTGCTTTCCGTTTAGCCCTAGATGGTTGGCCGAAAAGAACAATCTTCGGCAATCTGTCATCCTTCATCCGAACAACATGCCCTAACCACCTCAACCTTTCTTTCATTATAGACCTAGAAAGTGGTATTGAACCACATTTTTCGTATAGCCTATTGTTTGAAATACGGTCAGTCAGCCGGGTACCCAGAACAATCCTTAAGCAATTTCTCTGGAAAACATCTAGCAAATCTTCATCCGCTTTTCGGAGCGTCCATGCTTCAGAGCCATATTTGACCACTGTCATCACTGTAGCTTCTAAGATTCTAATCTTGGTTTGCAGACTTATCTTCCTATTCTTCCAGACTTTTTTTAACTGTGAAAAAACACCCTGAGCCTTGGCTATTCTATTTTTAACATCTTCACTGCTCCCACCATCTTTACTAATAATACTACCAAGGTAAGTGAAACTGCCCACCTGATCAATCTTTTCATTACCCAACGTCACCTTTTCATCTTCACTTATTCCTAGCCTTAGTGACTTGGTCTTCCTAACATTAATTTTCAAACCAATACTAGCACCCTGAACTCGCAAAACCTCTAAAACTTCATTCATTTTGCTCACACTTTCATCTAGGATGCTTAAATCATCAGCATAATCCAAGTCCAGGAGACTTTTTCCTCCCCATTTGATTCCGTGGTCTCCCATTGCCTTTCCTGTGCTCCTTAAAACAAAGTCCATCAAAATAATCCATATAAAGGGGGATAGAACACAACCCTGCTTAACTCCTGATTTAATACAAAACCAGCTGCTAACCTCATTTCCTACCTTAACCGCAGCAGTGTTATTCTCGTACATAGCACTAATCACTTTAATGTATTTGTCTGGTATACCATACAAGGATAAAACCTTTACTAAAGCTCCTCTATCAACAGAATCGAACGCTTGCTCATAATCTATAAAACTAAGGACCAAAGGTGTTTGAAAACTTAGGCACTTCTCAATTATTAACCTAAGAGTGAAAATTTGGTCAACACATCCTCTACCTTTTCTAAAACCGCACTGCTCTTCTCTTAAAACTTTGTCTACGGCATCTCTCAGTCTAAAAAGTATCATATTACTAAGCAATTTGCAACTAGTATTAATATTCGAGATCTGTAGTGAATGGCCTAAGTCGGTCCAGATCTCAAGAGGTTCAAGAAAATAGAGATCATATGAAGTGCATTTCCTCCGCTATTGGCTTGCTGGTCCTCCAGGGTCTTCCTTGAGGGGCCATGACGAATCAGGAATATCTAAAAACCGGGGTAATTTCGTTGAACTGACGGAGGAAATATCTAAAGGCGACGAAAAGTTGAAGGCCAAGTTACACCGCCGATATGGTCACTACTGCATTGATCAGCACTAAAACGACGCATTTACACTGATAGGAATACCTGGCGGCAAGACTTTATTTCAGAAGTAAAATCAGTTAATTATATTTTTTCGTCTCTAAATTTGGTTCGGAATTCTTTTGTAGTGAGTGATATTTCAGACCTTTTTCATGTATTTTCCAGTTTTATCCTTGAAAAAACATTGAATATGGACACTCCAGCATCTGCTTCAGCTTCTTTTAGGTTTGGTTTGAATGAATTGATCCGCCTTAGATCCCATTTAGCTGAGAAGACATGGAATATTTTTGGTGAGGATAATGATATTTGTTCAAAGTTTGATTCCTTTTATGAGTCAGTGAAGGAGTCTATTTTTGACGTATGTGCTCTGTCCCCCTCTACTTCAAGGTCAAAAAGATCTATTCCTCTTAACCCATGGATGACCCCTGGTCTTCTAAAGAGTTGGAGAGAAAAATAATCTTTGGAAAGCTTTTAAGTCAGCAAAGCCATCTTTGAATGCTGCACGTTTTCAGAAATTCAAACTCTACAGGAATTTTTTCAATTCTTTATGCCGGAAGGCTAAATTCCTTTATTATTCCAAAAAATTCTCGGATTGTGGGAAACATATTCGAAAAACTTGGCAAGTGATCAATTCCGTCCTCAAACGTTCTTCTCCGGCTTCTTCTATCCCTCCAATTCTTGTAGTTGGTGATGTGGTTGTTGAGGGTATTCCATCTGTTCAAGAAGCATTTACATCATATTTTGCTAATATTGGGAAAACCACTGCTGTTTCAGTCAGGTCTTCACAGTCACAACCAAATTACAAATCTTATCTTTGTCCGCCTTGTCTCAAATCGATGGTGTTATATCCTGCTTCTGATTTTGAAGCAGCCAGGATTGTAAATAGCTTGAAGGGTTCTTCATCGTCTGGCCCTGACTGTATTCCAACTATGGTTATTAAGTTCATTCTACCTTCAATTATTTCTCCATTGACAGAGCTTATAAATCTTTCTTTTGAAAATGGTGTTTTCCCCAGTTCTCTTAAGTGAGCTAGAGTAATTGTTTTATATAAAGGTGGACCAAGAAGTGATCCAGCCAATTATCGTCCTATATCTTTTCTGTCTGTTTTTAGCAAAATTTTTTAAAAGACCATGCTTTCCCGTCTACTTGCTTTTCTAGAGGCTAAAAGATTTTTTCATGATTTTTAGTTTGACTTCCGAGCTAAACATTCTACGGAGCATGCGTGTGTAACTCTTTTAAATTTTCTCCACACCGCGCTTGACTCTGGTTTGATTCCTGCAGCTATATTCCTAGATGCCCTTAGGCTTTTGACTCTTTAACTCATGAGATTCTGCTGTATAAGCTATCACACAATGATGTAAGAGGACAGGCTCATGCTTGGTTTGATTCATTCCTATTTGTCAGGTAGAACTATCTCCGTAGATTCCCTTTCCCACTTTTCGTCTGAAGTTGATTTTGGTGTTCCTCAAGGGTCTGTTCTTGGACTGTTTCTGTTTTTGATTTATGTTAATGACCTTATAGTTGCAGTTAAGAATCAAAAACCTACAGTTTGCTGTCGCCTATGTCATCCTGAATCTTTCTATGCTAAAAAAATCCATCGTTTTCACAGGATATGGACACTCTTGTTGCTTTCGCTGATGACAGTACCATTGGTACTGTAGTAGGAACTGAGTCTGAGATGCTTCCCAAATTAGTTGACCTTTTTGAGAGAGTCGTTATTTGGTTTGATGCAAAGTGCCTTGCCCTAAATGTTGCTAAGTCAAGTTTTTTTAATTTTTTCCCGTATTTCTCTGGCGTGCCCTCAGTTATCTAATATCCAGCTTTCAAGGGGCTCTCTCAGTAGACCTAAGGAACGATATGTCCGATTTCTCGGTATTCTTCTCGATGAAAACCTTTCATTCAAGCCTCATATTGGACTAATTAATATGAAGATCTCAAGGAGTCTTGGAATTTTGAGAAAACTAAAACACACTTTTCCTGGATCAGTTTCAAAAATTCTGTTCCATTGCTTAGTTCAGTCCTACGTCTCTTATTGCCCTACAACATGGATGTCAACTTTCTCTTCTTTTTTGAAACCACTTTCTAAGTTATATGATAAGGCAAGAAGCCTTAAACAGGAAGCAACTTGTTCTACAACTAACCCAACTAGCCCATTACTTGATTTGCAGTCTCTCTACATTCTTTCGTGCGCGTCTTTCACTTTTCATCAAATTCATGGTGATGTTCCCACAGCCCTTCAAACTACTCCTTCTTCCGTCACTGACAGGTCTTCGCGTCATCTTCGCAATTCAAGGAATATTAATATTTTATTTACTCCATCGGTGAGGTCTGACTTTAATCCATTAACTGCTTGTCATATCGTTTGGAATAGCCTACTTGAATCAGCTCAAGAATGTCACACGTTTGGTACTTTCAAAAGAATTTTAAGAAATTTTTTAATGTCTTGACTTTTCATGTTTAAATATACATATTTTTTTTTAATTTTATTATTATTATTTGGTGGGGGGGGGGTGACACTAGCCTGGGTTGGAAATGTTTGTTGTGGGGGGGGGGGGTGCTGAGTTTGTCTAATATTTTTTGTGGCTTGGTTTCAAATATATATTTGGAATTTGGTTTAATTTATTGAACTGTCCTACATCTTTTTTTTTTGTTTTGGGGGGAGGGGTCTCATAAAATCGCTTTTTGTGTGGGTCTTTTAATTATTGTTTTTTTCTCTTCTTTGTTTTGTTCTGTGTGTGTGTGTGTGTGTGTGTTGAGTCTTTGAAAGGTTGAAATGCATTATATTGAAAATACTTTTTTTTTTCTTTATTTTTTAGTATTTATGCCATTTCTGTTTTCCCCCTTTTTTTTCCTGGCCATAGAACCTTACGGGGGTTTCTATATTGAAGTGTTTTTGTCGTAAATTTATTGGTTCAATAAAGTGATTGATTGATTGATCATAGGGTAGTCCACGCGGAATAAATTGATTGCTTAGTAGTCCCCTGCTTAATTTTTGATTTTTAGATTTTTTTTTCTTCTTTTTTTATGTGGATCATTTTATTTTATGATTTTTTTTTCTTATCTAGTTTTTTTTTCTCTTGTGTTGAGTCTCTTAAAGGTGTGAATGTATGATGTTGAAAATGTTTTTGTTTTTTATGTATTTGTTTCGTTTTTGTTTCTCCCCTGCTTTTTTCCTGGCCATAGAGCCTTACGGGGGAGTTTATATTGAAGTGTATTTTGTTGAGTTTATTGATTGAATAAATTGATTGATTAATTGATTGATTGACTACGCTATTCTTGTTTGAAAGATCTTTCTAGAAAAGAACAGTTAGCGATCCCACTCAGGTACACATCAAATAGAAAAGTAGTCCACTCAGGGACAGTAGACTGAGTAGTAGTAATACTCAGGGACATATCAAATGAAAAAGCAGTGGAGCGACTAATCGGCTGCTATCACATGCAAATATTATACAGCAAAGCTTATCCACCTTAATTTTTGAAACTATAGAAAAGTTTCTTGGAGATTTGTGCACTCCCCAATGTTACGACGGCTCATTCGTTATGAGTGAGAAACCTAACGGGAGTTCAAGCACAGCTTAGGAGAGGGTGCCTCATGCAGTTTTTGACACTGAAACGCCCGCAGATTACACTTGGTTTGAATGACTGCCTTAAAAACATCAGCTAACTTTTGGAATTTTTCTCTGTGGTGCAAAGACTTTACGTATTTATATCATGCAGCAACACTTGGTATGAACTATTTGTGGAATCCCAGTGTATTAGCGGGCAAAAAATCTTGGAGCTGGAGAGGACCATCAAGACTCGCTGGCTTTGCGCATGCCGCTCTATTTCCAAGATGAAGGCCAGATTTAATTGTAGTGTTGCTGTATTATCTACAGTATCTGATAGCTCTGACGGCGAGGCAGCTTGTGAAGGAAAAAGACTACTGGAAAAATTCAACTCGGCCTCTTTTGTCTCAACTTTGCATATAATGGAAAAACTTCTAGTCATTATAAATTTTTTGTCAAAGCAACTTCAAACAGAAAGTTGGCTTTTTATATGGCACTTGCACTGATATCTGGTACATACGAGACACTCCAAAATCTGAGATTTGATAAGGAATAAAAGAACTCAGCCAAAAAATAGCCAAATTATTGGCTTTACACGATATCCAGGAATCAAAGCCTCCAAAATCCAAATCCAGTGGTCGGAAAAAGAGAATCCAGGCCATTTCCCCTCGTCTCAAGGACTCTTTCAAATTCAACAACTGGTAAACGCAACATCAGTCATCCAGTTCAATCAGACTTTGACATATTTCAGTACTTCGAGGTGATAGACCACTTCACGAGTTAGATAGGCCGATGTTTCACGCAAAATATGGCTTTGCCCGACGCTTTATCTGCTTTCTACCCTTCAAGGTCTAATTTTCTCGAATTTTCGAAAGTTGAAAGGGCAATGTGTCTTTATCCAGTGATTCTTGATTTTAATGACTAAGCCCTATAATGCCCTATAGCCCTATTGCAAAGTCGTAGGCTATGAAAATATGACCCTTTAAAAACAGATCTACTCCGAACTATCGAAATTCAATCCGACCTCCCAATTGGCTATTCGGCAGTGATAAAACTGATGAAACTAGTTACTACTTTACCTATGACCAATGCCAGTAATGAACGATTCTTCTCAGTATTAGGGCGTATGAAACATTTATCTGCTATTGACAATGGGTAATGAAAGACTCAGTAATCTCATGGTCATGGCCGTTGAAGAAGAGGAGAAACTGGAATTGGATAGATTAGTCGAAACTTTATTCAAACTGCGAAGTCACCGCTACCCCCTATTTTAAGTATGTTTGCTCAATCTTGTTCTGTTGTTCGTATTCAAAAATATAAAAAAATTCTTCCCCCCCCCCCCCCCCCTCCCCCCTACTTTTTTGTGAATTGGCGCCACTAAAAGGCCACCAACTTGGCCTACCTATGACCCCCCGAAATATGGCCATGCCCCCCCCCCCAGTGGGGCACATGCCCCACTGGGGAATATGGCCTCCACGTTGGGAAGCGTGGATATAGATGTTTCTTCATTTCTTTTGTGCTGTTTCATAAGCAGAACAAAATCTGGATGAATATTACCAAATGCTAAGATCCCTACGAAAACCCCAACGGGTGCTCTGTTGAAAACGTGTTAAAAATTATGTATTTTCGTATACTTTCTGTTTAGGTGGGTGTCTTAGTCTTCTTCTTCGAGAAAGACGAGAAAATATATGATTTGTTTGCCCCCACCCCTCAATGAGTTAAAATTTCAACAAATTATTAGTCTAGCTATCCTACTCATTCAAAGGAGAGGTGTAGGCTTTTCTACTTACCATAATATTTATCGTCAACATTTTTTGAGCTCATGTGAAAAATTCCCTGGGCAGCGACAAAAATACTGAATCAAGTTGTCATGCTTAAAAAAAATTTTGGGTTTTATTTCATACATTATTCATCAACTTTTCTCGAAATTTATTTTAGAACCGTTTTTTGAAATCGCAAAAGAAATATTCCTGGTAACACGTGGGAGACATATTTTATTTTAATATGCACAAGAATAACAGACCAAATCTAATTGTACTTCATCACAATATTCTTTCAAAACCTACATAATTTGTTAATAAATTAAATATTGCATGTTTACTAATCATCCAAGATCGACATTAACCATTAAAATAACAGTTAGCAATAGCTATTTACGAAGAAAGAATTCGTCGGGGGCGGAAACTCAATTTTGTTGCTAGAGTGCATATGATTCACCCATTCAAGAAAAGACGAAACTATCCTAAATTGTCAATAATAATTGCGTGTGGTCTTGTATTAACTCACAGAAAAAGGCGTTATCGCATCTTAAATTTATAGTAATGGCGTCTCTAGAGTGACCATGATTGACGATGAGCAAAGGGTTAACGTGACGGGAAGACGAACGCAGCTTACTTCCTAAACATCGCTAATTCTTCGCACTTGCTTCAAAATTTCTACCGCTGAGCATATTTACACTGGCGCTAGATAAAGCAATTTAGACAAAGAAATTCGTGAAGCACCCAAGGACAGTGAAAATGAAGTCTGATTGACTCCATTTTCAACTCAATTGGCTCCATTTTTAACTCCATTGACTCCATTTTTAACTTCATTGACTCCATTTTTAAGATACATCTTAAAAAATTAACACAAATTAAAAAATCTTTTTTTTATGAAAAAGAGCTTCACGCGCATTTTTTTTGTGGTAGCGCATTCCAAATTGAAAAAAAAGATAGGTAAAAAATCAGTACAAAATAACGTAACGGTCACACCTAAAGATCGTACGTTGCATTTTTTTCGCTTTTGAGATTATTTCCAGACAACATACATCAAAGAATCGAAGTATGAATTCGGCAATTATTTTTGACAATTATAAAATGGCTTTTGGCAATTATTTCAGGAGTTTGAAAATATCAGCTACGACCGTTAAGCGTAACTGCGAAGGTAAGCTAAAAACATACGGAAACAATTAACTTAAGAAGGTGAAGCTCTCCTATGAGGGTTGAGTTGTCTCTGGGGGTTCCATTGTAACTGAACCCTCGTGTAACTGAACCCCAAGCAACTGAACCTCTGTAACTGAACCCCCGTATAACCGAACCCCCGTGCAACTGAACCCTCGTGCAACTAAACCCTCATGCAACTGAACCCCCTTTAACTGAACCCTCGTGCAACTCAACCCCCGTGCAACTCAACCCCATTTAACTAACCCCCGTGTAACTGAACCCCCATGTAACTGAACCCCCATGTAACTGAACCCCCATGTAACTGAAACCCCGTGCAACTGAAACCCCGTATAACCGAATCCCCGTGCAACTGAACCCCCGTGCAACTGAACTCCCGTGCTTCTGAATCCTCATGCAACTGAACCCTCATGCAACTCAACCCCCGTGCAACTCAACCCCATTTAACTACACCTCCGTGTAACTGAACCCCCATGTAACTGTAACTGTGTGTAACCATGTAACCATATAACTGTGTGTTAACAGAACACAACTGATGAGCGAAAAGTGATGAAAGAGAGGGGTGATACCGAACTCTCAGCTGCCATTCTTGGGAGACATCTGACAGTTTATAAGTGACCATGGAATTCCTGTGTTGTTTTAAAGTCACTTTTCTGTGAATAGGCAGCGTCGCGGCAGAGTCCACCTGGCGACGATAAATCCATCAGTCCAGTTTTTGTCAGGAAAACATTACTCAGTGACAATTTATTGCTCCCGCTAGCAGTATGCTCTTCTAGGTCCGGGCCTAGGGACCTAGTGATAAACCCTGGCCTGAGCGCGCACATATTTCCTTTTGGTGAATTGACTTTCCCTTTAAGCACTCTCTGAAAGTTCCAATTTAATGCACAAATCCCTTTTTGAGATATGCCATTTTGAAAATCTGCATGCACATAGTGTCTTTTGATTTAGTTCAAGTTCCACCTCAAATACCTCATTCTGTCAAATTTTCAACTGGATATGCGTAGCCTTAATAGGGCTAGTTTAATAGTAGCAGAGGTCGTAGTAGGAGCAGTAGAAGTAATAATAGTGTTGAATTAGTAGTAGTAGTAGCAGTATTAATAGCAGTAGTAGCAGGTAGATGCCCCAGAAGTTTCATCTTGATGCGCTAAGCTGTTCCAAAAAAAATTGCTGACACACCTGTATCAGCAATCTGTATGTTATTGCAAGTTACCAATTGTTAAAATTTAAGGTATTTATAGAAGGGATGATCGTAAAAACTTTGAAGGAGGCTCATTCGATTGGAAATTGAAAGTTCAAGTTCAATTTCGAAGAATCAAAGGTAATCACAGGACAATCAGCCTTTCCCTCTTAACCGACATCCCCCCCCCCAAATAAATCCGATCAAAATAAAATAAACATTTTGTTCAAAATAGTCTGAAGATCAAATAACCATGCCTTTGGGGTTAACAACCCCACCAGCAGCATCAGGGGCAAAGGCTGTAAGTTAAGCTAGTTGCCCATTGGTAACACATAAGGTTTTTGTAGAAAAAATTTTATATGAGCTTTGGGGGGGGGCTCATTTGATTGGAAGTGAAAATATCCAGTGCACTTTTTTTTTAGTTAAAAGTGATCGGAAGGCTTCCACTCCACCCTATTTTTCCGCCAAATACATCCGATCTAAATTTTGGGACGGCCATTTTATTTAAAACAGTTTAAAGGTTAAATAACTATACCATAGTTAAATAACAATGGTTCATACCCCTATTGTGTTTTACCCAATGTAAGTTCGGTGGTTGAGTTGCACGAGGGTTCAGTAGCACGAGGGTTCAGTTACACAAGGGTTCAGTTGCACGGGGGTTCAGTTGCACGGGGGTTCAGTTGCACGCGAGTTCAGTTACATGGGGGTTAAATTACATGGGGGTTTAGTTAAATGGGGTTGAGTTGCACGGGGGTTGATTTGCATGAGGGTTAGGTTAAAGGGGGTTCAGTTGCATGAGGGTTCAGTAGCACGAGGGTTCAGTTGCATGGGGGTTCGGTTTATACGGGGGCTCAGTTGCACGGTGGTCCGGTTATACGGGGGTTCAGTTACACGGTGGTTCAGTTACACGGTGGTTCAGTTACACGGGGGTTCAGTTACAGGGGTTCAGTTGCTTGGGGTTCAGTTACACGCACACCGTCTCTGGAAATCGATATGTTGTTAAGGCCATGCCTTATATATTGTTAAGGTATCTTATAGAATCGCCCTTCTAGCCCATTACAAACTTTTAGTGTTTATAAAAAATAACTTAAGAAGATTAAGCTCTCCTATGAGGGTTGATTTGTCTCTGGGAATCAAAAGATTGTTAAGGCCATGCCTTATATATTGTTAAGGTACCTTATAGAATCGCCCTTCTCGCCCATTACAAACTTTTATAGTTTGTGTTTACAACAATTAACTAACGAAGGTGAAGCTCTCCTATGAGGGTTGAGTTGTCTCTGGGAATCGATAGATTGTTAAGGCCATGCCTTATATATTGTTAAGGTACCTTATAGAATCGCCCTTCTCGCCCATTACAAACTTTTATAGTTTGTGTTTACAGCAATTACCTTAAGAAGGTGAAGCTCTCCTATGAGGGTTGAGTTATCTCTGGGAATCAAAAGATTGTTAAGGACATGCATTATATATTGTTAATGTACCTTATAGAATCGCCCTTCTCGCCCATTACAAACTTTTATAGTTTGTGTTTACAACAAATAACTTAAGAAGGTGAAGCTCTCCTATGAGGGTTGATTTGTCTCTGGGAATCGATAGATTGTTAAGGCCATGCCTTATATATTGTTAAGGTACCTTATAGAATCGCCCTTCTCGCCCATTACAAACTTTTATAGTTTGTGTTTACAACAAATAACTTAAGAAGGTGAAGCTCTCCTATGAGGGTTGAGTTGTCTCTGGGAATCAAAAGATTGTTAAGGCCATGCCTTATATATTGTTAAGGTACCTTATAGAATCGCCCTTCTCGCCCATTACAAACTTTTAGAGTTTGTGTTTACAACAATTAACTTAAGAAGGAGAAGCTCTCCTATGAGGGTTGAGTTGTCTCTGGGAATCAAAAGATTGTTAAGGCCTTGCCTTATATATTGTTAAGGTACCTTAAATAATCGTCCTTCTCGTCCATTACAAAATTTTATAGTTTGTATTTGCAGCAATTAGCTTAAGAAGGTGAAGCTCTCCTATGAGGGTTGAGTTATCTCTGGGAATCAAAAGACTGTTAAGGACATGCCTTATATATTGTTAAGGTACCTTATAGAATCGCCCTTCTCGTTCATTACAAACTTTTATAGTTTGTGTTTACAACAATTAACTTAAGAAGGAGAAGACCTCCTATGAGGGTTGAGTTGTCTCTGGGAATCAAAAGATTGTTAAGGCCATGCCTTATATATTGTTAAGGTACCTTATAGAATCGCCCTTCTTGCCCATTACAAACTTTTATAGTTTGTGTTTACAACAATTAACTTAAGAAGGAGAAGCTCTCCTATGAGTGTAGAGTTGTCTCTGGGAATCAAAAGATTGTTAATGCCATGCCTTATATATTGTTAAGGTACCTTATAGAATCACCCTTCTCGTTCATTACAAACTTTTATAGTTTGTGTTTACAACAATTAACTTAAGAAGGAGAAGACCTCCTAGGAGGGCTGAGTTGTCTCTGGGAATCAAAAGATTGTTAAGGCCTTGCCTTATATATTGTTAAGGTACCTTAAATAATCGTCCTTCTCGTCCATTACAAAATTTTATAGTTTGTGTTTGCAGCAATTAGCTTAAGAAGGTGAAGCTCTCCTATGAGGGTTGAGTTATCTCTGGGAATCAAAAGACTGTTAAGGACATGCCTTATATATTGTTAAGGTACCTTATAGAATCGCCCTTCTCGTTCATTACAAACTTTTATAGTTTGTGTTTACAACAATTAACTTAAGAAGGAGAAGACCTCCTATGAGGGTTGAGTTGTCTCTGGGAATCAAAAGATTGTTAAGGCCATGCCTTATATATTGTTAAGGTACCTTATAGAATCGCCCTTCTTGCCCATTACAAACTTTTATAGTTTGTGTTTACAACAATTAACTTAAGAAGGAGAAGCTCTCCTATGAGTGTAGAGTTGTCTCTGGGAATCAAAAGATTGTTAAGGCCATGCCTTATATATTGTTAAGGTACCTTATAGAATCGCCCTTCTCGTTCATTACAAACTTTTATAGTTTGTGTTTACAACAATTAACTTAAGAAGGAGAAGACCTCCTGTGAGGGTTGAGTTGTCTCTGGGAATCAAAAGATTGTTAAGGCCTTGCCTTATATATTGTTAAGGTACCTTAAATAATCGTCCTTCTCGTCCATTACAAAATTTTATAGTTTGTGTTTGCAGCAATTAGCTTAAGAAGGTGAAGCTCTCCTATGAGGGTTGAGTTATCTCTGGGAATCAAAAGATTGTTAAGGACATGCCTTATATATTGTTAAGGTACCTTATAGAATCGCCCTTCTCGTTCATTACAAACTTTTATAGTTTGTGTTTACAACAATTAACTTAAGAAGGAGAAGACCTCCTATGAGGGTTGAGTTGTCTCTGGGAATCAAAAGATTGTTAAGGCCATGCCTTATATATTGTTAAGGTACCTTATAGAATCGCCCTTCTTGCCCATTACAAACTTTTATAGTTTGTGTTTACAACAATTAACTTAAGAAGGAGAAGCTCTCCTATGAGTGTAGAGTTGTCTCTGGGAATCAAAAGATTGTTAAGGCCATGCCTTATATATTGTTAAGGTACCTTATATAATCGCCCTTCTCGTTCCTTACAAACTTTTATAGTTTGTGTTTACAACAATTAACTTAATTAGGAGAAGACCTCCTATGAGGGTTGAGTTGTCTCTGGGAATCAAAAGATTGTTAAGGCCATGCCTTATATATTGTTAAGGTACCTTATAGAATCGCCCTTCTCGTTCATTACAAACTTTTATAGTTTGTGTTTACAACAATTACCTTAAAAAGGTGAAGCTCTCCTATGAGGGTTGAGTTGTCTCTGGGAATCGATAGATTGTTAAGGCCATGGCTTATATATTGCTAAGGTACCTTATAGAATCGCCCTTCTCGCCCATTACAAACTTTAAAGTTTGTGTTTACAACAATTAACTTAGGAAGAGAAGCTCTCCTATGAGGGTTGAGTTGTCTCTGAGAATCAAAAGATTGTTAAGGCCGTCCCTTATATATTGTTAAGGTACCTTATAGAATCGCCCTTTTCCCCCATTACAAACTTTTATAGTTTGTGTTTACAACAATTAACTTAGGAAGAGAAGCTCTCCTATGAGGGTTGAGTTGTCTCTGGGAATCAAAAGATTGTTAAGGCCATGCCTTATATATTGTTAAGGTACCTTATAGAATCGCCCTTCTCGCCCATTACAAACTTTATAGTTTGTGTTTACAACAATTAACTTAGGAAGAGAAGCTCTCCTATGAGGGTTGAGTTGTCTCTGAGAATCAAAAGATTGTTAAGGCCGTCCCTTATATATTGTTAAGGTACCTTATAGAATCGCCCTTTTCCCCGATTACAAACTTTTATAGTTTGTGTTTACAACAATTAACTTAGGAAGAGAAGCTCTCCTATGAGGGTTGAGTTGTCTCTGAGAATCAAAAGATTGTTAAGGCCGTGCCTTATATATTGTTAAGGTACCTTATAGAATCGCCCTTCTCGTCCATTACAAACTTTTGTAGTTTGGGATTACAAACATTAACTTAAGAAGTTCTCCTATGAGGGTTGAGTTGTCTCTGGGAATCAAAAGATTGTTAAGGGCATGCCTTATATATTGTTAAGGTACCTTATAGAATCGCCCTTCTCGCCCACTACAAACTTTTATAGTTTGTGTTTACAACAATTAACTTAAGAAGGTGAAGCTCTCTTATGAGGGTTGAGTTGTCTCTGGGAATCAAAAGATTGTTAAGGCCATACCTTATATATTGTTAAGATACCTTGTAGAATCGAACTATCTCCTCCATTACAAACTTTTATAGTTTGTGATTACAACAATTAACTTAAGAAGGTAAAGCTCTCCTATGTGGGTAGAGTTGTCTCTGGGAATCGATAGATTTTTAAGGCCATGCCTTATATATTGTTAAGGTACCTTATAGAATCGCCCTTCTCGCCCATTACAAACTTTTATAGTTTGTGTTTACAACAATTTACTTAGGAAGAGAAGCTCTCCTATGAGGGTTGAGTTGTCTCTGAGAATCAAAAGATTGTTAAAGCCGTGCCTTATATATGGTTAAGGTACCTTATAGAATCGCCCTTCTCGCCCATTACAAACTTTTATAGTTTGTGTTTACAACAATTAACTTAGGAAGAGAAGCTCTCCTATGAGGGTTGAGTTGTCTCTGAGAATCAAAAGATTGTTAAGGCCGTGCCTTATATATTGTTAAGGTATCTTATCGAATCGCCCTTCTCGCCCATTACAAACTTTTATAATTTGTGTTTACAACAATTAACTTAAGAAGGAGAAGTACTTAAAAGTACAATGTAAGCATAAACACTTAAAAGCATATTAGGCAGGTTTAGAAGACCAAAGTCTTGCAAACTGGGGGGAGGACACACCACATACCCTTGAAATTATTAGATGCACAGAAATGCATAGGTAGAAATGCACAATATCAGAAATTGAATACATGCGTTATTCATGGGTGAATAACAACAACGAGGGTGAGTACCTGAAACGTTCTTTCAAAATGTTTGGCAAAGAACACTACACATAACTTTATAGTCTCTACTGGCGCTGCTGATCTCCGTTTCATGGCTGTTCAGTCAGGAAGTGCAATGGATGCTGGGGATCAGCCATTCTGTGCCTTTCCACACCCTTCCTATTTGCTTTCCTTAGATTTCTCCAGATACCCATTTAGAGCTGGGTCGACTCTGGCTGAGCTTACAGAATCACGTCAGAGCCATACGTATATATGTGTATTCATCGCTATAGTATCTATCATACCTACCACGGCAGATTCTCCACCTTCAAGCTTCTCCACAGTTTGAAAGTCAAATGTACAACACTAAATAAAATAAAAGTATAGTAACTCAGATGGCTACGGCACACACAACGCATGGATAGCACTCGTCTCCCGAAGTTAGCCTTGAATGCATAAGTGCACGTTTCTTACCCCAGAGGTCCCTGCCCCAAAGAGTTAGAAGAAAACTTTTCATCCTATAACCTGCGGTAACCCCTTCGCCTGGCTGAATTCAGAAGCTCTTACAGGAAGTCAATAAACAAAGTGGTGAAAGAAGAGGCCCCAGAACGATCAAAATGTCAATAGCCTGAGTTGACTTTAAACCACTCAGTCAGGTCCTCATCGTCAGTCCGAACAGCACATATTTGTTCATCATATAAGGCCATTATAGTTCTGACAATTTTATCAGGGAAGCCATAGTAGCACAGTATTTTCTACGGTGAATCTCTATGGAATGAGTCAAAAGCCTTCAAGAAATCGATGAAAGCCATTATGATTTCAGTCTGCCCTTCATTTGATTCTTCAATAAGGATTCTAAGACTGAAGATCAAATCAGCACGTGATCTTATTGTTCAGAAGCCATGCTGTTCATCTCTGAGTATGACATCAACTTTCTTCTGGATGCGATTCGAAACTACTTGGCAAAGGACTTTGCTTCCTACAAACACTATGGGCCTCGCCAATTGTTGCAATCAGCAGTTCCACCCTTCTTAAAGAGTTTCACCATGACCCCTTTTTTCCAATCTGTGGGAATATCCTCAGTGTCCCATATCTACATTAACACTTAGTGTAGCGGCTCAGATAGCACTCCAGCACAATATTCCAATAGTTCAGGCTATATAGCATCGATGACAGCTGCTTTTTCATTTCGTGGAAATAGTGTTTCCATCTATTATCGATTTCTGCTTTGCGTGTTAGCACTCGTTCCGATTTACTCTCAATCGCAGTAGCAGGCTTTTTGAAATCTCCTGTGACCTCTTATTTTTATGCGGAAAACTGTCCTGCTACTTCCTTTAGTAGCAGCAACCTCAGATTCGGTAGCTTTTCCTCGAAGAAGCAACATTTAGCCACTCTAGTTGACCTGGGCTTCTTTGTACTTATTCTTAAGATAGTTGCTTTATTCAGAGGTAGCACTGAGGTCACGGGAGTATAGTTGAATTTTCACCTCTTTCCTCGCCGACATGAGTTTCCAAGAAGAATCAATTATCCGCTATTCTGTTTTCTTTTTAATAAAACCATGAGTCATTTTAGCTACATTTTGCACATTTTCAACGATCTGGGTTCATGTTTCACTAACAGACGCTCTCCTCTCCTCACAAACAAGGCTAGAAAACTTATAGGAAAGGGCTAGAAAATATTTTTTTCGAATGTGTTTGTCTTTTAGCTAGTGCAAATCAAATGCCTTAAGAGTTCTTTTGTACTTCATAATAGTCTTTAACTTCAGCTTGAAACGGGCGAATACTAGTTGGTGATTAGAGATCGAATCAATGCCACAAAATATACGCACGTCCTCCAAACATCGTCTGTGTTGCTTCCTGATTAAGAGGTGGCCAATTTGGCTTCTTGTCACTCTATCAGGGGAAGTCCAAGCATGCTTTTGGATTCCACGGTGGGGAAACCACGAGCCACCAAGAATTAGGACACGGTCAGCACCCATATTTATCGATCGCATATCATTATCACAATACCAACATATAACTAAAATATCGTGTGCAGGTACAGAATTTACTAGATCATGAAATTCATAATAGAAACAGTATTTCTTGGAATTGTCGGTTCATTCGTCGGAGCATACGCAGCAATGACGGTTAGCTTTGACTGCGAGCTTTCGAAACAGACTTTCATCATTCTCTTGTTTTTTAGGACAAACTCAAGCATGGACTTCTTTGCACTTCTGCTGACTGCAAGGACAACGCCATCTTCACACTTATTTTCTGTGCCAGAACAGAAAACTTCATAGTCACAAACTAAAATAGATCCAAAACCTGTCTATCTAGCTTCAGATAAAGCCACTATGTCAAAATTATATGTTTGAAGGGTTCTTATAACACCTTCTATCCGGCCAGGTTGTGTATCAGGGTTCACAGTGCGTTCCAAAACGTTCCAAAGTGCGTTCCGGACGTTCCAACACGCAAGACGGAAAGGTTGATTCGTAGTCAATCGTGTCTGCGGACGGTCGACAGTCATTTTGGGTGAAAGTTAGGAGCAGCATTAAAACTTAAAACGAACAGAAATTATTACGTATATGAGGAGGTTCGCCCTCCTAGTCAACACCTCGCTCTTTACGCTAAAGTTCGAATTTTGTTCCAATTCTTTAAGAATGACTCCTGAACCACAAAGGCCGTTTAATTAGAATAGATACGTCTTTTAAAAGTACTAAAAAATAGCGTAAAGAGCAAGGTATTGACTAGGAGGCCAACTCCCTCATATACGTAATAATTTCTTTTCATTTTAATTTTTAATGTTGCTCCTTACTTTCAGTTGAAAAAACTTGCTTTTTATTTAATTTCTGATCGTTTTTGAAATAATACTGAGAAATCCGGCTCCCCCTTCATAGAAATGTCCCTTTCCCCATGAAAACATCCTCCATGGAGAAATCTTCCCACATAACCCCCTCCTCCGACCCCCCCCCCCCCCCCCGCCAGAAAAAATCCCTCCTAAAAACACCTGTATACTTCCCAATAACCAATACTATATGTAAACAATGGGCAAAGTTCATAACTTGTAGCCCTTCCCCGGGGACTGTGGGGGATTAAGTCATCCTCAAAGACATATTTATTAGATTTTCAACTATGCTGAACAAAAGGGCTATCTCAAAATTTTGATCGCGTGACTTTAGGCAACAAATGAACGTAGGAGGGGGCCTAGTTGCCCTCCAATTTTTTTGGTCACTTAAAAAGGGCACTATAACTTTTAATTTCTGTTCGAATAAGCCCTCGCACGGTATTCTAGGACCACTGGACTGATACGATCACCCCTGGAAGAAAAAACAAACCAAAAAAAAAAAAATAAATAAATAAATAAATAAAATAAACACGCATCCGTGATCTTTCTTCTGGCAAAAAAATACAAAATACCACATTTTTGCAGATAGGAGCTGGAAACCTCCACAATAGGGTTTTCGGATACGCTGAATCTGATGGTGTGGTTTTCATTAAGATTATATCACTTTTAGGGGGTGTTTCCTCCTTTTTAGAAAAAAATGCAATTTTTTTCAGGCTCGCAACTTTTGCTGGATATGACTTAACTTGATAGAACTTATATATTTGAAATCAGCATAAAAAATCCGATTCTTTTAATGTATCTACTGGTATCAAAATTCCGTTTTTTAGAATTTCGGTTACTATTGAGCCGGGTCGCTCCTTACTTGCAGTTCATTACCACGAACTGTTTGAAACTCTACTTCAGCTGCTATTTAAACCAGAGCAAAAAAATATTTTAACCTCATAATCAAAAACAAAACTGAGAACGTTGTTTTACATATTTACACGTTCCCATGCATCATTTACTCCTTCATGTAAACTTGGCATTCTAATCAAATCTTCTACAACAGACCCCATCCACTCAATATCCACTCGCCCCTTCCACCTTTCTCTCTCACTTATGCACATTATTTTTTTCCTACAATCAAGCTTTCTTAACTAAAATTTTTTCTCTCTTTTTTCTTCTTTTCCAAACATACTCACACAATTTCATCTCTATTAACACCATAGCTGGCTCTCTCGTCACACCTCCTGAAATTCCTACACTCAATTTAATTAGCCTTAACTTGAAATTGCTTGGAATTCGAAATCACTCCATTGGCAGTAAAACACTCAAAAATATTTTTCCAATGTCATAATTATATTTACAATCGAAAAATTCATGCTTCAGGCCATTCGCCACTATCTCTTCACACAGCTTGCACATCGGGCTTTCTTCTGGTTCAAACGGCACAATCGACCTTGATACAGTTGTATTTCACAAAAATCGGTTCTTTCACAAAACGACTAGCTGGTGCACAATGCATTTTCTCAAACAGCAAATTAAAATTCGCAAAGGCTTCCTTCTTTTTCGTATGGCAATCCTCGTTCTTTTTCTCTAAATATCCATCTACTATCTTTTTCCTTTCAGTATTTTTTACTTCATCCTAAGTTTTCCATCTCGAATACTCCGTATCACGTCTCAAATCTTTTCTGGCCCCTCACTAATCATTTCTGTTTCGCAAGTTCATCGTCTTCGGTATTTATCACCGATAGGGCCCATCCTTTTATTACTTCAGCGTCGATTCACTCACTGCAGATCATTTCACAGACATTTCTAATTTGCTATGACTTACATACCTTTCGAGAATCAATCACACCAAGGCCTCCTTTTTCTCTTACCACATAAAACATCTCTTCATACTGAGTTTCCCGAGCTTTCCCCTCCAAACAAAACGTCTTATGCTTATTTCTACCTTCTTAGCAAATTTTTCTCCAGAACTATCCGCTCAAATATTAACACAAAGTGAGCTCTTTGATGAATCTACCATTCTCTCAAACCGTACAACAAAGAGATTCACTGATTCAGTCTCCTCAACCCAAACAAACTCGTCCAAACCTATGCTTCTCATACCAGCTGAGGCCACTACCAACTTCTGACAGGTCCGCTATCACTCCCAGGTATCCACCATCCACAAATGTCAACGAATTTAGACAAATACTCGGAGTTATGGAAATGCCCTGGATTTGCTGTTCCGCATACTTGAATATGGGGTCGATGTAAAGTTCGAATAAGTTTGCCCTGGACATAAGTTTGCCCTGGGCAGTGGGACAGGATTACCCTATCCCACTGCCTTTAAAGCTTCAGTTTTCCACTTATGTAACCATTAATATTTACCACTACCCTTGGATTCTTGTATAATTAGAGGCCTCTTAGGACTACCATATAAACGAGTCGTTTAAAACTAAGTGCCTATTGACACACCTTGAACAAGAGTATATAATTCAATAAGTTATGTTCAATCCATCGGTTAAAAGCTTTCGATAAATCAATTCCTAATAATTATCCATACAATACGTTAATGTTTTAGATTTTATATGAAAAAGTACTGATAAAAATACTACATGACATACCTTGAACAAAGGGCATACTGATGAACTATAATACTAATGCAACTAATGTGTGCTCTTAAATTGACTTCAAAGATAGATTATACTTAACATTAATGGAAACCAGCTTTTGAATCCACCCCCCGTCTTTTTGTCACTAATTGTAATGAGGGGGTAATGAACAGGATGGTGAAAACCTTCTTAAATAGTAACCGAAATTTAAGAAACGGAATTTGACAATAAAATATACATCAAAAGAAGATGTTTATTAATACTGAAACAGAATATATAGAATTAATTTATTTGCCCATTCAAAGCAATTGTCATCAGGCTATTTGCATAATTTCAGGAATGTTGGATGACATCCCAAAAAGAAGATAGTCTTCACAAGAACTATATTATTTAGTTTAATAGGTCTGCGAGTTCTACAACAGTAGTTTCAAGCCCCTGAATCCAAACCGACGGAACTGTGTATTTGTCCACGAAGAATGGTCACAGATGCATGTTAACTTGCTGTTCGTTTGGGGATATTTTCCACCCTGACCGTGCCGAACCAGTGTTCATAGAATAAGGGGAGGGGATAATTCGACGGAAAGTTAAAACTCCAGGGCTAGTTTTAAGCAATGAATGAGATCGCACAATCGCAAAGTGCCAATTTCTGCTATTTCGTACTTCAAACAACACTTTTGGCCCAACTTGGTTAAACGATATTGAGCAGCAGTTCTGATGATAGCCACCCAGCTTAGAAAAACTGGAAAGCTATTAAACAGACTCCCAGTTCCAGGAGGCCCGAGTGGTAGCACATTCATCCCTAAATACATATACAGTATTTAGGGATATACCTATAAATTTGTACACATCCCTAAATACTCAAATAAAATAAATGATTAGAATAAACCGCTCATGGCATATCAAATTTGAAAAGGCAGGTTTTTTTTAGATGAAAGTAAAGAGTACTAGCTCTTTACTCAACACTTAAAATGGGCAGATTTAATATTTTTCGACCCTTTAATGTCCGGTTTGACTAATATGTCCCGATTACTTCGGGAATTATTGCGTTTTGGTCCTAAATGGATCAAAAACTTGGTAGTCTTAGGCTATATACAAAACTACTAGAAAACAGTATAATAATGAAATTCTTAATTAACAATACGCAGAATGTTTCGATTAACCAGATTTTTCACGTGTCCTCTATTTTAATTCAGGCTCTTAAGCCATTTTTAAATAATATGTTTGTGTATTTCCTTATTATTTGAGGAAATATGTTAAAAAGATAAAGGCTGGTAGAATTTGTTAGTTGAAAAGTACCACTGTTTGTAATTCTAGGGCTTATTTGTGAGCGCTGGGCAATTTTAACTTTAGGATAAATAAATATTCAGCTTTGAATAAAGTTAATCACTGTTACAACCTACCCAGTTAGGTGCATATCAGCAGTCTCAGGCTACCCAATTGTGGTGTGGGTCAGGATACAGAGGTTAAAAGGCTAAATAAGTGGCAACTACACAACAGAAAACATTGACATATGCTTATGAGCCTCCCTCAGAGAGAAAGAGGGAAACGTTAGGTAATCAAACCCACAGAAATTCGAACCAAAAGAATTTGCTTAATGGTGATTTTATTGAATAGTCAATTTATCATAATATTTTCGAAGAAGTTGACGAAGTTTATCTGAAAAGAAAAAGAGGTATAACATCATTATTAGTCTGTGGTAAAAAGTGGCCTCTATTTTCATTTGTTTACGTGTGTGACGAATTTTGGTAAACCAATCACATTATTCCTTACACATATACAAGAAAGGGAAACAGTAACCCCATTTTTTTCAAAACCTTATTGGCTCCTTTACGAAATTGTATGACAGCAAAAAGGACGAAATGCTGAATTCCATTTAATTGATTCAGTTCTGTGAAAACAACAACCAATAAGAAGAAAGAAAAGTTTTTGAGTCGCAAGATAAACTCACTGATTTTCTGTTCTTTACCTTTCGCAGCAAAAGAAAAAAAAATGTACAAAGATATCAAATACGCGGAAATGGAAAAAGCAAAAATATTCAGAATGCCAGAAATAATATTAAAAATAAGTTCATATTTTGAGCCTGAATATCATATCCGCTAGTTTTTTATTTAAATAAAGAAAATAATATTACCTCATTCAAAGATTCCTCATATTAAAGAATAAAAATGAGAAGTTCAAGAATTAAAACAAGATGTCAAAGTTTTCGGGCATTTTTTTTTTTTTTTTTTTTTTTTTTTTTTTTTTTTTTTTTTTTTTTTTTTTTTTTTTTTTTTTTTTTTTTTTTTTTTTTAGTTTGCCAACTTGTCCCAGACAACAATAAATGCGGGCACTCTCTTGAGAAAAATATCTTACAATCCCTTCTCCCTCCGAGGATCACACTAAAGAAGAAATCTGCTCCGCACGGACATTATTTTTCATGGCTGGGAGTAGCGTTAAGACAATAAGCGCCACTTAGGCTAACAGTTTTGTAGGATGGGGGTATTTGCTTTGTCAATTTTTTTGGCTTTCTTAGCAGTGTAAAAACTATGCACGGACGAGATAACGATCACTTTGCTGAACAAACCCGGACATTCTGAAACAACATTAAAAAGTCGTGTTGACCCAAAATTAAAGAAAAAGCGTTTTGACAAACAACATTAAAAAAAACGTTAAAAGGCGTTTTGACCCAAAATTAAAAAAGCGTCTTTACAAACAACATTCAAAACAGCGTTAAAAAAGCGTTTTGATCCAAAATTATAAAAGCGTTTTGACACACAACATTAAAAACCACGTTGAAAAAGCCTTTTGACCCAAAATTGAAAAAGCGTTTTGACAAACTACATAAAAACAACATTAAAAAAGCGCTTTGACCCAAAATTAAAATGCGTTTCGACAAACAACATTAAAAAAGCTTTTTGACAAACTACATTAAAAACAACTTTAAAAAAGCGTTTTGACTCAACATTAAAAAAGCGTTTTGACAAACAACATTAAAAACAACATTAAAAAAGCGTTTTGACCCAAAATTAAAAAAGCTTTTTGACAAACTACATTAAAAACAACTTTAAAAAAGCGTTTTGACTCAAAATTAAAAAAGCGTTTTGACAAACAACATTAAAAAAGCG
This sequence comes from Artemia sinica, assembly GCA_027921565.1. Taxonomy (NCBI): domain Eukaryota; kingdom Metazoa; phylum Arthropoda; class Branchiopoda; order Anostraca; family Artemiidae; genus Artemia; species Artemia sinica. The sequence goes on along the minus strand of CM051260.1, from coordinate 8,975,536 downwards.
TTTTGACCCAAAATAAAAAAGGGTTTTGACAAACAACATTAAAAACAACATTAAAAAAGCGCTTTGACCCAAAATTAAAATGCGTTTCGACAAACAACATTAAAAAAGCTTTTTGACAAACTACATTAAAAACAACTTTAAAAAAGCGTTTTGACTCAACATTAAAAAAGCGTTTTGACAAACAACATTAAAAACAACATTAAAAAAGCGTTTTGACCCAAAATTAAAAAAGCTTTTTGACAAACTACATTAAAAACAACTTTAAAAAGCGTTTTGACTCAAAATTAAAAAAGCGTTTTGACAAACAACATTAAAAAAGCGTTTTGACCCAAAATAAAAAAGGGTTTTGACAAACAACATTAAAAACAACATTAAAAAAGCGTTTTGACCCAAAATTAAAAAAGCGTTTTGGCAAACAACATTAAAAAGCGTTATGACGCAAAATTTAGCATCGTTGGGCGATTATTTGATTGCTTCACATTGACTGTGAGGGTGTTTGAAGTAAGAGAATGAAAATTCCACGAATATAACTACACTAAAGTCTAAATCAAAGCCAAGTAATGTCTTTTAAAGCTTATTTGGACACAGAATTATTTCTAAGTTGGGACCGAGTTTCCTAAAATATTTCTAACCTTGCGAGTAGGTAAGGATAAGTGGTATGAAGTTGAAAATTCCTTATAGTATAATTTTTTTTTTGCTAATTTTTTTATTTCTCGAACCTTTCGAAAAAATTTGACATTTTTAAAGGTTTTAGATTCCAACAAGTCTGAAGATAATATGGCACGAGTCAGGGCGAAATTATCGCTTGTGGACCGGTTTTAAAGCTTGAATGTCCGCAGCTAAGCTGAGCTTAAACGCCATTTTCATTACGTACGTAAAATAGTTTATGATTAGACAGCTAAAATAATTAACACGTCAGCAACAAATTTAATTCTTAAAGGCCCTATGTAAACCCCGTTAGACCTACTTGTCTAATTTAAAATCATTAGTGTATCAGTTGGAGTGATAAGTATTAAACTTTCAACATTTTACTTTTATTTTTCGAAATAAGGCAACAATAATTTTTTCTTAATAAAGATACTAAAATAGTCAAAATAGCATATCTAAGCATGATTTGATAACGTTTGGATCCCGCTATTTCTTTGACTTGCTTGGTTTCCTCTGCTTGCCTGAAAAGAAGTAAACCATAAATAGATAAAATTAGCAAAAAATTAGATAAAACTAAATAAAATTTAGATATAACTAATTTAGATAAAATTAGGGTTACTAGCTAGTTTCTAAAGTGCATCTGGATCACATATTTTTTTCAATTAAGTGTTGTAAAAAAAAAAAAAAAAAAAAAAAAAAACAATGCCTGTGATATGGTTGCGCTAATATTTTACATCTATATATCACTGAAACAGATGTGAGATTGAGACATCATAACCCTTTTAAATATAATGTATATCTCTAAGTAACGATTTTCATGGTTTTGATAGTATCAGGCTATCAAACAGTTCGTTGTAACGTCTCTCTCCCAAGTTTATCTTTCTGTTTCAATTTTTTAAGGGCAATAGCTCAAACACGAGGGCCGTTGAACTGATGTCACCCTTTTTTTTCATTTAAAAAAGCTTATTTTTTATTTAATTCAAAAAGTAGAACATAAAAAAGCAAAAAAAAGGGCCAGCCGTCGTAATAAAAAAAAAAAAAAACTGATCGAATCGTCAGTAAGTAAAATATTTTTGATTATTTAAAAACCCAAGGAGATAAAAAAAACCAACATGTTAAATGTAAAGACACACAGTTGAATGTATCTTAAAAATTAGCTAAAATCGAGAATTCAATTTCTAATAAAAAACAAAATCTCCGTATGCGAGAGCGCCTCGTACATGGAGGGTACCGAATCAGAAAAAAAACAGCAAAAAACAAGCTAAAAACACGTAGCACCACACGGATTAAGAAGATGTAGGTTTCCTTTGAAGGTGTAGTTGTCTTTGGGAATCGACAGATTATTAATGTTTGAGTTTAAAACGACAAAAAAGCGTTGTTAATTTAACTAGTTAGTTTTACTAATTTATTTTAATGGTTCATCGTGGCAACACTGACAGGAATGTGATACTTCATAATTTTGAAACAACCAAAAGTAAAATCGGTACTTGTTTAGTATCAAGTAAACACGCGATAAGTGAAGTTTCGTTAATGCTAATGAAATAAAACAAAGTATGATAAAAAATATAATAGTTCAGAAAAAAATATGGGCTATATATTTGCACACTAGGGGGGGGGGTAGAGCGTAGCATATATTAAACACTTAACCTAACCTAGGTACCTTTATTCCCCCTAAACCGCAAAAAACTAAAGTTTAAATATAGTTCCCAGAGTGAGAAACCCCTTGTTTATACAGCGTCTCATATGAATTACAAGGTAACGTCTATTTGATCTTTGCTTTTCTCGAGTGGCTGTTTCGCGTGCTTGCTGGATTCTAAACAAGTACCTTAAAATCATAGTAAATGACATTTGGTGCTTATGTATTAGCTGGTACCCAAACGATATATTGTGCTAAAGGAAACTAGTCAAACGGGTATCTGTCAAAAGAGAAATGGATCGCAAAGCGTGGTTTCTCATTGCGTTTACAATATCTAAACTATTGTTTTTTGGGGTTTAGGGGGTAAAAGGTACCTATGTTAGGTTAGGTTACGTATTTAATATATGCTAGGCTTTACCCCTCCCCCCCCTAATGTGCAAATATATAGCCCAAATTTGTTTCTAAACTATTATATTTTCATCATATTTTGTTTTATTTCATTAGCATTAACCAAACTTCACTTCTCGCGTGGGTACCAGCTAATACATAAGTACCTGACATTTTTCAAGTGCGAATAGACCTAAGATGGTAAAAAATTCAGCCTTTTCACCCTAAATACATTTTATCTGAAAACAAAGTCAAAGGCGAATGATTTTGGTTTCAGAAGATAGCAAGTTCTTTCCCTTTCTATTATTAGTATTTTCAATTTTTCTTACGATGAACAAGGGTCAGAGTTGCCACTTTCTGAAAGGCGCTCTCCCCTACCGTAAGCTGAATTGTATTAAATAAATTTGTTTAAGGTCAAACCACACTATTTTGAAGCAAAAACGAAGGAACTAAACTTCAGAGATGTAGAGGAATTTGTTAGTTAAGACCAACTTTGATGATTCAGACGTGAAAACTGACCAAAATATTCGGACAGATTTTATTCAGACTCCGTAAGAATGGTCCGTTAGAAAAAAGACCGTTAGCTGAAGAGTATTCAGAATTAGTCTAGACTAGAGTTGTCAGAAGTAGCCTATATTATAATCCGACTTCCCTGCTTTACCAAATTCTAAGCCTCCTATACTTCCTATCCAAATCTTTCCATCCTTTACCAAATTCTAGATAAAGGAAATACCAAAAACACTTGAATAACAAAATGAATGTATATGTTCTCCTAAAAAAGTTAAGTAGTAATTCCTGAAGATCATTGTACTACTTATAGGCTCCAAAGGGAGAAGGAAATTGTCCCCTAGATTTTTGCCTCCCCCTCTATTTTAAAAATGTCTTGTTAATATTTTCATTAAGAAAATGGTAAAACAACGAAATTGCCCTCCCCTAGATTTTGAAAATATACCCTGCCCCCTCCCTACATTTTCGTAAATTGGCACCCCCTAGCACAACTTAAAGAAGATCAAGTAGCTTACCACTCAACTATCTGCCAGATCATAGTAGTGGAGAGCTGAATAGCTTGTGTTCTGAGACATATACAACTAAGTAAGTATGAGAGGCATTATCTTACTTTAAAATTAGTTATAAAAACTGTTTCCACAAAGGAAGTTTTTCAAAGAAAACTAAAGAGCAGATCAGGGGCGGATCTAGAGCAAAATCTTGGGGGGGGGGAGGGGCTATGTAACAAAGGTGCCAATAATTGACCAAATTGAAAACTTTATTCTAAAAGAAAAGAATATAAAAAAAAGAATGAGGGCACCAGAAAAATCTGGGGAGGGGGGAGATCCCCCTGGCCCCATGGATTCACTACTAGAGCACCTTACATATAAAATGAGCAGAAATAAAGTCAAATTACATTCAAAGCGTAAAACACAACCATAAATTACTATCAATAAATAAATGAAACCCAGAATGAACAGAAATTATAATAAATTTTTAAATCTGAAAGAACAGAAACTACCACGCAGAGGCGAATCAACTGTTCAACTGTTGTGCTTTTTTGTGACCCATTTTTCATCTTGTTTTAAATATTTTTTTTTAAATAACTTTTGTTAATAGAAAAAATAATAATAAAAGCACTGCGTACGTGCCTGAAAACTACTTATTACAGAAATATATATATAATAAATATTCTTTCCTTTAAACCATCTCTCACCTTCATAAGGGCAGGAACTTCAATACATAAAAATGTGCGGAAGAAGGGCAAAATGGGTTTTCAATGTCCCTAAGAGGAATGTCTTCTTTTTTTAGATTTCTTCAATGAAATACCAAAAAAAGTTTTAGAAATCTAGTAGGGATGACAAAACTGAGGCAATGAGAGGAGGGCAAAAAATTCGAAGGGGGACTACAGGGGATAACGACCCCTGTACCTTCTAAAGACTAAGACGTAACTTGCAATTTACTCAAAACAATTAAAAAAAACTAAAAAAAACTCAAAAACATAAAACAATTTTTATTTCGTACTATGTGTTGTTATTTCTCATAAAAAAAAAGAAAAAAAAACGAAAAAAAAACATAACAACCGAGATTACTGAAAAGAATAAATGAGCGTGGATTGGCAGATTAATATATAGGCCTACTGATATTCATTCATGAAATCCTTAACGATTTTGGGTTTATTAAAATTATGAAAGAAAAACGTTTAAAATGTGTTTTGTTTTCGGTAAAGTGGACATGGTATCTCTCTACAGGGACGTAGCCAAGGGCCTTGCCCCCCATACCCCAAATTTTTCTGTTATAGGCACTATTTATTCAAATCACCAAATAACTTTTACTATCCCCCCCCCTCCCAAAAAAAAATGTTGCGTACGTACCTGCCTCCCTATACTCACTGGGGAAGTGTGACGTAAAAGTATAGCAGTTTCTTTGGTTGTAGAAAATAAAAACCATTTCCCTATATTTTATAACGCTAATTTAAAAAAAAATCGATATAACGTGGTTACAGGGCTGGTAACATTAGTAAGCACAAAAAGAAAGAAAAAAAGGAGACATCGATGATTAAAAATAAGAAAAGAAAAAAATAAAAAAATTTGAAAAATTCACCATCGAAAAATTTGGAAAAGCGGAGACGTATTCGCAAAGATCTATGATAAACCCTCCTTAGGTGCGTGAATAAAAATAACTTTGCCCCATCAGTTGTTTCCACCATCAGATCAAACAACTAATCATAATAACTGATCAAAAAACCTGATCAAAACAACGAGGATAGAAAATACAAAACTCTTAGAAAAGGAAAAACCAAGCGAAAAACTGGGGAAGGACCATCCTCTCACAAGAACCTCGAAAAACAATGTCAGCATTTTGGTACTATCGCCAGAGGGTGCCTCTTTCGATTTTTTGTTTTACCTTTTTTATTTTCATTTTTCCTTTTCTCATTTTTTATTTGCGTTGTTTAGGTTCATGTTTCGTTTTTATTCAGGTTGGTTCTATTTGTATATTATTTTTCTGCGTTTTTTTTGGCTTTACCAGCACTTCAACAAATTCAGTGATAAAAACATTAAGTTTTGCTGAGCCCATCTCTTAAACTTAAAAACCAAATATAAGAAAATGCAAAAATCTGCGGTACCATAAAAAAAAATACTGGTACTCTTGCATTATATGGGCCTTTACAAGGAAACCAGTCACGAAAAACCCGCTTTTGACGGATTAACCGCTATAGAGTAGGCAATGATAGCATGGTTTTCGTTGTGTATACGATATTTAAACTGTGGTTTTTGGGGGTTTAGGGGGGGGGGGGTCGGGGAAGGTACCTAGGTTAGGTTACGTATTTAATATATGCTATGCTTTACCCCCAACCCAACCCCTAATGTGCAAATATATAGCCCGAATTTGTTTCTAAACCATTATATATTCATCCTATTTTATTTTATTTCGTTAGCATTAATCAAACTTGACTTTTTAGAAAGGCCCATATAATACAAGAGTACCAAAAATACATAGGTCAAAATCGGACAAAAAATACGCTACGAAATACACTATTTTCATCTCTTTATTGGTAATTAAACTTCGAGAAATTCCTTTAATAATTATGAAGATTATTAAAAAAAAATATTAATTCCTTTAATTTGCCAATACGTATTTCAAATTATGCAATATGGCAACGGCGTCGTCTTGATTTATAAACACTGTATCCAGCTAAATATTAACAATAACATCTCAGCCGCGCAGCCTATTTATTTGCCAAAAACCAAACAGCTTCCTGTCCAGAAATCCCATATATCAACGTCCAACTATAAGGTCCCACCCAATCCCTGTCAAAGTCAAAAAGATTGAACTACTGATACTTAATTGTGGCAATGTTGTAAGCTTTTTTCCCTCGGATTGCAATAATATAAATTGGGAAATATTTTTCAGCGCTTGACATTTAGGCTAAAAAAAAAAAATGAAAAAAAGAAACAAGTTGATCAGCAAATTTAAGTACACAATAAATAAATAAAATGTAGTTGCAGCAGGTTGTTAGTCTTCAATATCTCGCAATAGTACATATCTTTTAATTAGCATTGACTCGGTAAAATAAATTGCCTTTGTCAAAAAACATCACTGAAGTATGTTCACAAAAAAAATAAGCGACTCTTTGGATAGTACATATCCGAGATTTATTGACTGATACATCAGTAAACATATATCTTCGGTGCACCATAGAGAAACGGAGGAACCGCTTACAAAAATGTGGTGGCTCAAATATTCTTCGTCCTTTTTACTGGCTAAGAATTTTGCACAGGAAAATGATTCAAGGTCAATGAAAGAGCCTGCTGAACTAATAATCAGCCAGGTTCATGATGCAATCACACTCGAGTTTAATCCAAAGTTTGTGAAAATTGAGCAGGCTTTAAAGGGTCTGAGAACTCAAATTGAGAACCTCGAGGACAGAATCATTCGAATTGAAACAAAGCTGGATTATTTTATCAGGAGTCCCTACTTGACAGCCTTGTACTTCATGGGGCCAAACAGTTACCCAATGTGGAAGGTCGCACGGCAATACTTCAAATTCCGAATAGCAAAATGTCTCTGACTGAACTCTTGCCTTCTGATCTGATCAATGTGTACCGTCTCCGCCTGAATAATCAGACCCCACTGACTGAAGAAAGTTCTCCTAGAGTTGCTCCGATTATTGTTATATTTTCTAGCAAAGATGTAGCCCGAAAAGTGTTTAAAGCAAAAGCTAGACTTGAATCTACTGGTACTTTTATATCGGAGTCCCTAACAAGGCGTCGCCGGGACATTTTGAATGCGGCTAAAGACAAGTACGGTCAGCGTAATGCGTGGTCAGATATTGGGAAAGCCTAGTGTAGGGTCAGCAATAAAGAAAATAAGGTCTATTGCTGATTGCATTTAGTATTAGAAGTTATGATTGTTTGTTTGTTTTTTGTTTTTTTTTTTATTCTTGTGTCTCTACTTAATTTTCATTTTTTGTCCCTTTGTGTCCCTGCTTCTTTATTTTATTATGTATTTTTGGTGTTTGTTTGTTTTGTTTTTTTTTCTTTTTCTTTTGTTTTTTTTCCTCTCCAATATTCCTTATTTCAGATTCAATTGTTTTGGCTTTTTAGTTTATTTCTATGAATTCGAATTTGTTTGACTCTAGCTCGGGTGACATCTCCTCCTTGGGTGAACGATTGCTTCACTTTGAAAATAATCCAATAGATTTTCTTAGCTTGATTAATAATTCAGTAGGTCAGTCTAATAAATCACCATCAAATCCCTATTTTTCAGTTAGTAGTAAGTATGTATCAGATTTAGATCGAGTATCCAAACGAGATGGTAGTTTCTCTGTGCTTCAGCTTAATTTACAGGGCCTTTGTTCTTCATTTGATGAGTTGAAAAAAAAAATAGTGCGTAGTGACCACCCTGATTTTATTGGTCTTTGTGAGACTTTCCTTGATTCGAAAAATGAATGTCTATTGCATCTCTCTGGGTATAAGATGGAATGCTCAAATCGAAGTAGGATGGCAAGAGGTGGCCTTGCTGTTTATGTTTCGGAATGTCTTTCATACGCTGTTAGACGTGACCTGTCAAGAAATGAAGAAGAAACTTTTGAATCCATATTTATTGAGATTAAAACCCAAGCTAAAACTTTGATTGTTGGTAATATGTACCGGTCTCCTAATGGGTATGTTCCCTCTTTCCTTCAGATTCTTGATGAGGTTTTGGAAACAATCCAACTTCATTCACGTGAACTTGTCGTTATGGGTGACTTCAACCTTAATTTGTGTGACCGGAGGTCATCCTTGTTCTTGGATTTTCTTTCAACAATGCTCGCTTGTGGAACATTACCGTCTGCATGCATTCCAACTCGCATTACTAACACTACTGCTTCTTTGCTTGATAATATTTTTTCATCGTTGACCTTGGTGCAAAATTTTGTGTTGACGAGTGATATCTCAGACCATTTTCCTGTTTTTTTCCACGTATGATTTTTCCGATGCGTTGCCAAGGAGGAACCAAGGAGCTGGTTTTTCCTCTTTTTTGTGGAGTATTTCTGAAAATGAATCTGATATAAATTCTTTGTTTAATTCTTTTTATGATTCTTTGAAAGAAGTTACCTTGGATACATGTGTTGCGCCCCAGTCGAATCCGGCATCGAAAAGAACAACCCCTTTGAATCCTTGGATGACTCCGGGATTCCTTAAAAGTTGGAGGAGGAAAAATAATCTTTGGAAGGCTTACAGGTCCTCTAGGCCATCTTCTCGTGATTCTCGACTTCAACTTTTCAAAGCTTATAGAAGAGTTTACAATTCGCTTTGCCGAAAGGCCAAATCGTTATTTTATTACAGAAAATTCTCTGCGTGTGGTAAAGACATTAGAAAGACATGGCAAGTAATCAATTTTGTTATCAGGCCATCTTCTCTGCCTCCTTCTGCCCCTTCAAGTATTGTGATGGAAGGCGAAAATGAAGAGGGTGAGCTAAAAGTTCAAGATGCGTTTACTTCCTATTTTGTTAATATCGGCAAAACTACAGCCTCTTCTGTAAGTCCTTCTTCTTCTCTACCTGACTTTAGGTCTTACCTTGGACCGCCTTGTCCTAAATCAATGGCATTGGAACCTTCCTCTGAAGCCGAAATAGCCAGAATTGTCAATGGTTTGAGGGGTTCTTCATCTTCTGGCCCACACCGTATTCCAACTAAGGTTGTAAAGTTCATTCTTCCTGTCATCATTTCGGCCATCACGAGACTTATCAATCTTTCCTTTGAAAATGGTGTTTTCCCAAGTGCTTTAAAGCGTGCTCGCATTTTTTCATGATTTTCAGTTTAGTTTTAGGGCGAAGCACTCAACTGAGCATGCATGCGCAACTCTTTTGAATTATTTACATTCAGTTCTTGACTCTGGTCTGATCACTGTTGCTCTTTTTCTCGATGTACGAAAAGCATTCGACTCATTAACACACAAGATTCTTCTTTGGAAACTGTCCCATATTGGTATAAGAGGGGATGCTTATTCTTGGTTTCTATCATATTTATCTGGTCGAGTCATCTCGGTTGATCTGCACTTTTCTAACCCTTCGGGAATAGAGTTTGGTGTTCCACAAGGATCTGTTATTGGGCCGATACTCTTTTTAATTTACGTCAATGACCTTATTAATGCGGTTTAAAATTAAAAACCTACCATTTGCTGTCGTCTTTGTCAACCAGCATCCGTCATTAATTGTGACAGGAGTTCGTCCATACCGGACGCACTTATTGCTTTTGCTGATGACAGTACTATTGGCACATCTGGTAGAACTGAGTCTGATCTTCGTTCAAAGATAAATGCCCTTTTTGAAAGAGTTATCCAATGGTTTTATGTAAATTATCTTGCCTTAAATGTCGAGAAGTCATTTTTTCTCATTTTCTTCAGAGTTTCAAAGGCTTGCCCTGACTTAAATGAAACACACGTATCAAGAGGTTCTCTAAGTAGACCTAAGGATCATTACGTTCGATTCCTAGGCATCTTGCTTGACGAAAATCTTTCCTTCAAGCATCATATTGAGCTGATTAAAATGAAAGTCTCCAGGAGTCTTGGAATCCTTACAAAGCTCAAACACATATTTCCAGGGTCGATTCTTAGAATCTTGTTCTACAGCCTAGTTCAGTCTTATTTTTCATATTGTTCTGTTATTTGGATGTCAACTTTTCCCTCGTCTCTGATGCCAATTTCAAAACTTTATGATAAAGCAGGGACTCTTATTAAGGAAACTAACGGATCTTCACTTAAACCCTTGCTTGATTTGAAATCTCTCTATTTTCTTTCTTGTTCTTCTTTCATCTTTTTACAGTTGCACGGCCATCTTCCAGCTGCTCTATGTAATAATATATCTTTTGTTTCTGATCAATCAACTTATCATCTCCGCACTTCTAGCAATTTACAGATTCTTCATACTCCATCAGTGAGGTCTGACTTCAGCCCTTTGACAACTTGCAACGGGATTTGGAACACGCTCCCTGTGTCTGCACGAAGCTGCCACTCGTTTGGTATGTTCAAAAATTATGTTAGAGATTTTCTAGCTAGTAATTAAGTTTTTTTTTCCGGTTTCCCTTGGAGTGGGTGTCTCTGGATTGAGCTGGATATTTATTTGAGTTGTGAATTCATGTGTTATCCCCGGCCTAGCTTGTCATTCTGGGGATTATTAAGGTGGACGACTGGATTTTTTTTTTTTTTTTTTTATTGATTTTGTATGATTAATATATATTTGATTTTTTTTATATTTTTTTCGTGTTGGTATTTTTTTTCTCCCCTGTTCTTTCCCGGCCATGGAGCCTTATGGGGGAGATTTTGTTGATGTAGTTTTTTGTTTATAATTTTTATTGTTTAATAAGTTGTAGCCGCCAGTATAATAATAGGTGTAGGTATTCTTTTGCAATAAATTTATCTAACCTAAGCCTGTATATTGTCAGAGATGCATATTAAATTTAGGCATAGAATTCTTGCTGAACATTCATGTGAACCCGCTTAAAAAAAGAAAGTATTGACCATACGAAGTTTTCGTGAACGTTTAAATTTATTGTCCCTTTCGTGGGACCACATATTCTCAACTAAGTGAGGAACATTATTCCCATTCACTTCCCAAGTCCCAACAACTGGTGAGCTACCATTTCGACTAACCGTCACAAGCACTAAACGCCATAACATCGACAAAAAATTTATAAGTTTATATAATAGTAATAAGTATATAATAGTTTAGAAACAAATTTCAGCTATATATTTGCACATCAGGGGGGAGGGGGGTAAAGCATAGCATATATTAAATACGTAACATAACCTAACCCAGGTACCTTTTCCCCCCCTAAACCCCAAAAAAACTAAAGTCTTAAAATTTTAGATGTTATGACGGTTAGTGGTTCTGACGGTTAGATGTTATGACGCCTTCCCCCCAACAACTACCATTCAGAAAAAGTGTCATTCCAATTTAAATCGGGATAAACATGTATTTTCACCGCAGTGAGGTGATTCGGATTTAGACCTACCCTACAACCCGAACATCCAGGTACCAGTTATTTGCAAGTACCAGTTATGCAGGTACCAGCATGAACCAATTATTTTTCAAATCCGCGTCACAGCTCGTAATTGATGGTGGTTGATATACTGAGATACTTGATGGTGGCTGAGTGAAGCAAGTAAATTGCCCCGAGTTTAAAAGGAGCAAAAATGACCTTTCATAACAAAATGTGTCTTAGATAATTTCGGAGACCACACTGCCTTTCAATGACGATAAATAAAACTTTAGATAGGGAAAAAATCCATTTAATAGACAGTGATAGAAATTCATTTCGGTCACTGCATATGTGACCGAAATATCTGGTATTTTTGTGAATTTCTATCACTGTTATCATCATCACTGTCTATTAAAAGGATTTTATCCCTATTTGAACTTTTATTTAAAATGTGTCTTTAGCAAAAAAACATCCATTTTACAGCTAAAAGCGCCCTAGTGTCCACATGTTTCAAAAAGCGTTATTTAGACAGTGAAAGTGACTAGGTGTCAACCCTGCCTGTGCCCAAATGCTAAGTGCTCGCCCACTGAAGTTTCGATTAGGTTGTTTGGCCTTATTCTAGAACCGCGATTCCCGACGTGGGGTGCAGGCTCTTTGGTGGGTCATTGGCGGGACATACAGCCTTCGGCTTACTATAATCTAGAGCCTTAATTTTGAAAAAAAAACATTTTAATGTGAATGACGTCACATTCAACTGCACTTAAAGAATAAAAAAAAATGCATGATAGTATTGCAATGACGTTATAAATTGTATAAAAGATGCTGTATTCAGACAATATTTTTTATTAATGTAAAATATGCCTAGAGGACGACCCGAAAAAATGTACCGGAAAAAATGTACTGGAAAAATGTACCGGTAAAAGAGGACGACCCGAAAAAATGTGTAAAAAAAAAAAATGTTAATAGCCTTCTTTACGTGAATGCACGTAAAATCTTGTATAACAAAATTTTAATATCATTTGGTCAGTGTGAAGTTTAAAAGATTTGGACAAAATTTTAATATCATTTGGTCAGTGTGAAGTTTAAAAGATTTAGACAATGTGAAGTTAGAAAACAGTTCTTAGTACATAATATGCAGAATAATTGCACCTAAAACATTAGGCATTCAAACCCGCTGTACTTTACCCCCTCCCCCCTAATGTGCAAATATAAAACCCAAATTTATCGCTAAAGTATTATATTTTTATCATGCTTAGGTATATTTCATTAGGATTGAGTGTCAGAGAAACATATTAGAAGAATATTAGGTAGGGGGTATATCATTCACTGTTATATATGTATTTTAAAGAATAGGTACAAAAAAGAGATCAGAGGATTTCAATCTGTTTACAAAAAAATTTTGTTAAGAAACTCCTTATTTCGGCCTAAATTCCAGGATTTATATACATGTTTTTGTGTTTTTTTTTAAGATCTTCCCCAAAATACTAACAAATTGAATCTATCGGACGTGGACGTGAATATCATGAGGGAGTATCAGGATTTTAGAAAGGCCTAGATGGGGCATGGCCCAAAATTGGTTGGAAACCACTGTTCTAGAAGCATCAATCTTTAGAGAGGTCTTACTTTTTAAACAGACAGATGGCTTCAACTCTGAAAAGCTCTGGGAGACAAATATCTTCGTACTTGTATTCGGGTGCTGATTACCATCGCGGCCAGCAGGTACTCAGACTTACATCCCTTTTAAAAATGGCCGGCACAACGCAAGCTAATTAAATATGGCTTGTATTAAATTAGAGACCAATTAAATTACTGAATTAAAATTTATCGGACGTGAAACTTTCCTAATTGCGCTTCTGATTGTATTTATAAGAAGGCCCATGCCTTAAATATAGCACTGACGTTAGAAATGACGTTAAAAAAAAAAAAAAAAAAAACATCAGCTCTGGTGCATGCATATACGAACCTAATTAGGTTGGGGGAGAGGGGAGTCAGCATTGGTTTGAGGTTCAATTTTTTTATAGCAACCTTGCTGTGCAATGAATTAATTGATAGTTAATTGATTTAATATTAATGAATTTAATAGTTAATAAATTAATTGATACCGAGCCAATTACGTTATTGTCAGCTGCGTGCGTGGCTATTTCGCCCAGAGCCAGAATTCTCCAGAGATAGCACTTTTATAATATAAAAATGGCCCAGGAAAAATTGAAAGAGTCCAAATCCTGCCTCTCACAATATTCCATTTCCTGACCATCCTCATTCACGCTCGGGTCGTTTAGTTGAGGAAGGGGCCAGCTTATATGATTTATCAGCATTCAAGTTCTTTATTTAAGAAAATCATTTAAGCAAAAAATCTCCTTTTGGCACCTCTACGCCTTCTAAGAATAAACACCGAAGACCTTGAAAACCTTGACATTGAAGACCTTGACCTTGATTTTTTCTCTTGAAAAAAAATCATGCGGCGTTTTCAGTCAGACCAAGTTTCAAAACAGTATTATGGAATAATGCACCTGGCTTTTCTTTAACAATTGGAACTTTTTATCAATATATGACTTTCTCAGTCCGAAAGATTTTTACTTGAGAAACCTAGTACGTAAATAAGAAGTCTCTCTTCCAACATATGTCTCCTCCCTCCTCAGAATAATTTCTCAGATACTCCTGCTTGAAAAATGTCTGCAGGTGTTGTTGAGTCATGCCAAGTTTTATAACTTCTTTACGGAATATATTCCGCTTCTTGTGTTATTTTTAATCAGCTCGAACTTATAAATTAAGCCTTGTCTCTTTCCTTAACGTTATTTTTCTCATGTCTCCAAATATTCTGCTTTTGGACCATACCCTCCCCCCCCCCCATTTTTGTCTCTCGCGAAGACGTAACACAAATGAACAAATTTGTCATGTTTTTTTTTTAAATTGTAACTTCCCCCCCCCCAAAAAAAAATCCTTTTTACGCTCCCCCCTCCCACCGAAAAAATCTTGAATACAGCCCTGGGGCCATCATCTGGGGTCAAATGAAAAAGCAGGTCACCCTCGAATGGAGTGAGAAGAGGTCATAACAAAGGATTTAAAGGAAATTGGAACCTCACGGGAGCGGATAAAGATTACTTTGAATAGGCCAGGGTCGGAAGTGAAGCATAGGCATTGTGTCGGCCTCAGGTGACTTGATGCTGCAATGTAGTGTTAGTACTAGTTAATAGTATACTCCCCATATTCGAAGGTTTTATTAAACAAGAATACTGCTCCAGTAAACAAAAAAAAAAAAAAAATTCAAAACACTCCCACCCCCTCGAGAAAAGTTGGCACAGTCACTCCTTTTGGAGATTTCTACGGGTATCTTAGCTGCTAAGCCCCCACAGGAGTCAAATCCGTCTTCAGAAGCTGATTTTCTTGTTATCCGATGGAAAATTGTCTTCATGTAGGCAAACATTTGATTCGCTCCGGTTTTGGGTCCAAGTTGAAACGTTGCTTGTTCAGGCAACCGGCTAAGAGGTGTTGAATTTGGCTTCCGTTCTGGGCTAAAGCAGAAAAGTTGCTTCTCCGGCCGGCATGCTCAAAGGGGTCGGATTTGGCTTCGACTGCTAGATTTCTTAATATATTAATGTAGGCGAATTTTTTATTTGCTTCCGTTTAGGGGCTAAATTGGAAAGTTACTTCTCCGACCGGAAGTCTCACAGCAGTCGAATTTGGCAGGTGAATCTCTTACTACTCAACAAAAAAAACACCTTCATATGGCGAATTTTTGGTCCGGTTCCGCTTCAGATCAAAGCCAAAGAGTTGCTTCTCCCACCAGCTTTAAAAATGCTTTTCAAATATGAAAGCCACATTTTTATGGATAAGTATTCAAAGGAGTCTTTTTTTCTTTTTAGGAAAATTTCAAAGAATTGCACTGTCAATCAGGTATACCCACCAGCATTGACACACTTACGTCACTTTCTCACTGAAGACCCATTCACGATGAAATTTGACTGATACCGAGATTTAGCTAGCGCTAATTTGAGCCAATCATAATTTTTCAGCCAATCCAAAAATCCTATGAAAAATCTGATTGGCTCAAACTTGCGCTAGCTAAATCTCGGTATCAGTAAATCTAATTGCGAACAGCCCTTTAACAAAATTTGCCTTTTTTTGCTAAAAATGTATATTGCCAAAGGTTATATTCTAAGCTTGACTGAATAAATCTTAAATTTATTTCTTAAATTAATCTTAAATTAGTATCAGACATCATAGCGACGTCGTTGGGACATTTCCGCTTGACAAAATTAGCCGTTTTCTTCCAAAAACATAGTTTGAGTCATGCCCAATTTTATCGCTGCTTTTCAGGACTAATTCTTCTTCTTGTGTTGTCATAATTAAGGCCAACTGCAATTGCTCATGTTTATGTTGATAGCCTGCACAGCGTGATTTCATGTTTAATTTGGACAATAGATGCAAATGAGCTGCTTAAGAATCTGCACTGCAGTTTCTGTCACAGAGGGAGCATCGCTTCAATTACTTCTTTATGAGGTTTTCCCAGCGGCTCAAGGGTTTAACCAAAGAGTAAAAACCTTGAAAGCGTCGGCAAATAAAACCTTCAACGCCATCTAATATTTGGTGACACTTGACATTTTTCAAGCTTTTTTAATTATTTTCCTGTCAGAAACTGATATCAGACACTTATTACTAATTACTAAATCTTACTAACTACAGAATTAAATTTATTTATTATTACACTAAAAAAAAAACAAATACCGTCAATCGCTAAATAGCGTTGAGGTTTTTGTCGACACTAGCGCCATTTCTCACTCTTGTAAGTTACCCATAATCTTCGGGTTTAACTTCATCAATGAAACCAGGGCCATAAAACCCAACTCTGCTAAGACCACACTGTCTTTCTGTAATTTGATAAATATAAAAATCCGCAAAACAACGGGAATTCCGTTATTTTAGACCGTGTCTCATTAAGATGAAAAAATCTATTGTAAAGAATTTTTTTGCAAAAATTTTGCTAAACAAAACTATGTTTTACTTTATTTAACCTATTCAAGACGCAATCTTTGGCCAGTAGGCAGTAACCCCACCTCTTTAAATCACAATTGAAAACCATAGACCAACAACTGATAGATTCTTTCTTGAGGGTAGAAATTTTCCCTGAATTGGGTTCCTCTCATGAAGCTAAAATTAAACTAAATTCAAGGTTTAGGAATCTACTTACAGCTTTGAACGGAAAGCAGCTTTCTTCTTTCCAGGATTATTTCCAAAACTTTTCCATTCCATTTACTACTACTACTACTAACAACTCACTACAACACCAAGCCACCAGAGGCGAACACAAATCCGCAAACTCCTTCTGAATCTCAATCTATTCAGAGCCTCCTTCTTTATACCCTCCCAAGAAGTTCTCATTTCCCTTAAATCTTTCCTTACGACATAGTCCCACCCCATTTGGAGCTCACAAAGCGAAAAAATTAGTCTGTTAACAGATCTCCACACATGCAATTTTCTATTTTCAACTCTTTTGGGGCAAGGCCATACCCAGAGGGGGGGGGGAGGTAGGGGGGTTTGAACCCCCTCCAAAATGTTTGTTTGACTCGTAAAAACACAAAAAAAGGAATATCAACAAACTTTGTATGCATTTTTTGAGGTTTTTTTTGCGGACCCCCCCCCCGAAAAAATCTTTGAGTAAAACCCCTTCCGAAAAAAATCCTGGGTACGGCCTTGCCTTTGGGGCCAATATTATTAAGACCCTGGTCTTACCTGTTTCTTTAGCATAAGTTTCACCAGAGGGTCTGGAAGGCGAAGGGATCCTACTGACATCCTGATTTTGATTCTGTTGATTTGACTGGTTCATTAAAAGGCATCAATTATGGTCAGTTTCAACCAAATGGATACTAAGGCGTTACTATTGAGAGAGCCAGTGTCTGAACGTCCCTTGGGTATAACTTGTTATATTACGAATTTCATTATTCTCTGTTCTTAAAACAAATGTACAATCCAGGCAGTCACAAGGACCCGGATTCAGGGAGAATCAGGCCTGGATCCCACTTCTGAATTCTCAAATTACTTTATATTTTTTGGAAATTTTCCATATTTTTCATTTAACTGATTTATTTTGTGTTTTTTATATCCCCCTCATGGCACAAACTCTTACATAAATGCCACATTCAAGCATCTCTATGAATTTTGGGAGTCGTAATTTGATCTAGGATGCATAAATGGACACAAAGTTGCCAGGGGGGAGGGTAGGCTGTTTCTGACTAATACGAGGCCTGGTTTCCTTCAATGTCTAGTTTCCCGCTAGCTGCCAGTTATTCGATGCCAAGCTCAACGACTGTCAGTGGCGGATACAGGGGGGCCAGGGGGCGCCCCCCTAGCGTAGTCTAAAGTAGTGTAATTTACTTAATTAACTCAAGTTTGCGTTAATTAAACTTGGTCCTGACGAAAGTTTATCGGATCAACCTATTTTGCCCCCCCCCATAAATTCGCTTTTATCGGATCAACCTATTTTGCCCCCCCCCCCTCCTAAAACAATCCTGGATGGGCCCCTGACGACTGTCCTTCTGCAGCCCCAGTCAACGCAGAAGTAATAGCTCCTACACTTTCTCCATTGTCTTTATTAATTAAATAAAAGTAAAATCAACTAAAAGTAAGGAGCTACATTAAAACTTAAAACAAACCGAAAATATTCCGTATATGAGGGGGTTGCCCCCTCCTCAATCCCTCGCTCTTTAAGCTAAAGTTGTTTAGTGTTTTAAAAAGGATTTAGAGCGAGATCTTACGCAAATGCTCCTCACTCTTCATGCCAAAACTTGCGGCTTTTTTTTCTTTTTTTTATTACCTTAATGCTTTGAGAAAGAATACTTTGACACAAGAGCAATAATAATAACAAATTTAAACTAATAATAACTGATAATTTACATAAAAATATTAAACAAAACCCCTGAATTTAAGCATGGTTATAAACAGTTCAGAATCTTTGATCACAATATTTCGAAAATAAAAGGGCTCACTTAGTTCCACTTAATTGAAACAATAAAGTTTGTCTTTAAGCGCTTTGAAAGGAGAGCGGTAAATAAAGCACTTGCAATTAACGATGGCTGTGTTTGTTGGGTTCTAAAGTTATTTCAGGAAAATACTTGCCAAACATTAGCGAAAAGAGCGGTAGCTTGAGGTGAAGGCAGCCTCCCCAATACAGGATAATTTATCTCTATTTTAAGTTTTAACGTTGCTCTCTACCATGGCCATATCCAGGATTTTTGTCGGAGGGGGGGGGGGTACAAAAAACGTTAAAATTCTCATCAAATGTTTTTTTATGCATTTTATTACGTTTTTACGAATCAGACAAACATTTCGGGGAGGGGGTTCAAACTCCCTAAACCCCACCCTCTGGATACGGCCTTGCACTCTACTTTTATTTGAATAAATTTTTTTATTTACTGTAAAACCGAAATGAGAAATGACTATGAATGAAGAAATAAAACCAAAAACGGATAGAAGATATAAAAGTCAAATGTGGTGTTTTCCATTTCCACACCTTTCCAGCACAATGAGGGTGGCCGGGTGCCTTCCGATTCATTCTTTTACTGGATAATAATGGCACTGCAGCTCAGAATTTACGTTCAGATGAGCCCTTCGTCAACTTTGTACGATTGTCTGTTCTATGTAATCAGGCCGGAAAAAAATGAATAATACAAGGGAGGTAAGTCGCTATTTAACAAAGTCTACGCACTAATGTAGACCATTATATAATTATGTTCTTTATATAATAAATTTTATATTTATAATAAACAAGAGAGACCAAAAATGACTACAAAAACGATTACTGCAGTCAGCTCAATAATTATCTCAGACAGTGTTATGTACTGTATGACAAAAATCAACAAAATTATTCAGCTACGTCTGAACTTTTTTTTTTTACAGATTTCCTCCTAGTTAAATCCTCGGGCGAAAAGATGTTTCCACAAAAAAAAGAAAAAAATCTGGCTTCAGCTCCCCATGTAAAAATTATGAAAATACTAGCCAAAAGGGCTGTTCAGGTCAGCCATTCAACTCAAAAAGGGCTTAGCAGCTTCGGGGGTTGATCCGTAACAGTTGTCAATAGCTTCGTTCCGGCAGTACTCTCCATGGTCTAAATCTAAAAAACTTAGCCTATAAAAAGCTCCTAAAACTTAGCCTATAAAAATCTAAAAAACTTAGCCTATATGTCAAAAATTACCGATTAACACATTCAATAGACAGTGGCAGGTTATACGCGAAATTAATACTCCGGAAAAACTCATTTATGAAGAGAATGTCTCCCCTTTCCTTCCTTTAATCAAATTTGATTGTGCATTTGAATTCACGTTTTAGTTTAGTCACGATTTTTCCTTCCAAAAAACAAGTTTTAACCAAAAGGAATATATATTCAATACTTGTACTTTTATCGAAGAAAAAAAAAACATTTAACATCGAGCTTGAAATATTCATTGATACACCGGCTAAGTACCAAGGTCAGTGCAAACAAAATCGGATTAAAATTAAGTGGATTAAGATTAAGCTTAATTAAAATTAAGTGGAAACCTGTACAACCATATATCTATTAAAAAATTTGAAAATTTTGGGAATTCAATTTTAACGAAAAAGGCCTCAATATACAGTTTTCATTAATAGCCGGCTCCAAATCTAAAAAAAGAACGTGAGTGAAAAATAAGCTAAAAACATTTGACGCAAAACCGCTAAAGAAGGTGTAGCTTTCCTTTGAAAGTGTAGTTGTCTCGTCTCTGGAAATAAACGTATTGTTAACATTTGATTTTTTATGGACGAAAAGAATTGTCGAATTTAAGGAATTAGTTTCGCTTATTTCCTTGGTTCAGCGTGGTGCAATGACAACTTGGTGGAACGTGGCAACACTGACAAAGTGTGGCACCACCCTATCTTTAAAACAACCAAAAGAAAGATCTTGGAAAACTACTGTTTCCAGATATGAATAGACCCAAGATAGGTCGAGGGGGCAAAAACTGGTTGTATTTTGACGTCTTGGTATTTTTAAAAGGGGTTCAAAAACGACTGTGTCTACAAAGCTTTAACTTAAGATAGCTGTTGTTGTGAAGTTTCCTTTTCGAGAGACGACGTTCCTGAGCAAAATTAAATAAAAAAAACAAGTTTTTTTAACTGAAAGTAAGGAACGACGTTAAAACTTAAACGAACAGAAATTATTCCGTATATGAAGGGGGCTGTCCCCTCCTCAACGCCTCGCTCTTTACGCTAAAGTTTTTTTATTGTTTAAAAAAATAGAGTTGTGAGAAAGTCAAACTTTAGCGTAAAGAGCGAGGCGTTGAGGAGGGGACAGCCCCCTTCATATACGGAATAATTTCTGTTCGTTTTAAGTTTTAACGTCGTTCCTTACTTTCAGTTAAAAAAACTTGTTTTTTTTATTTAATTTTTGAACGTTTTTGAATTAATGCAGGTTTTGATTTTGGCTCACCGTACATGAATAATTAAAACAAAATTTGCATAATATATTTGGTTAAATGGCTTTCTCGAAACTTGTTTAATTTTATTTACGAACGTTTTTATTAGTAATAAATATACGTAACTTAGAATTAACTTACGTAACGAACTTCTATATTCATAAATTTTTAACACGTATATTAGGGGGTTCGCCCCCTAGTCAATACCCTGCTTTTTAAACTATAGTTCGAATTTTTTTTCCAGTTCTTTAAAAATGACCTCTTAATCACAATCAGTTGATCAGTTGAAAAACTTGTTTTTTTTTTATTTAATTCCTGATCTTTTTCTTTAATAATGCTGGGAAATCCGGCGCCCCCTTCATAGCAATGTCCCTTCCCCCATGAAAACTTCCTTCATGGAAAGATCCTTCCATATAGCCCCCGACCCTCTCCTTCCCCACCTACCAGAAAAATCTCCTCTGAAAAAGTCTGTATACTTCCCAATAACCAATACTATATGTTAACATTGAGTAAAGTTCATAACTTTCAGCCCTCTCCCTGGGGACTTTGGGGGATCAAGTCATCCTAAAAGACATTTTTATCATATTTTCGACCATGCTGAACAAAATGGCTATCTCAAAATTTTGATCGGGTGACTTTGGGAAAAAAATGAGCGTGGGAGGGGGCCTAGTTGCCCTCCATTTTTTTTGGTCACTTAAAAAGGGCACTAGAACTTTTAATTTCCGTTCCAATGAGCCCTCCCACGATATTCTAGGACCACTGGGTCGATACGATCACCCCTGGGAAAAAAAAAAAAAACAAACAAACAAACAAACAAACAAACAAATAAACACGCATCCGTGATCTTTCTTCTGGCAAAAAATGCAAAAATCCACATTTTTGTAGATAGGAGCTTGAAACCTCTACATTAGGGTTCTCTGATACGCTGAATATGATGGTGTGATTTTCATTAAGGTTCTATCATTTTTAGGGGGTCTTTCCCCCTTTTTTTGAAAATCAGCCAAATTTTCTCAGGCGCGTAACTTTTGATGGGTAGCTCTAAACTTGATGAAAGTTATATATTTGAAATCAGCATTGAAATCTGATTCTTTTGATATATCTATTGGTATCAAAAACCCGTTTTCTAGAGTTTCGGTTACCATTGAGCCGGGTCGCTCCTTACTTACAGTTCGTTACCACGAACTGTTTGATGTATAAGGCACAACACAAATATACAGAAAAAAAATCTATTAATGGTTAGAAGAAAACTGAGTTAAAAGTATTTTTTTTTCCGAGATATAAAGATTTCCCTTTACAATGTTGAGTTTTAAAAACCACAAAATGGTTATTCCGGTTCATTTTTGGAATATTTCAGGGATCCTAATCCTTGTTTGTGATCAGTTGAACTATATTTATATTTATGCGGGTCCCATGTCACCATGGGTGCCCATAAGGGAGAGAAGGGCAGTGGGGAGCCCCCCCCCCCCCCCTGGCTGAATGATGCTGCTTTATATTTTCACATTTTCTTTCTGAGATTTCTATTATACAACATTGGAAGTTAGATCAGGTAAGCCTCCCTAGAATTCAGCTTATGGGCGCCCATGCATGTCACTCTGGGACTAAAGGTAATAAGAAAGCAGATTTAACCACAGAGAAAAAGAGGAACTACATGTAAAAAATCTTGTGACTCATAACTGTTCGCTCTTTTTACGGGCTTAGCATTTCACAGAGAAGAACCAATCAGGTGAAATCTTAATTTTCCATCATTTTTACCTGTCTTTCGGATATATGCTTAAGGCACAGTGGGATTGGCTAGATGTAAACCAGTGAAATCGAAGCGCATTTTTTTTTACCACGGTGCTTCACGAGTATGATCTCACCTTTTGTCTTTTATTTAGCCTATTTGCTGGGCCAAAGGCCCTAGTGACCTGAGCAGGGCTGTATCCATAATGGGGGTGATACCCAATTTTGACCCTTCCTCCCCCCATAATTTTTTTGTCCAACTCGTACAAAATAAACACTAATACATGTAAAGAAATTTTTGTCGAATTTCGTAAATGTTTTTTTTGTTAAGCCCCCCGGAAAAAATGCCACCCCTCCCCTAACGAAATCATGGATACGTTCTTGGGCCGAAGCCTCAACAGGTAGGTCCCCCACGGATGCAATGTAACGCAACTATACTTACGTTGAGCCAACAACCTATTTAAAGCTGTTTCGGAGATGGCTGGTCCAGTCTGTGTTGTACGAAGCCTCAAGTTTTCAGGAGAGTTGCACTGCTCTGAAGGAGAAGAGTCGGGTGAATATTTTATATCCCCCAATCCTTCACCATCATCTCCTTCATCATTATCACCATCATCGTTGTCTTCCGAAATCTCACTCATGAACATCTGAAAGAAAGTTAGAGATAAATTACTAAACATTATGAATATGATCTTTGGAAAAGGGGGAGAAACCAATGATTTTAGAAAAGCTTTAGTTGAACACCTTTATGAGAAAGATAGCAAGAGCGAGTGTGGTACTTATAGAGGCATTAGCTTTAAATCCGTAGGAAGCAAATTATTTAGCATTATGATACTTATTAGATTAAGAGATGCTGTAGATGAAGTCTAATGAAAAGAACAGTGTGGATTAAGGAAGAGGAAAGGATTGTCCTCGAGGATGGGTCGAACAAATTTTCACTCTTAGATTAATTATTGAGAAGTGTCTGAATTTGCCGATGTTTAGTAACACAAATGGTAAATAAAGAGTATTTTGTATAACCTTTTTTCAAAATTCAAATAATATAAAATCAAACAATAAAAATAACTTCGATTACGCAAATGAATATAATAAAAGCCCAGAGTTGGAAATATTCGGGTTCGGGCTCAGGAAAAGAGAAAAATAAACTACTGGCTATTCAAAAACAGCAGCATGTCAATGATTTTCCCTGAGAGTCGGTTCCGCCGTTCAGTGATTATCTGACCAGCCTTGGAAAACACTCTTTCAGAAGGGACACTGATAGCAGGCACAGACATGAATTTCATTGCGATTTCGTACAGGTGTTTTTGGGACCCCGTAGCATGAGACTTCCTCCCTATTGAAAGTTTGTAGAGCCATGATATATTCGGCTGCTGTCGAAGCACGTCCTGTGTTGACAATAAGGACTTCATCGTGTGAACCCCACAAACTGACTTGATTCTGACATGACTGCGCCGCAGGGACTGTGATGGTACTCGTATTTTCTGATCGAGATTCAGCAGCCAGCAAGGCCAGATCTATCTCGTTCGCAATTTTGCTCTCAACTTGTAGAAGATCGTCAGGTGAAATATACATTTTCTTGAAACGCGGGTCAAAATATGTGGCAATTGCAACGGGTCTGACTTGACCAAGACTTATAAATCTACAATACATTTCATTCAGCAAAGTCTTTCGAAGCTCATCAGCCACATATGAGAATCCACTGAAATCTACCTGAACAAGGTGGCGTCTCAAAATCTTAGACAAAGGCCGGACAAAGGTCGCCGTATTTACGATGTGCCACGTTAACATCAAGTACATTTGCTAAGAAAAATGAACAAACAGACTACAGTTTCCAATTATCTCCACAAATGGAGATAATTAGATTTAGTAAACTAGTCTACTACTACTACTAACAACTCACCGCAGCACCAAGCCACCTGATGCCAACACAGCTACGCACGCTCCTCCTCCACCCCAATCTATTCAAAGCCTCCCTTTTTACACCCGCCCACGAAGTTCCCATTTCCTTTAAATCTTTCTTTATGACGTCCTCCCACCCCAAACGAGGACGACCTGCTTTCCGTTTAGCCCTAGACATTTGGCCGAAAAGAACAATCTTCGGCAATCTGTCATCCTTCATCCGCACAACGTACCCTTAGCCACCTCAACCTTTCTTTCATTATAGCCCTAGAAAGCGGTATTGAACCACATTTTCCGTATAGCCTATTATTTGAAATACGGTCAGTCAGCCGGGTACCCAGAAAAATTCTTAAGCAATTTCTCTGGAAACATCTTAAACTGATATCATTTGACAGAGTAGACTTTTACAATTGTCCCATTCACGAAAATTTCTTACAGTATCTAAGAGAATCCACAAGTGGAAAACTGTTTTCAGTAACCTCCACAAACAGATATCGGTGTCTGGCGTTTACCCCCCGGAAAATACCCCCCTGGAAAATACCCCCTCGGAAAATACTCCCTGGAAAATACCCCCCCTCCCCCCTCCAAAAAAAGGCTTTCCAAATTTTAGAATTTTATTTGAATTTTATTTTTTTTTTAATTTCCGTAGGGGGATGGAATTTTGGTACTTGTGTATTATGCGCCACTCAGTCAAGTTTACGCTGTGTAAAATTCGAGATTACCTCGTTTTTTTGTTAGTTTCTTCGTTACTTTACAAATAAATTTGTGCTATAGATTTGCACATTAGGAGGGGGGTAAGCACAACGGGTCTGCATGCAAAATGTGTTTGGTACAATTATTATGCATATTAGATAGATAGAACCCAAAACGAACAGAAATAACAATAAATAACCCATTCAAACTCAAAATAGCAACGATTAGGATGAGTAGGGCTGACAGCCCCCACACCTCCTCAAAACCAGAAAGTAATTTGCACTTTACTGAAAACAAAATACATTTTGATTGTTTTCACTTTTTTGACTTCAACAAATAAAGAAGTATTAAGACTATAAGGAATAGATATTACAATATATATATCAAACTGACAATACACGTTTTTTTTTAAGTAAAGTGCAAATTATTTTCTGGTCTGAAGAAGACATGGGTGTTGTCAGCCATACTCCTTTTACTTTTTGCTCTTTTTGAGTTTGACTAGGCTATCTATTATAATTTCTGTTAGTTTTGGGTTTCATTTCTTTGTTAATGGTGATTTGTGGTAGTTTTACACTTGGAAGATAAGAAAAACAAACTCGTAGAATTTGACAACGCTTTTGTCCGTAAAAAACAATTTAGAATGTGTTGGTTCCCAAAGCCAACTATCTTTTCGAAGGATAGCCAAACCTTCTTAAAGTTTTTGGTGCCATATGTTTTAGCTTACTATTGATGATTGTTTGCCTAAATTGTTTTTCTTTTTCAATTTTTTTTTTTAATTTAGTACCCGCTACTGCCAAAAATTGCAGAAAATTATATGGAAGCCTTTTCAACACAAATAGATTTGTGTTTTTTTCGAAGTTTTTAAGACACTTCTGGTGTGTAAATTCCTCTTTTTCCCGTTCCTTAGCACTTTTCAACAAAACTATAAAGAAAACTCAAATAAACTTTCAAATTTAGAAACCTTATTTTCCACAGGGGGAGGGTATTTCCCACGAGGGTGTTTTCCAAAGAGGGGGTATTTTCCGCGGAAGTACTTTCCAAAGGAGGGGGAGGGGTATTTTTCGTGGTGGAGAGCATTTTTTTTTTTTGGGGGGGGAGGGGGGGGGGTTAAACACCCCCCCCCCATTAACTATATTCATTTATGTTATTTTACTGTGTTCATGGCCTTATATTTGGCTTTAAAATACACTTATTTGTCTATCTATCTAATATGCAGAATAATTGTGTCAAACACATTTTGCATGCAGACCCATTATGCTTACCCCCCCCCCCCCCCCTAATGTGCAAATCTATAGCGCAAATTTATTTCTAAAGTAACAAAGAAACTAACAAGAAAAAAACCGGTGTGTTCTCGAATTTTACAAGGCGTAAACTTGAGTGAGTGGCACATAATACACAAGTACCAAAATTCCATCCCCCTACGGAAATTAAAAAAATAAAACTCAAAAAAAATTCTCAAATTTGGAAAGCCTTATTTTCCACGGGGGTATTTTTTGGGGGGAGGGGACGAGGGCGGTATTTTCCGCGGGGGGGGGGGGGTATTTTCCGGGGGGTATTTTCCGCGGAGGTATTTTCCGGGGGGTATTTTCCGCGGGAGGGGGGGGAAATACCCCCCTTCACAGTTTCTATCTATTCTAATACTATTCTTCACAGTTTCTCAGAAAAATCCACGAATTAAAAAAGATGTCTCGATGATCTAAAAAAAAGAGAAAAATTTCTGTGCTCTCCAATTTTAGTAAAAAAAAAACTGTAATCTCCATAAACTGATATGATTTGACAGAGTACACTTGTACAATTGTTCCATTCATGAAAATTTCTTAGAGTATCTAAGAACATCCACAAGTGGAAAACAGTTTTCAGTAATCTCCATAAACAGATATTATTCGATACAGTAAAGTTGACTTGTACCACGTTAACATTAATTACGTTTCCTCAGAAAAATGAACAAATAGATCACAGTTTCCAATTATCTCCGCAAATGGAGATCATAAAATTTAGTAAACTAGTTTACTTGTTCCATTATTCTTCGCAGTTTCTCAGAAAATTCCACAAAATTAAAAAGGTCTTCCAATGATTTCCAAAAAAGGAGAACATTGAACTAAGTAAACTTGTCTATTTGTTAGGTGATCATTCCTCAAGATTTATCAGAGGACTGTGCAAACGGAAAATGGTCTCCCCCGATCTTCACAATGTGAAAATTTCTCAGTTTCTCAAAAGAATAGCCAAACTGGAAATGGTCTCCAATGAACTCCTCAAATGGAGCTCATTGAACTAGTATTCAATTCAATTCAATTTATTCGAATAAAAACATAACACGAACATCAATAACAATAAAGATCCTAGAAGGGAACTTGTTAAGGACAAAAAAAAAAAAAAAAAAAAAAAATAAAGTAACACTGAAAAATAAAGATAGAAGAATAAAACATGGGTAATTAAAGCAAATTGGTTAAAAGTAGAAAGATTAAATTATATTATCAATTTTTGTTACATTGTTGTACAGCTTGCAGAAACTTATGGCTAGTTCAACACTGGAGGGTATTTTGTTCCATTGAATAATAGATTTGCAAATGGGAGATTGCTGGGCAGCACTAGAAACGCATTTAGGAATTATAAAGGCTCTACTGGATGAACGGAGACAGTGGGCTTCCGAATTATTAATATTATAATAGGTTAGTAGTTTAGTTGAGGAGGAAGATTATTGTGGAAAGCAGAGTAAGCAAGCGATAAATTTAGCTTTTGTATGATTTGATCAAGTGGAGCTATACCAAAATCTGAGTACAAATCACGGGATGGATATAGACGGGGAAGCCGAAAAACTGCTTTAATGGCACGGTTTTAGGCAAATTTGAGTTTTTTTGTGAAGGACCGGTTTGTATTTCCCCAAACTGATCCGCAATAAGAAAAGTAAGGAAAAAAAAAAAGGTATAATAGAGGGTAACTAGGATGTCAGGAGGAAGAAAATAATTCACACGGTCAATCATAGCTACGTGTCTCAAAATTACTGCTGTGGTGTAAGAAATATGATTACAGAATGATAAGCATGAGTCAATAAATACACCAAGAAACTTGGCAACCTCCACTTGTGGGAGGATATCGGAGGAGTACTTGAGACCAAGGGCAGGTTGGATTACGTCTTTGTTGTTGGGGGTTCTGAATAATACTACTTGACTTTTTTTGCTATTAATGGTCATGTTATTCATAAGGCACCACGCCTGGACTCTGTTCAGAAGGACTTGGGCAGAGGTTATTGCCGATGGTAAATAGGTGCCAGTGATGAAGTAGTTGCTGTCATCAGCAAATAGTACAGGATACACTGAAGGGCCCAGGTCCATAACAAGATCATAGATATATAGGAGAAATAAAATCGGGCCTAGAACGGAGCTTTGCGGGACGCCCCTTCGAACAGGTAAGGGCTGAGAGGATACTCCACCTAAGCTCACACTCTGTACCCTTCCAGATAGATAAGAATCAAACCAAGAAAGGGGAACACCATGAATACCGTAACTATTTAATTTACTTATTAAAATACTATGATCGACCGTGTCAAAGGCCTTAGAGAAATCCAAAAATAAGCCCAATACATTTTTTTAAAGTCGAGTTGTGAGTGTATGAACTGTGTGGCGTCAATTAGAGCATGAGAAGTTGAAACTTTCGGCCGAAAGCTATATTATTGAGGAGAAATCAAGGAAACGGAGTGCTGACTGCCAAACAGAAAGGGAGACAGACGTCTGAAGATGATTCTCTCGAGCACTTTGGATATAACAGGAAGAATTGAGATTGGACGATAAGTACCTATCTCAGTTGGATCGCCCTTTTTAAGAACTGAAATAACAATGGCTGACGTTATTAAATCAGGGAAAACTCCGTGGGTTAAAGATAGGTTGGCAATATGCTTGATGGGGTCGTAAACAAAAGGAGATATGGTCTTCAGGAGCTTATTACTTAATCAAAGACATTCAGGTGTAAAACTAATAGGGAGAGAACCGATGATTTGAAGTACCTCATTGCTATCAGTTGGGCAGAAAAACATGGATCTAGAATTGAAGCATGGGAGTACAACCTGTAAGGAGGAGCGGGAGTCAGTATGAGGAACATTAGAAAAACAATTATTAAATGCGTCAGGTGCATGTAAAGGGTCAATTAATCTACCATTTGTGTCTTTAAGGCGAATAGGTATAGACTTTGATTTTCTATTTTTTTGAGAGTATAGCATTAATGATGGACCAAATCTTTTTCAGGTTTCCTTTGCAATTGAGAATTTTTTATAATAACAATTTTTCTTCGCTTCACGGATGAGTTTAGTGCATAAGTTTTTATAATTTTTATAATTTGA
This sequence comes from Artemia sinica, assembly GCA_027921565.1. Taxonomy (NCBI): domain Eukaryota; kingdom Metazoa; phylum Arthropoda; class Branchiopoda; order Anostraca; family Artemiidae; genus Artemia; species Artemia sinica. The sequence goes on along the minus strand of CM051260.1, from coordinate 8,945,848 downwards.
TAGGTCAATATCACTACTGGTCTTACAGGCTAACTTATATAATTTGTTTTTACGATATGAGGAGACAATGAGGCTATGTGACATCCAGGGGCATATAGGGATAGTTTTCCGGTTAGGTTTACGAATAGGAGAAGTTGAATGGATAATCTCACTTAGCCTTTGTGCAAAACCATTTGTGGCAGAATTTACCTCTTGACAATTAAAACCTCGGACCAGTCAGTGGTTCTTAGGCAATCGATAAAATGGGTTATATTTGCAGAGCTGTAATTTCTAGTAGGTGTTGGGATATTAATTCTAGAGCGTAGAGATAGTGGTTGCGAAGGTAGTGACGAGTAAATAGAAAAATGGTCTGATAGATCTGAAAATATTATATTTGAGGACAGGTCATTTCCCAGGGAAGTGGATACAAAAATGTTATCAATTAATGTTGAAGTTGATCTCACAGGATCAACTCTACTGGGGAAAAAATTGTGGGTAGAAGACCACTCGCGGTTACTGATTCAAAAAAAGTGTCAGATTCAATATTTTTACCAACATTGAATAGGTTACAATTAAAATCCCCAAGAACTATTGCCTTTTTACGGGGTAGATTAATAAAATAAGAGAAATCATCAAACAGATTACAAAAACATGAGGTCAGAAATGGAGGAGGTTTATAAAACAAGGAGAGTATATAGGAATTTTGGCCGATAACTATGTTAACAATTATTGAATAAATACATCTAAGATTTATTTGTGTAGAGAAAATAGATTCGCACTCTGATAGCCTGGTAAAATTTACATTCGAACGGATGTAAAGTGAGATACCCCCAGAACACTTTGTCAATCTCCTGGGCATATGGATTATTTGGTAACCAGGGAGTAAAAAATCACTAGTGTCATCATTATCGGAAAGCCATATCTCTGTTAATCCTATTACGTCAAAAGGGCAGACACCATTGAATGAAATTAAATCTTTAAACTTGAGCCACTTATCCCGGATACTTCTGATGTTGAAACAAAGAACATTAATGGAATTATTATTTACTAGTTTTGGCTCCACATTGGTTGCAAAATCGAGAATATCAAGGTATTTACAACTAGCATGAGTTAAGGTACCATCGGGCTACTTATAGGGTTGGCATGCTGATTACTTTCTATATCGGAATAATTAAAAGCAATGTTATTAGAAAGGGATAAATTACTTAAAAACGAAAAGTCACACATTAATTAGTCGTCAGGCATTCTTGTTGGGTATCTTCTCGGTTGGGTTTTGCTTTGAACATCATCCTCGCCCGAAGAGACTTCATGAGGGTCGTCAATTTCTGTGTTACTGCGTTGGTCGGCTTTGTCTGGTTTTTCTTTTTCTTTTTTTTTTTTTAACTTGTCTATTTCCTCAACTTGAACATTTCTCTCAATTTTTTCGACATATCCCCAGAAAGGAAAGGGTCCTTAATGACCTTCACAAATGGATACCGTAGGATTTAAAATATTTATTTGTTTGAACATCTCTCACAGTTTTTCAGGAATTTGGAAATTTCGAATTTTCCAGGAAAACTAGAAAATGGTCTTAAATGTTTCTGGGTCAAGTCTACACACACAAAAAAAACAACAAAAAAACAAAAAAAAACGGCTTACATGGAGACAATACACTACGCCCTGTTCCGTGAGTCTGGGAAGCTTACGGTTAAACGAATTTCCAAGAAGCTTCTGAATTTCAGATGTCAGGTGAGGCGGAAAAAAACCTGGTACTGCTGCAAGAACAAGAAGACCCTGCTCCATTGATTATTATTTTAACCAGCGTTTTAAGGAGGAAGGCAAAACTGTTGGGCACAAAAAAATTCTAGCGAGACTAAAAAAGTAAAATAGATCATTTATTTTTCATACGATTTATCAATTTATAACAAGCCAGGTAATATGACAAATTTGGTCCAAAATTATTCATGTGTTTATATTAAGATCTAAAATAATTTTATCATTGTCAGCTTTTATCCATTTCACTAGGATCCTGGCCATGGATTCCGCATGCATTCTGAATTCCAAACGAATTCTGGAGTTATGCATGAATTCTGGGGTTCCACATGAATTCTGGGGTTCCTCGAGCTAGCTTACATTTTTGCCAGTTGATCCAACAATATCCCATGATTCACTTGCAAAACAATTCAAGATTTGAAAAATATCAAAAGATATTTTAACATACATCCTTAATATATTATACTAGGAAAGTGTTTAATATTCATACTTTTCCAAAAACAGTAGCGTCAATGGAAGGGGGGCAAGTTGAACCTCTGCCTCTTGGATTTTTTGCACCCTTCAGGATTTAGAAAAATACCTTTTTGGGGGGTATTTTCATTAGAAATACTTTTTTGGTATTTTCATTGAAAAGAGAACATGAGAAATTCCCCCCTAAATATTGCACAAAACATTTCCCCCTCTCTAACTTTCATGAATTGACGCAACTGCATCCTAAAATCGTAAGCAGAAAGATAGAAAAAAGAAGAGAAGACGATTCTGTGAAATTTTGGGTTTAGATTCCGTCATTGACCCAGTCACGTGGCGTGGCTCATGCTATTGACCCAGAGCATTATTTTGGGCAGAATTTGACCATATTTTGGGCTGTGACAGAATGGAATAAATGACATCCCATTAGTAAGGATCTGGCCTCAATTCCGTTTCAATCTGAAAGATGCCAATATTGGGACTAAAATTCCAAGGTTTCGGTGGAAAATCCAAAGGAGTGGCAACAATGCCATACAAATATATTAAATTATCAATGGTAATTATCAATGCGGTAATTATCAATGGACACCAATTAATGGAAATGTAAGGGGGATTTTTTTTAAAGATACATAAAAGGCTCTTTTTCAAAATCTAGACGGCCTTTTGGTTTCATTTTTTTTAACGGAAAAGCCAAAAAGGGCATTTTTCAAAGTGTACCCTTGGCAATAATGCTATAGTGACATATTTTTACTAACACTCATTACTATTATCCTAACAAACAGCAATTTCACAAATTAATAGCATCCAGAACTAGATAAGAAAACAAATAGGCCGACAGTCAAAATAAGATGGGTAGCTCGTGCATAGCTATCTCAGACAAGATAATTTTTATATTTTGATTACTAAATTACATGCTAAAAATGATTGATATAGTCTCATTAATTATATCGACTGACATTTCTACGCGGACAATCAAACTTTATTTCGTTTTTACTTGTATTATTAGCACATTGCAACTGGAAGCTACCCCGGGCTAGTGCTTTGGAGTTCAAGCCCTCTGCATGAAATTTCCATTCAAATATACAATTCTTTGTTGTAGAATATGAACATACTAAAATACAACATATTAAAAAATGTTGCTGTAAAACGTGTATTCTCTCCTACAACTCGTCTATTTTTGGAGCTTTTTGAAGTTAGTCCTCTTCCTAAATTTCGGATGAAACATGTCTTCGTTAGATGAGATTTCCACAGGGAGACAAAGGGAGATGTTTGCAAATTACAATTATGCGGTTAAGGGAAGAAATTAGCACTCACCTGTCACGCGACTCTTATGTTCCTTTTTTATATTTAATGTTAGTCAACGCTGTCACTCAGTGGCGTATCACATATTACAGTTGGGGTTTCATCAGAGTCATTTAAGGGGGAGTGGGTTTCTGCTTTTGAGCTCAAACTCTTTATGTGAATGTAGACCAGTGATATATATATATATATATATATATATATATATATATATATATATATATATATATATATATATATATATATATATATATAGTATATATATATATATATATATATATATATATATATATATATATATATATATATATATTATATATATATATATATATATTATATATATATATATATATATATATATATATATATATATATATATATATATATATATATATATATATATATATATATATATATATATATATATATATATATATATATATATATATATATATATATATATATATATATATATATATATATAACATTACCAGCTGAAAAACGCACCTATAAACCAAGGCCGTATCCAGAAGGACGGGTTAGGGAGTTTGCCCCCCCCCCCAGGAAATGTTTGTCCGACTCGTAAAAACGTAACAATAAAAAATATAAATACATTTTTGATACGTTTTTTAAAGTGTTTTTTGTAAACCCATCCCCCCGAAAAATAATTTTGTAACCCCTCCCCCCCTACAGAAAACTCCTGGATACGACCCTGTTATAAACTATCAACAGCAGATTGAATCTGTCTGTCGCAATGGCTTTTCCGTCATAAAATGGCGACTTAGTTACAATCAACCATGCTGTTTTACCAGGTCACTGAGCCTTACGAGGGGGACAAAGTAATTACTTTTTTTCTGTATTAAACAAATTGATATGTAAAATAATGTTGAACGGTTAAGGTAAATATATCCAAGAAACTGAGGCAGCTTTGTGTCACTGAGCTGCTCTCGTGCAACGAGTTGTTAGTAGGAGCAGTAGCACTCATTGAAAAGTAGTCCTGGGATGTGGTTGCAGCTCAACTAGTGAATCAGCTGACCGACGCATATAATCTCGTAATGGAAATGCATTATTATGGCTGAATTGTTCATATACTAGTACAGTCAGGGGTATAGTTGAAGATATTCATCCGTCTCTTATTCAAAGTATGGAAATTATTCTTTAGATGTTTAGATTCTTTAAAATTGTTCTTCCTTCACTATACATGGCTAATAGCCCTCTATCCAAGGTTGAACCCCCCCCCCCCCCACAAAAAAAAAAATGCTAGACCCCTTCTCACAAAAATCCTGGATGTCCCTGTGGTCAAGAAAAATTCTTTGTCTTTTGATGTCAGTAGAACCCCATCATGAGGTCCCACGCGACACCCCTGCTGCCACCTACAACTTTTTTTTACATAATTTATGTCTGTTTGTTGTCAGTGAGAATGAAAAAACAGGAATTTTGTCACTTTGATGGATGTTTCTTGGACTGTTATGTGTGTTGGTCAATTTATTTGATGTTTTTCATGGATGACAACAGTAATTTATGTCTGTTTTATGGTTTTTGTCAGTGAGAATGGAAAAACAGTATTTTTCTCACTTGAAAAAACAGGAATTTTCTCACACTGATGGTTGTTTCTTGGACGGTTATGTGTGTTGGTCAATTTATTTGATGTTTTTCATGGATGTCAACAGTAATTTATGTCTGTTTTATGGTTTTTGTCAGTGAGAATGGAAAAACAGTATTTTTCTCACTTGAAAAAACAGGAATTTTGTCACATTTATGGATGTTTCTTGGATGGTTATGTGTGTTGGTCAATTTATTTGATGTTTTTTATGGATGTCAACAGTAATTTATGTCTGTTTTATGGTTTTTGTCAGTGAGAATGAAAAAACAGGAATTTTGTCACATTTATGGATGTTTCATGGATGGTTATGTGTGTTGGTCAATTTATTTGATGTTTTTCATGGATGTCAACAGTAATTTATGTCTGTTTTATGGTTTTTGTCAGTGAGAATGGAAAAACAGTATTTTTCTCACTTTGATAGATTATTGAGTCTAATGAGGACAGGGTCAACGACACTTCCTTCAAGATCTTGTTGTTGTTTTGGCCATGTGCATAGAGTCATTAGGGAGAACACGTGGTTAATTAAAACGATTGGGAATTTGGAACACCTGTGCTGTCAGTCATTAATCAAATTGTTTCCGGACAAAGTTTAATAATGTCTGACAGGTACTGTCAATCATTAATCAAATTGTTTCCAGGCGAAGTTTAATAATGTCTGACAGGTGATGTCAAGATTGATTGATATATCACGAAATGGGAATTAATTTGTTGTTTCTAAGGGGAATTATTGATTCAAGAAAGGGGAATTGATTTGTTGTTTCTAAGGAGAAGGTGGGGAAGAGATATATTGATTGCGTAATCGAAGGGAGAGAATTCCCGAGAAATTGATTACATAATCGGTAGAACCCTATCAGGAGCTCGTTGCGGAATCCATTTATGTGCATAGAATGACGTAATCGACTAGGACAGCTGGATTTCTGAGAAATTGATTACATAATCGGTAGAACCCTATCAGAAGGTTATGACGGGGGTCCATATATGGGCATAGAATGTGACGTAATCGACTAAGACAATTGGATTTCTGAGAAATTGATTACATAATCGGTAGAACCCTATTCAGAGCAAGTTACTTTCTTAATGTCCCTCCTAAACCCTTTTTTCAACTTGAAGTACTTATCTTTTTCATCCACAACTGTACTTTACAGCTTTTTGGTTACCTCAACACCAAGAAATACTTTTCAAAGACCATTTCAGAGCAAGTTACTTTCTTAATGTCCCTCCTAAACCCATTTTCCAACTTGAAGTACTTATCTTTTCACCCACAACTATACTTTACAGCTTTTTGGTTACCTCAACACCAAGAAATACTTTTCAAAGACCATTTCAGAGCAAGTTACTTTCTTAATGTCCCTCCTAAACCCTTTTTCAACTTGAAGTACTTATCTTTTTCATTCACAACTATACTTTACAGCTTTTTGGATACCTCAACACCAAGAAATACTTTTCATAGACCATTTCAGAGCAAGTTACTTTCTTAATGTCCCTTCTAAACCCATTTTCCAACTTGAAGTACTTATCTTTTTCACCCACAACTATACTTTACAGCTTTTTGGATACCTCAACACCAAGAAATACTTTTCAAAGACCATTTCAGAGCAAGTTACCTTTCTTAATGTCCCTCCTAAACCCATTTTCCAACTTGAAGTACTTATCTTTTTCACCCACAACTATACTTTACAGCTTTTTGGATACCTCAACACCAAGAAATACTTTTCAAAGACCATTTCAGAGCAAGTTACTTTCTTAATGTCCCTCCTAAACCCATTTTCCAACTTGAAGTACTTATCTTTTTCACCCACAACTATACTTTACAGCTTTTTGGATACCTCAACACCAAGAAATACTTTTCAAAGACCATTTCAGAGCAAGTTACTTTCTTAATGTCCCTCCTAAACCCATTTTTCAACTTGAAGTACTTATCTTTTACACCCACAACTATACTTTACAGCTTTTTGGATACCTCAACACCAAGAAATACTTTTCAAAGACCATTCCAGAGCAAGTTACTTTCTTAATGTCCCTCCTAAACCCATTTTCCAACTTGAAGTACTTATCTGTTTCACCCACAACTATACTTCACAGCTTTTTGGATACCTCAACACCAAGAAATACTTTTCAAAGACCATTTCAGAGCAAGTTACTTTCTTAATGTCCCTCCTAAACCCTTTTTTCAACTTGAAGTACTTATCTTTTTCACCCACAACTATACTTTACAGCTTTTTGGATACCTCAACACCAAGAAATACTTTTCAAAGACCATTTCAGAGCAAGTTACTTTGTTAATGTCCCTCCTAAACCCTTTTTCAACTTGAAGTACTTATCTTTTTCACCCACAACTATACTTTACAGCTTTTTGGATACCTCAACACCAAGAAATACTGTTCAAAGACCATTTCAGACCAAGTTACTTTCTTAATGTCCCTTCTAAACCTATTTTCCAACTTGAAGTACTTATCTTTTTCATCCCACAACTATACTTTACAGCTTTTTGGATACCTCAACACCAAGAAATACATTTCAAAGACATTTCAGAGCAAGTTACTTTCTTAATGTCCCTCCTAAACCCATTTTCTGAGTTGAAGTACTTATCTTTTTCACCCACAATTATACTTTACAGCTTTTTGGATACCTCAACATCAAGAAATACTTTTCAAAGACCATTTCAGAGCAAGTTACTTTCTTAATGTCCCTCCTAAACCCATTTTACAACTTGAAGTACTTATCTTTTTCATCCACCACTATACTTTACAGCTTTTTGGTTACCTCAACACCAAGAAATACTTTTCAAAGACCATTTCAGAGCCAGTTACTTTCTTAATGTCCCTCCTAAACCCATTTTCCAAGTTGAAGTACTTATCTTTTCCACCCACAACTATACTTTACAGCTTTTTGGTTACCTCAACACCAAGAAATACTTTTCAAAGACCATTTCAGAGCAAGTTACTTTCTTAATGTCCCTCCTAAATCCATTTTCCAACTTGAAGTACTTATCTTTTTCATCCACAACTATACTTTACAGCTTTTTGGATACCTCAACACCAAGAAATACTTTTCAAAGACCATTTCAGAGCAAGTTACTTTCTTAATGTCCCTTCTAAACCCATTTTCCAACTTGAAGTACTTATCTTTTTCACCCACAACTATACTTTACAGCTTTTGGTTACCTCAACACCAAGAAATACTTTTCAAAGACCATTTCAGAGCAAGTTACTTTCTTAATGTCCCTTCTAAACCCATTTTCCAACTTGAAGTACTTATCTTTTTCACCCACAACTATACTTTACAGCTTTTTGGTTACCTCAACACCAAGAAATACTTTTCAAAGACCATTTCAGAGCAAGTTACTTTCTTAATGTCCCTCCTAAACCCATTTTCCAACTTGAAGTACTTATCTTTTTCAACCACAACTATACTTTACAGCTTTTTGGTTACCTCAACACCAAGAAATACTTCTCCCGGAAGAAGAAAAGGCCCAAGACATAAAAAACTTAAAGTTCACTTCTAAACTTTTCCGTAGAAGATAGGAAAAGTTATACCATGATTGTGATTATTTTTTATGAAGATAAAAAGTTTCACTCTAATTCTAAATTTTCTTAAATCCAGTTCCAACCTTTCTCGAAGAGATGAAAAAATTTAAAGTTCTGTTCCAAATATTTCCCCGGAAGAAGAAAAGTTCAACTTCGATTCTGAATTTTCTCAATGAAAATGAAATAAGTTATTGATCAATTCTATTTTCTCAAAGTATTATAAAATTTTCCACTTCAATTCAGATTTTTCTCAGAGATGAAAAAATTTAAAATATTGTTCCAAATTTTTCTTAGAAGATAGAAAAGTTCAAGTTCTAATCTGAATTTTACCCTTGATTGTGATTATTTTCTATGAAGATAAAAAATTTCACTTTAATTCTAAACTTTCTTAAATTCAATTCCGGCTTTTCTCAAAGAGATGAAAAAATTTAAAGTTCAGTTCCAAATATTTTCCTGGAAGAAGAAAAGTTCAACTTCGATTCTGAATTTTCTTAATGAAAATGAAATAAGTTATTGATCATTTCTATTTTTCCAAATAATATAAAAAGTTTCCACTTCAGTTCAGATTTTTCTCAAAGAGATGAAAAAATTTAAAATACTGTTCCAAATTTTTCGTAGAAGATAGAAAAGTTCAAGTTCTCTTCTGAATTTTACCAAAGAACACAATTCAATTCTAATTTCACCAGAGAAAATAAAAAGCTTCCACTTCAGTTTTAAGTTCACCAAGACATAAAAAATTTAAAGTTCAGTTCTAAATTTTTCCGTAGAAGATAGGAAAAGTTATACCATGATTGTGATTATTTTCTATGAAGATAAAAAGTTTCACCTTAATTCTAAATTTTCTTAAATTCAGTACCGACCTTTCTCAAAGAGATGAATAAATTTAAAGTTCTGTTCCAAATATTTTCCCGGAAGAAGAAAAGTTCAACTTCAATTCTGAATTTTCTTAATGAAAATGAAATAAGTTATTGATCAATTCTATTTTCCCAAAATAATATAAAAATTTTCCACCAAAGAGATGAAAAATTTAAAATACTTCCAAATTTTTCATAGAAGATAGAAAAGTTCAAGTTCTCTTCTGAATTTTACCAACGACCACAATTCAATTCTAATTTCTCCAGAGAAAATAAAAAGCTTCCACTTCAGTTTTAAGTTCACCAAGACATAAAAAATTTAAAGTTCTGTTCTAAATTTTTCCGTAGAAGATAGGAAAAGTTATACTATGATTGTGATTATTTTCCATGAAGATAAAAAGTTTCACTTTAATTCAAATTTTCTTAAATTCAGTTCCGACTTTTCACATAGAGATGAAAACAATTTAAAGTTCTGTTCCAAATTTTTCATAGAAGATTGGAAAAGTTATACTTTGATCGTGAATATTCAAGTTCTCTTCTGAATTTTACCAAAGAACACAATTCAATTCTAATTTCTCCAGAGAAAATAAAAAGCTTCCACTTCAGTTTTAAGTTCACCATGACATAAAAAATTTAGTTCAGTTCTAAATTTTTACATAGAAGATAGGAAAAGTTATACTATGATTTTGATTATTTCCTATGAAGATTAAAAGTTTCACTTCAATTTTTAATTTTTCTCAAAGAAGTGAAGAAAAGTTCAACTTCGATTCTGAATTTTCTCAATGAAAATGAAATAAGTTATTGATCATTTCTATTTTCCCAAAATAATATAAAAATTTTCCACTTCAGTTCAGATTTTTCTCAAACAGATGAAAAAATTTAAAATACTGTTCCAAATTTTCCATAGAAGATAGAAAAGTTCAAGTTCTCTTCTGAATTTTACCAAAGAACATAATTCAATTCTAATTTCTCCAGAGAAAATAAAAAGCTTCCACATCAGTTTTAAGTTCACCAAGACATAAAAATTTAAAGTTCAGTTCTAAATTTTTCCATAGAAGATAGGAAAAGTTATACTATGATTGTGATTATTTTCCATGAAGATAAAAAGTTTCATTTTAATTCTAAATTTTCTTAAATTCAATTCCGACCTTTCTCAAAGAGATGAAAAAATTTAAAGTTCTGTTCCAAATATTTTTCCGGAAAAGAAAAGTTCAACTTCGATTCTGAATTTTCTCAATGAAAATGAAATAAGTTATTGATCAATTCTATTTTCCTAAAATAATATCAAATTTTCCACTTCAATTCAGATTTTTCTCAAAGAGATGACAAAATTTAAAATATTGTTCCAAATTTTTCATAGAAGATAGAAAAAGTTATACTTTGATTGTGATTATTCTTCATGAAGATATGGAGCTCCACTTTAGTTCTAAGTTTTCTCGAAGAAGTGCAAAATGTGCAAGTTCTCTTCTGAATTTTCTTAGAGAGGAGAAAAAAAGTTAACTCAATTCTTAAATTTACCAATGAAAATGAAAAAGCTTCCATTTCAGTTCATAATTTCTCAAAGACATAAAAATTTAAAGTTCAATTCTAAATTTTTCCATAGAAGATAGGAATGGCTATACTATGATTGTGATTATTTACCATGAAGATAAAAAGTTTCACTCTATTTCTAATTTTTCTTAAATTCAGTTCATTCATCTAACCACCAAAAACAATAGGTTAGGTTAGGTATAAATAAACATTAATAAATAATTAGAAACATTTCTCCATGTTTAAGTTAGGCTAGGTTAGGTTAACTTATCATGAGCGCTCATGATAAAGCTAACCTAACCTAACTTAAACATGGTAAAAAGATTAAATTAGGTTAGGTTAGATTAAGTTAGGTCAGGTTAAGTTAGGTTAGGTTAGCCTACGTACGCGCGCGTACGTAGGCTAACCTAACCTAACCTAACTTAACCTAACCTAACTTAATCTAACATAACCTAACCTAACCTAACTTAATCTAGCCTAACCTAACCTAATTTAATCTTTTTACCATGTTTAAGTTAGGTTAGCTTAGCTTATCAGTTAGGTTAGGTTAAGTTAGGTTAGGTTAGCCTACGTACGCGCGCGTACGTAGGCTAACCTAACCTAACCTAACTTAACCTGACCTAACTTAATCTAACCTAACCTAATTTAATCTTTTTACCATGTTTAAGTTAGGTTAGGTTAGCTTATCATGAGCGCTCATGATAAGTTAACCTAACCTAGCCTAACTTAAACATGGAGAAATGTTTCTAATTATTTATTAATATTTATTTATACCTAACCTAACCTATTGTTTTTGGTGGTTAGATGAATGAACTGAATTTAAGAAAAATTAGAAATAGAGTGAAACTTTTTATCTTCATGGTAAATAATCACAATCATAGTATAGCCATTCCTATCTTCTATGGAAAAATTTAGAATTGAACTTCAAATTTTTTATGTCTTTGAGAAATTATGAACTAAAATGGAAGCGTTTTCATTTTCATTGGTAAATTTAAGAATTGAGTTAACTTTTTTTCTCCTCTCTAAGAAAATTCAGAAGAGAACTTGTACATTTTGCACTTCTTCGAGAAAACTTAAAGTGAAGCTCCATATCTTCATGAAGAATAATCACAATCAAAGTATAACTTTTTCTATCTTCTATGAAAAATTTGGAACAATATTTTCAATTTTGTCATCTGTTTGAGAAAAATCTGAATTGAAGTGGAAAATTTTATATTATTTTAGGAAAATAGAATTGATCAATAACTTATTTCATTTTCATTGAGAAAATTCAGAATCGAAGTTGAACTTTTCTTTTCCGGGAAAATATTTGGAACAGAACTTTAAATTTTTTCATCTCTTTGAGAAAGGTCGGAATTGAATTTAAGAAAATTTAGAATTAAAATGAAACTTTTTATCTTGATGGAAAATAATCACAATCATAGTATAACTTTTCTTATCTTCTATGGAAAAATTTAGAACTGAACTTTAAATTTTTATGTCTTGGTGAACTTAAAACTGATGTGGAAGCTTTTTATTTTCTCTGGAGAAATTAGAATTGAATTATGTTCTTTGGTAAAATTCAGAAGAGAACTTGAACTTTTCTATCTTCTATGGAAAATTTGGAACAGTATTTTAAATTTTTTCATCTGTTTGAGAAAAATCTGAACTGAAGTGGAAATTTTTTATATTATTTTGGGAAAATAGATATGATCAATAACTTATTTCATTTTCATTGAGAAAATTCAGAATCGAAGTTGAACTTTTCTTCACTTCTTTGAGAAAAATTAAAAATTGAAGTGAAACTTTTAATCTTCATAGGAAATAATCAAAATCATAGTATAACTTTTCCTATCTTCTATGTAAAAATTTAGAACTGAACTTTAAATTTTTTATGTCATGGTGAACTTAAAACTGAAGTGGAAGCTTTTTATTTTCTCTGGAGAAATTAGAATTGAATTGTGTTCTTTGGTAAAATTCAGAAGAGAACTTGAATATTCACGATCAAAGTATAACTTTTCCAATCTTCTATGAAAAATTTGGAACAGAACTTTAAATTTTTTTCATCTCTATGTGAAAAGTCGGAACTGAATTTAAGAAAATTTGAATTAAAGTGAATCTTTTTATCTTCATGGAAAATAATCACAATCATAGTATAACTTTTCCTATCTTCTACGGAAAAATTTAGAACAGAACTTTAAATTTTTTATGTCTTGGTGAACTTAAAACTGAAGTGGAAGCTTTTTATTTTCTCTGGAGAAATTAGAATTGAATTGTGTTCGTTGGTAAAATTCAAAAGAGAACTTGAACTTTTCTATCTTCTATGAAAAATTTGGAAGTATTTTAAATTTTTCATCTCTTTGAGAAAAATCTGAACTGAAGAGGAAAATTTTTATATTATTTTGGGAAAATAGAATTGATCAATAACTTATTTCATTTTCATTAAGAAAATTCAGAATCGAAGTTGAACTTTTCTTCTTCTATGAAAATATTTGGAACAGAACTTTAAATTTTTTCATCTCTTTGAGAAAGGTCGGTACTGAATTTAAGAAAACTTAGAATTAAGGTGAAACTTTTTATCTTCATAGAAAATAATCACAATCATGGTACAACTTTTCCTATCTTCTACGGAAAAATTTAGAACTGAACTTTAAATTTTTATGTCTTGGTGAACTTAAAACTGAAGTGGAAGCTTTTTATTTTCTCTGGTGAAATTAGAATTGAATTGTGTTCTTTGGTAAAATTCAGAAGAGAACTTGAACTTTTCTATCTTCTACGAAAAATTTGGAACAGTATTTTAAATTTTTCATCTCTTTGAGAAAAATCTGAACTGAAGTGGAAACTTTTTTATATTATTTGGAAAAATAGAAATGATCAATAACTTATTTCATTTTCATTAAGAAAATTCAGAATCGAAGTTGAACTTTTCTTCTTCCAGGAAAATATTTGGAACTGAACTTTAAATTTTTTCATCTCTTTGAGAAAAGCCGGAATTGAATTTAAGAAAATTTAGAATTAAAGTGAAACTTTTTATCTTCATAGAAAATAATCACAATCAAGGGTAAAATTCAGATTAGAACTTGAACTTTTCTATCTTCTAAGAAAAATTTGGAACAATATTTAAAATTTTTTCATCTCTTTGAGAAAAATCTGAATTGAAGTGGAAAATTTTATAATACTTTGAGAAAATAGAACTGATCAATAGCTTATTTCATTTTCATTGAGAAAATTCAGAATCGAAGTTGAACTTTTCTTCTTCCGGGGAAATATTTGGAACAGAACTTTAAATTTTTTCATCTCTTCGAGAAAGGTTGGAACTGAGTTTAAGAAAATTTAGAATTAAAGTGAAACTTTTTATCTTCATAAAAAATAATCACAATCATGGTATAACTTTTCCTATCTTCTATGTAAAAATTTAGAAGTGAACTTTAAATTTTTTATGTCTTGGGCCTTTTCTTCTTCCGGGAGAAGTATTTCTTGGTGTTGAGGTAACCAAAAAGCTGTAAAGTAGTTGTGGTTGAAAAAGATAAGTACTTCAAGTTGGAAAATGGGTTTAGGAGGGACATTAAGAAAGTAACTTGCTCTGAAATGGTCTTTGAAAAGTATTTCTTGGTGTTGAGGTATCCAAAAAGCTGTAAAGTATAGTTGTGGGTGAAAAAGATAAGTACTTCAAGTTGGAAAATGGGTTTAGAAGGGACATTAAGAAAGTAACTTGCTCTGAAATGGTCTTTGAAAAGTATTTCTTGGTGTTGAGGTAACCAAAAAGCTGTAAAGTATAGTTGTGGGTGAAAAAGATAAGTACTTCAAGTTGGAAAATGGGTTTAGAAGGGACATTAAGAAAGTAACTTGCTCTGAAATGGTCTTTGAAAAGTATTTCTTGGTGTTGAGGTATCCAAAAAGCTGTAAAGTATAGTTGTGGATGAAAAAGATAAGTACTTCAAGTTGGAAAATGGATTTAGGAGGGACATTAAGAAAGTAACTTGCTCTGAAATGGTCTTTGAAAAGTATTTCTTGGTGTTGAGGTAACCAAAAAGCTGTAAAGTATAGTTGTGGGTGGAACAGATAAGTACTTCAACTTGGAAAATGGGTTTAGGAGGGACATTAAGAAAGTAACTTGCTCTGAAATGGTCTTTGAAAAGTATTTCTTGGTGTTGAGGTAACCAAATAGCTGTAAAGTATAGTGGTGGATGAAAAAGATAAGTACTTCAAGTTGTAAAATGGGTTTAGGAGGGACATTAAGAAAGTAACTTGCTCTGAAATGGTCTTTGAAAAGTATTTCTTGGTGTTGAGGTATCCAAAAAGCTGTAAAGTATAGTTGTGGGTGAAAAAGATAAGTACTTCAACTTGGAAAATGGGTTTAGGAGGGACATTAAGAAAGTAACTTGCTCTGAAATGTCTTTTGAAATGTATTTCTTGGTGTTGAGGTATCCAAAAAGCTGTAAAGTATAGTTGTGGGATGAAAAAGATAAGTACTTCAAGTTGGAAAATAGGTTTAGAAGGGACATTAAGAAAGTAACTTGGTCTGAAATGGTCTTTGAAGGGTATTCTTGGTGTTGAGGTATCCAAAAAGCTGTAAAGCATAGTTGTGGGTGAAAAAGATAAGTACTTCAAGTTGAAAAAGGGTTTAGGAGGGACATTAAGAAAGTAACTTGCTCTGAAATGGTCTTTGAAAAGTATTTCTTGGTGTTGAGGTATCCAAAAAGCTGTAAAGTATAGTTGTGGGTGAAAAAGATAAGTACTTCAAGTCGGAAAATGGGTTTAGGAGGGACATTAAGAAAGTAACTTGCTCTGAAATGGTCTTTGAAAAGTAGTTCTTGGTGTTGAGGTATCCAAAAAGCTGTAAAGTATAGTTGTGGGTGAAAAGATAAGTACTTCAAGTTGGAAAATGGGTTTAGGAGGGGCATTAAGAAAGTAACTTGCTCTGGAATGGTCTTTGAAAAGTATTTCTTGGTGTTGAGGTATCCAAAAAGCTGTAAACTATAGTTGTGGGTGTAAGAGATAAGTACTTAAAGTTGAAAAATGGGTTTAGGAGGGACATTAAGAAAGTAACTTGCTCTGAAATGGTCTGAGGTATCCAAAAAGCTGTAAAGTATAGTTGTGGGTGAAAAAGATAAGTACTTCAAGTTGGAAAATGGGTTTAGGAGGGACATTAAGAAAGTAACTTGCTCTGAAATGGTCTTTGAAAAGTATTTCTTGGTGTTGAGGTATCCAAAAAGCTGTAAAGTATAGTTGTGGGTGAAAAAGATAAGTACTTCAAGTTGGAAAATGGGTTTAGAAGGGACATTAAGAAAGTAACTTGCTCTGAAATGGTCTATGAAAAGTATTTCTTGGTGTTGAGGTATCCAAAAAGCTGTAAAGTATAGTTGTGAATGAAAAAGATAAGTACTTCAAGTTGAAAAATGGGTTTAGGAGGGACATTAAGAAAGTAACTTGCTCTGAAATGGTCTTTGAAAAGTATTTCTTGGTGTTGTGGTATCCAAAAAGCTGTAAAGTATAGTTGTGGGTGAAAAAGATAAGTACTTCAAATTGGAAAATGGGTTTAGGAGGGACATTAAGAAAGTAACTTGCTCTGAAATGGTCTTTGAAAAGTATTTCTTGGTGTTGAGGTATCCAAAAACCTGTAAAGTATAGTTGTGGGTGAAAAAGATAAGTACTTCAAGTTGGAAAATGGGTTTAGGAGGGACATTAAGAAAGTAACTTGCTCTGAAATGGTCTTTGAAAAGTATTTCTTGGTGTTGAGGTAACCAAAAAGCTGCAAAGTGTAGTTGTGGGTGATAAAGATAAGTACTTCAACTTGGAAAATGGGTTTAGGAGGGACATTAAGAAAGTAACTTGCTCTGAAATGGTCTTTGAAAAGTATTTCTTGGTGTTGAGGTAACCAAAAAGCTGTAAAGAATAGTTGTGAATGAAAAAGATAAGTACTTCAAGTTGGAAAATGGGTTTAGGAGGGACATTAAGAAAGTAACTTGCTCTGAAATGGTCTTTGAAAAGTATTTCTTGGTGTTGAGGTAACCAAAAAGCTGTAAAGTATAGTTGTGGATGAAAAAGATAAGTACTTCAAGTTGAAAAAAGGGTTTAGGAGGGACATTAAGAAAGTAACTTGCTCTGAAATGGTCTTTGAAAAGTATTTCTTGGTGTTGAGGTAACCAAAAAGCTGTAAAGTATAGTTGTAGGTGAAAAAGATAAGTACTTCAAGTTGGAAAATGGGTTTAGGAGGGACATTAAGAAAGTAACTTGCTCTGAAATGGTCTTTGAAAAGTATTTCTTGGTGTTGAGGTAACCAAAAAGCTGTAAAGTATAGTTGTGGGTGAAAAAGATAAGTACTTCAAGTTGAAAAATGGGTTTAGGATGGACATTAAGAAAGGAACTTGTTCCCGTCAGGACCTCCTGATAGGGTTCTACCGATTATGTAATCAATTTCTCAGAAATCCAATTGTCTTAGTCGATTACGTCATTCTATGCCCATACATGGACCCCCGTCATGACCTTCTGATAGGGTTCTACCGATTATGTAATCAATTTCTCAGAAATCCAGCTGTCCTAGTCGATTACGTCATTCTATGCACATAAATGGATTCCCGTAACGAGCTCCTGATAGGGTTCTACCGATTATGTAATCAATTTCTCGGGAATTCTCTCCCTTCGATTACGCAATCAATATATCTCTTCCCCACCTTCCCCTTAGAAACAACAAATTAATTCCCCTTTCTTGAATCAATAATTCCCCTTAGAAACAGCAAATTAATTCCCATTTCGTGATATATCAATCAATCTTGACATCACCTGTCAGACATTATTAAACTTCGCCTGGAAACAATTTGATTAATGATTGACAGTACCTGTCAGACATTATTAAACTTTGTCCGGAAACAATTTGATTAATGACTGACAGTACAGGTGTTCCAAATTCCCAATCGTTTTAATTAACCACGTGTTCTCCCTAATGACTCTATGCACATGGCCAAAACAACAACAAGATCTTGAAGGAAGTGTCGTTGACCCTGTCCTCATTAGACTCAATAATCCATCAAAGTGAGAAAAATACTGTTTTTCCATTCTCACTGACAAAAACCATAAAACAGACATAAATTACTGTTGACATCCATGAAAAACATCAAATAAATTGACCAACACACATAACCATCCATGAAACATCCATAAATGTGACAAAATTCCTGTTTTTTCATTCTCACTGACAAAAACCATAAAACAGACATAAATTACTGTTGACATCCATGAAAAACATCAAATAAATTGACCAACACACATAACCATCCAAGAAACATCCATAAATGTGACAAAATTCCTTTTTTTTCAAGTGAGAAAAATACTGTTTTTCCATTCTCACTGACAAAAACCATAAAACAGACATAAATTACTGTTGACATCCATGAAA
Source organism: Artemia sinica (assembly GCA_027921565.1). Lineage (NCBI taxonomy): Eukaryota > Metazoa > Arthropoda > Branchiopoda > Anostraca > Artemiidae > Artemia > Artemia sinica. The sequence goes on along the minus strand of CM051260.1, from coordinate 8,927,461 downwards.
AACATCAAATAAATTGACCAACACACATAACCGTCCAAGAAACAACCATCAATGTGAGAAAATTCCTGTTTTTTCAAGTGAGAAAAATACTGTTTTTCCATTCTCACTGACAAAAACCATAAAACAGACATAAATTACTGTTGACATCCATGAAAAACATCAAATAAATTGACCAACACACATAACCGTCCAAGAAACAACCATCAATGTGACAAAATTCCTGTTTTTTCATTCTCACTGACAACAAACAGACATAAATTATGTAAAAAAAAGTTGTAGGTGGCAGCAGGGGTGTCGCGTGGGACCTCATGATGGGGTTCTACTGATGTCCGATATATTTATTAACTTAACATTTAAAAGGATATCTGAACAATTATTTATGTTTATTTAGCCTCTTCTTTTTGGCACAATACAGTAAAATCAACCAATAAAACATATCGATATATTATGCCTATCTACAGCAGAAAAAAATGTGTCAGTATTTTCGTAACAATTGAAGTAAATGTCACTGCACCCCCAAAGCACTGTCTGTTTTTATTGGCTAGTAGTTAATATTTACTTGAAGGAAGTCAAAAACACCCGAAATACGAATTAAGCTAAGAATATTTCCTAAAAAAAACTTTTTTTCTATTTTGACAAAAAAAGAAGAAAAACAGCTGCAATCATTGTTTCTTTGACCGGTACAAATTTGCGACATGTTAATAATGTTCCTGATCACATAGATTTTACCTTCAAACCAAGGAATTTCCTGATTTTCTAGGTCGTATAGTCACCATATCTATAGTTATGTCACTTAAAATCATTATGTAAAATAGTCCTTGACTTAAGTCACTATAGACACATAGTACAGACGCATTTTTCTTCATTCTCTATCTCCTGAAAGATAGATCATACAGTCCAGGCCGTATCCAAAATTTTTTTCGGGGGGGGGGTATTTACAAAAGCATTTTTCGAAGGGGGGGGTTACAAGAAAAAATTAAAAAACGCATCAAAAATTTGTTTATGTTCATTATTGTTACGTTTTATACGAGTCGGACAAACATTTCAGGGGGGTCGAACCCCCTACCCCCTGGATACGACCTGTCATACAGCATTGATTGAGATAAAACCACTAAAATAATCCACTTAAAATAAGCCAGTCTTTTCTACCTTATGAGAGCAGTGGCGTCAACTCATGAAAATGTAGAGGGAGGAGGGCAAAATGTACTTTTCAATATTTATAGGGGCAAATTTGAAGTTTTTTTCAATTGTGTCAATGAAAATACTACATAAAAAGTTTTTTTTTTAATCTAGGGTGGCAAAAAATCTAGAGGGTACAGCCCCCACCCCCGATTAACACACTTTCCAATTTCAGTTGCTGCTTGAATATGGTTAAAAACGGTTTCACGGCGATAAGTGGAAGCCAAATAGGGAAAAGATTTCAAATTGAGCAGTTGAATTAATATGCAAGTTTGTATGCTGAACAAGGTCATATTGTTGACTTCAGCGACACCTCAACTCAACGGTTGAAACTGTTTATAACCATTTTCAAGTTAGAACCAGAACTTGAAAGTCCTTATGTGCGGAGGGTGATATCAGAGTGACATCAATATGACATGACAGGACATTAATTCCAAACAAAACCTATAATGCTCAAACAAAGAAATTTTATAAATTAAAAATGAAAACATGTTCAGAAAGATTAGATTTATATAAGCCCTATAATTTTCAAAGTACTCCATACTTTCCCGGAAGAGTCTCCCGAGGCTGAGAATAGTTTCATAACACTCATCCCCAGTCAGGTTCATCAGTCACTCCATCACATTTCACACACCCAAGATAGTATCTTTTGAATTCCTCAATAATTCAAATTCACAGATCAAAGGACAACTTTAACGACTGATGAACCCACAAATTGGGTATGAATACGAACTCCCTCTTTTCTAATCGAATAACAAATTTTAGAAAAAAATGAGGTGTTGTTGATTACAAGAGAATATCATAAAAAAACAGAGAACAGAAAATATATAAATTAACGCTAGACGTGATTAGAGCCAATAACAGATTATTTTGAGGCCAACGAATCGTCGCTGTCGCCCCTAGACGTTCTATGTAATATTTTCACGCTGCTGAAATGATTTAAATATTATGATTGATTAATTACAAAAGGCTCTGGATTATAGCAATGTCCTTCTAAATGAGCCCTTAAACAACTCTCTATGATGTTCCAGTGCGCCGCTAGCAGTGGAGAAAGGAAAAACATGAGCACATCAGCGCAACCTATGCAAAAAAGTAATCTTCCTTGTTGTGAGAGTCAGGAGAATGTATGCTTCCTGTATAAAGTTTTTGGCCATGGCTATTCCAATGGTGTTCTTTTTGTGTTGATCCAACACCATTTTGAGGAGTTTCAGGCTATTTTTTGAAATTGCCATAAATTCGTTTTCGCAACAAACTTTTACTATTAAGACAAATCGAGATAATAGTTAACATTCCTGGAGCGGCTACAAATGACAATTTTTTTTCAGTAGCCAGTTTATGTTTAAACACATTTTTTTTTTTTAGTTTTGGTACCAATGGCTGGTGGTTCGTTCTATACTAATTGCAGCTATGGCTGCAATATGACAACCAAAAAACGTCTTTTATGCAGTTTTGAAAGGGAGAACCATTTGGTAATGCAGATGAATAGGATCAAGGCTAAACTCACGGTTCTCACCCTCGTTGTCGTCCTCAAACAGGTGAATGGATAACATCACGCACTCACCTCCTCTCGTACCTTCTCGGCTAGTAAGAGACCGTGAAGCGTAATTCACGCATTACGGAGGAAAGGTCCTAAGACGATCTTCAAGGACGGACGGGACTTAGTAAGTCGTATTTTACTTTTATGAAGTTTTACCCCGTAGAAGTAAATTCAAATAACTAGAATATTTCCAGGAGAATAAATTTTATGTACCGTTTTTTTCTGAAAACTTCGTAACCAATAATCATATTGAGGAAAAGGGGGACAACTAAAAATTAAGCCACATTTTTATTTGCCTTTTTTGGTGAAGTTAGCGACGCGCTGTCCGAACGAATCACTAATCAGTGCACCCTTTGATGGGGTGTGGCCAGAACCACCCGATTTGGGTGGACCCTGATTAGTTGCTCACTTTGACGGCACATGACCAACTTTGATTGAAAAGGATAATGAAAACAGGCGTTTAATCTGAATGGCACTCCTGAATTTGGATATCGTAAGTTCGTTGAAAAAACTTGTATACAAGCTTCAAATTGATGGTTTTTTTTCGTTTTTGCTTTATGTTTTACGGAGTTTTACCGGAAGGTTATAAGAATATGATTACAAATATATATTTTTTTCTTTTATAGCCATTTTCTCATGAGATTGCTTTTCAAAATATGTACTGTGAAAGAATTATTTTTTTTTATCAAACCAATTATCAAAATTTTCGAAAAGGGTCGCATGTTAATTTGTCACTAGAAATGACAGTCGTAATGTGAAAAGAAGAAACCCCTCTGAATATAGAGAGCCCCTTATTCAGGAGGAGGTTCAAGGACATAATGACCACTCTTATTCTCAGAAAACTGCATTTCTTTTGGAAAAATTTATTAAAAAAACTTTTTCCACAAAATAAGTTTTTCAAAGAAAAGTATAAATGTTTTTACTTTTAAAACTTTAATAAATCAAATAATATTAACATTTTGATTACTAAATATCAGTATATGTATATTAAACTGACAATACACATTCAGTTGTATTTTTTTCAGTAAAGTGCAAATTATGTTCTGGCCTTGGGAAGGCATAGGGGTTTTGAGCCCAACTTATGTTAATTTCTGCTCGTTTTGAGTTTGACTCGGTTATTTATTGTAATTTCTGTTTGTTTTGGGTTTCATTTATTTATCGATGCTGATTTGCGGTATAGTTTCACGCTTGGTAGATTATTTGATTTTATTTTTGCTCATTTTTTGTTTAATGAAGTTCTTTACTTTTCTTTGAAAAACTTATTTTGTGGAAAAAGATTTTTTAATTAATTTCTCTTCGTTTTATATTGACATTTCAGAGAAAAAGAAAATAATGCTTTAAGTTTTTTCGTTTTTAAGAATTTATACTTTGGCCTGCTATGTGTATGCTGGAGAAAAATTTTCAGCAATTTTTAACAATATACACCCTCTTAAAAATCTGGACACAAATAGTAGTGTTTAAGTTAGTTTCATACCTCCTCTAGTTGACCTGAAATGGAAAACTTGATAACATTCGCAAAAAAAATCTGTTTACTTTTTTTGATAGCTTGGATACACTTACGCTATTTTGATTTGGTTAAATTTTAAGAGCAGAAGCAGCCCCAAAATTTTGAACATAATACCCTCAGTCGTTCTTGGGATACTGCTGAGATGCCTTATTGAGAATTAGCATCAACACAGTGCATTTTGATTTAATTTCTTGGCAACATTTAGTTTTTAAACATAAAGTCAAATGGGAGGGTGGGCGTGGGAGGAGGATTGGTTTCCCTCCGATCACTTTCGACTATTAAAAAGGGCATCAGCCCTTTTTATTTTCAATCGAATGAGCCCTTTTCGAAGTTCCTACGACAACTCCTTCGATACAAAGTGCCCTAGTCTAAACAACAACAACAACAAAAAATAATACATAATACCCAAATCGATCTTTACTATAAAAATGTCAAGCCTTCCAATCACTTTCGACTATTAAAAAGGGTACTAGGCCTTTCGATTTCCAATCGAATGAGCCCTTTTTGAGTTTCTACGACAACACTTCCTATAAACACCTTATATGCCCCCAGGACATAAATTACAACCCTTACCCTAAGGGCTGCGAGGGTGGTTGTCATCCTCTAAGGCCTAATTTCCAGAACTTTCAACTACGTTAAACAAAATGGATATCTCAAAATTTTGATTGGATGTGTCTGGGAACATGGTGGGCGTGAGAGGGGCGTTAGTCTTTCTCCAATCACTTTCAACTATTAAAAGAGGCACTAGTCCTTTCAATTTCCAATCAAATGAGCCCTTTTGAAGTTTCTACGACAACGCTTTCAATAAAAACCTTATATGCTCCCAGGGGATAGCTTACAACCCTTGCCCTGAGGGCTGAGGGGGTGTCATCCTCAAAGGCCTTATTTCCAGAACTTTCTACTACGTTGAACAAAATGGCTATATGAACATTTTGATTAGAGGTGTTTGGGGGAATGGTGGGCATGAGAGGGGGGTTAGTTGCCCTCCAATCACTTTCAACTATTAAAAAGGGTACTAGCCCTCTCAATTTCCAATTGAATGAGCCCCTTTTGAAGTTTTTACGACAACTCTATCATTAAAAACCTTATATGCCCCATGGCATAGATTACAACCTTTGCCCTGGGGACTCTGGGGGGTTTGTCATCCTTAAATACATAATTTCCAGAACTTTCAACTGCGTTGAACAGAATGCCTCTCTCTAAATTTTATTGAATGTGTTTGGGGAAATGGTGGGCGTGAGAGGAAGGTTAATTACTCTCCACTCACTTTCGACTATTAAAAAGGGCAATTTAAATTTCCAATCAAATGAGCCCCTTTTGATATTTCTACAACAACTTTCTATATAAACCTTATATGCCCCCAGGGCATAACTTACAACCCTTGCACTGAGGGCTCTGATGGGGTTATCATCCTAAAAGACCTAATTTCCAGAACTTTCGACTACGTTGAACAAAATGGGTATCTCAAAATTTTGATTGGATATGTTTCGGGAAATGGTGGGCGTGAGAGGGGGGTTAGTTGCCCTTCAATCACTTTCGACTATTAAAAGGGCACTAGCCCTTTCAATTTTGAATTGAAGAGCCCTTTTTGATGTTTTTACAACATCGCTTTCTATAAAAACCTTACATGCTCCCAGGGCATAACTTACAACCCTTGCCCTGAGGGTTGTGGGGGGGGTGTCCTGCTCAAAGGTATAATTTCCTGAACTTTAAACTGCGTGGAACAAAATGGCTATCTAAAAATTTTGATTGGATATGTTTGGGGAAATGGTGGGCGTGGAAGGGGTGTTAGTTGCCTTCCAATCACTTTCGACTATAAAAAAGGGCACTAGCCATTTCAATTTCAAATTGAATGAGCCCTTTTTGAAGTTTCTACGACGACGCGTTCTATGAAAACCTTACATGCCCCCAGGTTATAACTTACAACCGTTGCCCTGAGGACTGTGGTGGAGTGTCCTCCTCAAAAACATAATTTCTATCTGGAAATCCACAACACTGAACAAAATGACTATCTAAAAATTTTGATTGGATGTGTTTGGGGAAAAGGTGGGTGAGAGAGGGGGGATAGTTGCCCTCAAATCACTTTCGACTATTAAAATGGGCACTAGACCTTTAAATTTCCAATCGAATGAACCCTTTTTCAAGTTTCTACGACAAAGATTTCAATAAAAAACTTTTATGCTTATGACCCTTAACTTATGACCCTTGCCCTGAAGACTGTGGGGGGGAGTAGCCTGCTCAAAGGTATAATTTCCTGAACTTTAACTGCGTGGAACAAAATGGCTCATTCTATTGGAAATTCAAAGGGCTAGTGCCCTTTTTAATAGTCGAAAGTGATTGGAGGGCAACTAACCCCCTTCTCACGCAACCCTTTTCCCCAAACACATCGAATCAAAATTTTGAGATAGCCATTTTATTCAACGTAGTTTTAAGTTCTGTAAATTAGGTCTTTGAGGATGACAACCCCCTCAGAGCCCTCAGGGCAAGGGTTGTTAGTTATGCCCTGGGGGCATATAAAGTTTTTATAGAACGTGTTGTCGTAGAAACTTAAAAAACGGCTCATTCGATTAGAAATTGAAATGGCTAGTGCCCTTTTTAGTCGAAAGTAATATAGTCGAATGTTAAATAGTCGAAAGTGATTGGAAGCAACTAACACCCCTTCCACGCCCACCATTTCCCCAAACACATCCAATCAAAATTTTGAGATAGCCATTTTGATCCAAGCAGTTGAAAGTTCAGAAAATTAGGTCTTTTAGGATGACAACCCATCCCCCCCCCCACAACCCTCAGGGCAAGGGTTGTAAGTTATGCCCTGGGAGCATGTAAGGTTTTTTATAGAAAGCGATGTTGTAAAAACATCAAAAAGGGCTCTTCAATTCAAAATTGAAAGGGCTAGTGCCCTTTTAATAGTCGAAAGTGATTTCAGGGCAACTAACCCCCCTCTCACGCCCACCATTTCCCCAAACACATCCAATCAAAATTTTGAGATATCCATTTTTTTTCAACGTAGTTGAAAGTTCTGGAAATTAAGTCTTTTAGGATGATAACCCCATCAGAGCCCTCAGTGCAAGGGTTGTAAGTTATGCCCTGGGGGCATATAAGGTTTATATAGAAAGTTGTTGTAGAAATTTCAACAGGGGCTCATTTGATTGCAAATTGAAATTGCCCTTTTTAATAGTCGAAAGTGAGTGGAGAGTAATTAACCCCCCCTCTTACGCCCTCCATTTTCCCAAACACATTCAATCAAAGTTTAGAGATAGCCCTTTTGTTCAACGTAGTTGAAATTTCTGGAAATTATGTATTTAAGGATGACAAACCCCCCAGAGTCTTCAGGGCGAAGGTTGTAATCTATGCCATGGGGGCATATAAGGTTTTTAATGATAGAGTTGTCGTAAAAACTTCAAAAGGGGCTCATTCAATTGGAAAATTCAGAGGGCTAGTGCCTTTTTTAATAGTTGGAAGTGATTGGACGGTAACTAACCCCTCTCTCACGCCCAACATTCCCCCAAACACATCCAATCAAAATTTTCAGATAGCCATTTTGTTCAACGTAGTAGAAAATTCTGGAAATTAGGTCTGTGAGGATGACAAACCCCCCCCCCCCCAGCCCTCAGGGCGAGGGTTGTAAGTTATCCCCTGGGGGCATATAAAGTTTTTATTGAAAGCGTTGTCGTATAAACTTCAAAAGGGATCATTTGATTGGACATTGAAAGGGCTAGTTCCTTTTTTAATAGTTGAAAGTGATTGGAGAAAGACTAACGCCCCTCTCACGCCCACCATTTTCCCAGACACATCCAATCAAAATTTTGAGATAGCCATTTTGTTTAACGTAGTTGAAGGTTCTAGAAATTAGGTCTTAGACGATGACAACCACAGCCCTCACAGCCCTTAGGATTAGAGTTGTAATTTATGCCATGGGGGCATGTAAGGTGTTTATAGGAAGTGTTGTCGTAGAAACTCAAAAAGGGCTCAATCGATTGGAAATCGAAAGGCTTAGTGCCCTTTTTAATAGTCGAAAGTGATTGGAAGGCTTGACATTTTTGTAGTAAAAATCGATGTGGGTATAATGTATTACTTTTTTGTTGCTTTTGCTGTTTAGACCAGGGCACTTTGTATTGAAGGAGTTGTTGTAGGAATCTCGAAAAGGGCTCATTCGATTGAAAATAGAAAGGGCTGATGCCCTTTTTAACAGTCGAAAGTGATTGGAGGAAAACTAATCCCCCTCCCACCCTCCCATTTGACTTTATGTTTAAAAACTAAATGTTGCCATAAGATTAAATCAAAATGCACTCTGTTAATGCTAATTCCCAATAAGGCATGTCAGCAGTATCCAAAGAACGACTGAGGGTTTTATGTTCAAACTTTTGGAGCTGCTTCTGCTCTTAAGATTTAACCAAATCAAAATAGAGTAAGTGTATCCAAGCTATCAAATAAAGTAAACAGATTTTTTTGAGAATGGTATCAAGTTTTCCATTTCAGGTCAACTAGACGAGGTATGAACTAAATTAAACACTTCTATTTGTGTCAAGATTTTTAAGAGGGTGTATGTTGTTAAAAATTGCTGAAAATTTTTCTAAAACATACAAATAGCAGGCCAAACTATAAATCTTTAAAAAAAAAGATAAGACTTAAAATACTATTTTCTTTTTCTCTGAAAAGACTATGTCAATATAAAACGAACAGAAATTAATTAAAAAAAACTTTTTCCACAAAATAAGTTTTTCAAAGAAAAGTAAAGAACTCCATTAAACAAAAATGAACAAAAATAAAATCAAATAATCTACCAAGCGTGAAACTACCACAAATCAGCATCGATAAATAAATGAAACCCAAAACGAACAGAAATTACAATAAATAACCGAGTCAAACTCAAAACGAGCAGAAATTAACATAAGTTGGGCTCAAAACCCCTATGCCTTCCCAAGGCCAGAACAAAATTTGCACTTTACTGAAAAAATATAAAAGGAAAGTGCATTGTCAGTTTAATATGCATATACTTATATTTAGTAATCAAAATCCTAACATTATTTGATTTATTAAAGTTATAAAAGTAAAAACATTTATATTTTTTTCAGTAAAGTGCAAATTATGTTCTGGCCTTGGGAAGGCATAGGGGTTTTGAGCCCAACATAGGGGTTTTTGAGCCCCTTGTTGGAAAGTATAAAAGTTTGGAAGACTAGATTGAAAAAAAGGGGCATTATTCAAGCTCAGACAACTGAAATTTGCTTTGATTCAATAAGTGAAGAAAACGTATGCATAGAGGAATTAATCTAACAGGGGAAGACAGGGGTATTTTTACAAGAAGGAAATGTTGTATGAAAAAGAAAGAGCAAAATATTAAATTAGAAAGATCAAGAAAAAGAAAGAAAGAAAGAAAAAGAAAGAGCAAAATATTAAATTAGAAATAGAAGAAATGCTGGAGAAATCTTGGGTGCTGAAATTCCTAGGGGAGAGTGCCTGGGCCTGAAAATCTCTTTTCGTACGTATCTGGTGAAGCATAATCAGTAGGCAATGTTATAGCGTTGTCTATAATAAAGGGCCATACAAAAAAAGGCCATAAAACATACAAAGGGCCATAAAAGGCTTACGTATATTATGTTTTGGTTTGTGTTTTTTTTTTCCAGAGGCACTTCACATGGAAGGGGTGGTCGTACAAACTTCGGAAGAAGCTCATTTAATTGGAAATCCGAAATTCCAGTGCCCTTTTTAAGAGTCAAAAGTGATTTGAGGGCAACCAGCCGCCACGGCTTTTCCCCCTAAATGCATCCGATCAAATTTTTTACGGTTAGGGGAGGGGGAATGGGGCAGTCTTCTGTAAATTTCTGTCTGTAGTGATTTTTTTTTCGTTTTAAGTTTGACTTGAATATGCAATTTGGTTTTTACTCGTTTTAAGATTTATTTATTCATTTATATTGGTATCTGTTATCTGTATTGTTGCTGTGATTGTTTGTTTAATTTATGTTCGTTATGTGTTTCATTTATTTTTTAATAATAATTTCTGTCGTTTTGAGTTTGAATTATAGGAGCTTATTTCTGCTGGTCTTAATTTTAACATGCCTCTTTACTTTTATTTGAAAACTTCTTTTGTCGGAAAGTTCTTTAATTAATAAATTAAATAGTTAATTGATCAGTGACTGAATTGCATTATTCCATTCAGTATCCATCAAACTAGTTAAAACAGTGAATGATATTTACCCCAGTAAACCCAGCACACCCTCTAAACACTATCTAAAAAAATAATCCTGAGAAAATACTGCAAAATTGAGTACTTAATGGTTGCGTTAAAACAAATACCCAATAAACAAAAGAAAAGTCAAACTTAATAACGGATTTTGCAACTAAGCTCTCTCTGCTTAACATTATAATTTGTTTTCCAATGCTCTGTCCTTAGAAGAAGAAAAAAACTCAGTTAAAAAAATGTTTATTTTGTAACTAGTTTTGCCAATGCTTCTTCACAGTTTAATTTGTTTTGATTATACGCTTTGAGATTGATTTATGATATTCACTGATAGATCAGATTCATATGATTAATTCTTATTCGTTTCATCCACTAGTCAACAGGCGCCCTTTAAGCAAACGAACTGAATCAATTGGAGAAGAATGCTAAGAGTATGAATAAACAATCATAGGCCACTGAAACAAATAACAAATTAAAACTGGTTGATAATGAAAGCCACAATAGGGAATAACACTTCAACTGTCTAATTTTAAAACATTAATTTGGACTTTTAAATATCTAGTTTTGGACCAGGTCGTATACCGAAATTTATTGGAGGGGGGGTGGAGGATGTTAGTAAAAAAAATGATAATTTGAATAAGAAATGCCAAGATATTTAAGAAAATTCCGGATTTCGGAGGAGGTCCAGCTCAGAGCCCCCCATCCACCTGCGTACGTAGATAGCCCCATCCCACAAATTTCCAGGGATTTGTATAATCAAGGACTCCTTCATTTTTTAACGAAATAGGGGAGAACTGCAATACTCAATCCTGAGGGAGGGGGATAACATTTGACAAAAATATGCCAAAAGACCCTCCATATTTTTCCAAACATAACGCAATTGTTTTTTTTTTTTTCTTGTAAGCAGGGACTGAAGAGCCCTCTGCCCTCTTTTGTCAGCAGTGTATGTATGCATTCGACATCATTGACTAAATTACCTCAATGACTAAAATGGTTTATCTCAATCGTGCAAAAGACTGCTCCTAGGTTGCCTACTTAGTTTGTGATCCAGCTAGCTTTTAAGTCAATGGGTTGCGCATAATCAAGTGTGCCACCATCCTTTTTTACGAAAGGGAGGAGGGTCATGGGCACCCATAGACTGAATTTTAGGGGGAGGGGGTTACCTGGTCTAATCGGCACTTCCAGTGCTGTATAATTGAAATACAATAAAAATTTTGAGATAGCCATTTTGTTCAGTATGGTTTTAAGGTCCGGAAATTATGACTTTGAGAATGACAACCACACCCTCCCCACAACCCCCAAAGTAAGGGTTGTAAGTTACGACCTGGGGGCATATAAGGTTTTTTTTTTATTGAAATGGTGGTCGTATAAACTTCAAAGAGGGCTCATTGGATTGGTAATCAGAAGTTATAGTGCTCTTTTTAAGAGTCAAAGTGATCAGAAGGCAAATAGACCCCCCCCACCCACAAACACACACGTCGTATTTTCCAGAAACGCATCTGATAGAAATTTTAAGATGGTCATTTGTTGTCGTAGATACTTCGAAAAGGGCTCAGTCGGTTGGTAATTGAAAGGGCTAGTGCCTTCTTTAATAGTCAAAGTGATTGGAGGACAACGGTGGTCGTATAAACTTCGAAGGGGGCTCATTGGATTTGAAATCGGAAGTTGAAGAGCCATTTTTAAGAGTCAAATTTAAGAGTCAAATTTATCGGAGGGCAGCTATACCCCCCTCTCCCACGTCATATTTTCCCACAATGCATCCGATATAAATTTTAAGAGAGCCATTTGTTCAAAAATAGTCTAAAGATCTCATAACACAGCCTTTGGGGTTGACACATCCCCCCCCCCAACGTGTGGGGATAAGGGTTTTAAGTTATGCCACGGGGAATTTATGAAGAGGTGGTCTTGTGAACTTTAGAGGAGGCTCATTTGATTGGAAATGCATACTTCTAGTTCCATTTTAAGAGTCAAGCGTAATGGAGAGAAAATAGCCCCCCTCTCCCTGATTTCCTCTTTTCCCCAAACACATTCAATCGAAACTGTGAGACAGCCATTTTGTAGCCAATAGTCCAAAGAGAATATAACAATGTCGTCAGTAATCAAATATAAGAAATATTTAGGCGGACGTTGAACTAAATCAAAACAAACTATGAGCATGTGAACTTTCAAAAAGGTGGCAAAGCAATATCTCAAGAACAATTTATATTATTAAGTTAGATCTTTAAGAGTACGTTGTGGGGGATTTTGAACTAGCCAGAAGGCACTATGTGTATACTGTTAATACTACAGCTACAGTTACTGTAACTAATGACGCTTAGAGTATTAAGGTGAAATTCTAGGAAGTGTTTAGGGGGCGTTCCAATTAAAGGAAAAAACTGTATACATGCAGGTTTTCAAAAAGGCATATAAGCAATATCATAGGCAGCACCAGTCTATAATAACTAGAAAGATCATTGAAACATTTAAAGAAGCTAACTCGATTCAAAATTAAACGTTCTAGTGTCCTTTCTAAGAGTAAAATGAGATTGGAGGGCAATCAGCCCGTCTTTCAAGCCCATTTATTTCCCAAACACATCTAGTCAAAATTTTGAGACAACTATTTTGTTCAGCATAGTAGAACGAACCAGTAACTATGTCTTTGGGATATTGGGCATGTCAAACCCCCACAAATATGCCAAACTATGGATTCTTACAGAAAAAAAAGAAAAGGTATAAAAAAAGTTTCATGAAAATGAATTTTCATGAAATGAACAATAAAAAAAGAACAGAAATTCATCAAAAAAAAAACTTTTTCCACAAAACAAGCTTTTCAAAGAAAAGTAAAGAGCCCCATTAAGCCAAAAATGGGAAGAAATGAAGTCAAGTAATCATCCAAGCGTAAAACTACCACAAATCACTATCAATTAATAAATGAAACTCAAAATGAACAGAAATTAGAATAAACAGCCAAGTCAAACTCGAAACGAGCAAAAATTAACATTAGTAGGGCTGATAACCCCCATACCTTCTCAAGACCAGAACATAACTAAGGCTTTGCTGAAAAAAAAAGACCGTGGATTGTCAGTTTAATTTACCTAAACTGATATTTATTCCCTAAAATAAAAAATGGGTAAAAAGGTGAGTAAAAAAAGTTTTTTACTTATTTATTTAAAGCTTTTTTTTACTGTGGAAAGTTTTTTACTGTGGAAAGTTTTTAAATTAATACAAATATATGACACCGTCATTTAGCCAGGGGGGGGGCTGCCAGAACAGCATATTTTAGCATACTTCAATTATCACAATTGTTTTTCTCTTCTAGGAAGGGGGTTGAGAGCCCCTCTGCCCTCCCTTGCCAGCATAGTGTGTGCATGGGTTTCACTTCATTGAATAAAATTCATGATTTACCTCATACGGAATAACGCTACAGCTGTCTATTTTCAAAAACATGTTTTTAATTTTTTAATGCTAAGTTTCTGATATATAAAAAAATAGGGGTTTAAACCGTTGCTTTGTGCGTAATAATGGGCGAATTTTTTACAAAAGGGAGGAGGAATTTTTTTTCTAAATATCACACAATCGTTTATTTTTGTTATTCCAGGAAATCTCTTCGGGTCTCTCTAGTCAGCAACCTAGCACGCAGAGTGAATCACAACCTTACACAAATTAATGTCTTCAAGCTCAGTTTTCAGGGCCTCTAATCAGGTTCTGTACGGTGGAATATAAATTCGGAAAATTTAACAGAAATATAAACAAAAAGAATATCGTAGCAACTGCTGTTCCTTAATTACAGCCAAATCACCGAAAAGCCATTCTGCTCTCTTATAAGGTTTTGCTAGGTAACAAGGGCGGATCCAGGATTTTTTTTCGGGGGGGGGGGGTTACTAATTTTTGACTTTTTCTGTTACTAATTTTTGACTCAGTTTTCGACTAATTTTACTGATTTTTACCTAGGTTTTACTAATTTTCGACTTATTTTCGACTCGGTCAAAAATTTCGGGGGGGGGGGGGTTCAAACCGGGTAACCCCCCCCCCTGGATACGGCCTTGCTAGGTAACATACAGCTTTTTGGCTCAACATAATCCATTGCTTCCTTTTATTCGGAAAACAAGATCGGAGAAGCAGTTAATCAAACGGTTGTCATTATGTCTAAACTTTGACAAAAAGAACGGCAATTATTACATCACCTGCAGCAGTTACAAATCCTAAAAAAAATTTCAAATATATTTTTTCCTTTTTTTGTGAGGATGTCTAGACCAGTCTTTTTCTGCGTCTTATATCACCGACACAGTGCGAAATCTCTTCCTTTTTTCTATTTTTTTTTTTATTTATGGATTAAATTGAGGATTCAAATAATGATGGTGTAATTAAATGAGTTTTTAAAAGAAAATTTTAATTTGGACTGTATTTCTTTTATAAAAGCATATATGGCTTATCAGGGAATTAAACATATTACTTTGCAGTCACACAATGTTTTGTTACTTAAAAGGGCATTGAAACTTTAAATTCGTATTAGAATGAGCCCTCTCCGGAGATTCTACAATCACTGGTTCGATATGATCAACCCTGAAAAAATAAACTACTGTGACCACCGTTCACAAGGATAATCCCGGATAATCCAAAGTTTTTGGGTATTATTATCGTTCAGAGCTTAGACTTGAAACAATATGCCTCTCCATCATATTAAACATAAAAAAAATCAAGTTTTTTCAACTAAAAGTGAGGAGTGACATTAAAACATAAAACGAACATAAATTATTCCGTATATGAAAAGGGCCCCTCCTCAACGCCCGGCTCTTTTAGCTAAAGATTTACTCTTTGTCACAACTCTACTTTTTAAAGAAATAAAAAACTTTAGTGTAAAGAGCGGGCCAAAAAACAAAAAAAAATTAATATTTTTGCAGATGAAAGCTTAAATCGCAAAATTGGCGGTGTGTAGGGGTTTTGAAGTTACTAATTTCTAATGTGAGGAGATTGCAATCTGAGCTGTGTAAAACAATTCTACACCAGGGTTCTTGAATATGCCGAATCTGAGGGTTTGATTTTAATTAAGATCCATTGATTTTTGGGCGTTGCTTCCCCCTTTTTCAAAAATCAGGCAAATTTTCCCAGGCTCGTAGCTTTTGATGCGTAACACTAAACTTAATTAATCTTATATATTTGAAATCAACATAATAAGCCGATTCTTTTGATATATCTATTGATATCAAAATTCCGTTTTTTAGAGTTTCGATTACTATTGAGGCGCATCGCTCCTTACTTACAGTTCGTTACCAAGAACTTTTTGAAAATGAATTTCAAGCCAAAATTGCGGTTTCGCGGCCGGAGACGGCCCATTTGCGGTGCGAACTTTTTTCATATCTAGAAAGAGCACTAAAATTCAAAACTTCAGTTTAAACCAGTCCTCATAAATATTCTATAATCAACCCTCAAAAAGGATAAACATGGATTCGTGATTATCCTTCTCAGCGAAAATATAGGATTTCGCAGTTACTAACATTGAAAGATGAAATCTTTTTTCTGTGGTTCTCAGTATGCTAAGTTTCATGGTATAATTTTAATTTTATAATTATAATGGAAAAGTGGAATGGTCTATGAAAACACTCTACAACAGGTTGTTATGCAGGAATTTTTTTCGGGGGATAGGCCTAGTTTTAATAACACAGAACTTCTACTACTTTTATTCAACGATTGAAAATTATGGGTTGAAAAACTAAACTTTTTAGTAAATTAAAAAAAATCAATTCAGATTTTTACCGAGTGAACTTTAACTACCGTTTAAATTTTTTTTTTTTTATTCTTTTCTTTTTACATTTTTCTTTGTAAGGAAAGGACACTTACTATTCGCATATCATCTATATTTATCAATTCAATTCCAAAATATCAATTCAAACCATTTCCCAAGTTTTTTAACGAAAAACAAAGAGCCATATTAAAAGCAAAGACGAGCAGATGGATTACGTAGAAGATCAATTCAAAAAACCATTTTCCAAGCTTTTTACTTGAGAAATGGTAAATAAACGGTAATGGTATCCAGGTAAATGATAAATAGTAAGCAAAGAGCCATATTAAAAGCAAAGACGAGCAGATGAATTATGTAGAATATCAATTCAAAAAACCATTTCCCATGTTTTTTTTTTTACTTGGGAAATGGTAAAAACGATAAACAAATGGCAATGGTATCCATGTAAATGGTGAATAAAAAGCCATATAAAAAGCAAAGACGAGCAGAGATTACTATCAACGAATAAATGAAACCCAAAACGAATAGAAATCAAGAAGAATAAATAAACATGGGTAATTTTCGTTTTTTTCTAAAATTATGATGTTTCTTAGGCATTTTTTTTCTAATTTGTTGCGCCAAAGAACTTTAATTTCATCTTAATTTATTAGGTAAACCTTTTTCGATGTTTATACTGATAAATTATTCTATACTATCAATAATCAAATAAAAATTTCAAGTTGTTTTAAAAAAAATATTTAGCACAGACACTCATCTACGGCAAACTTTATTATAACTCTTCCTTTTTTGGTGACGTCATTCAAATGAAAAACGTTTTTTCCAAAACTAAGACCCTAAACGAATTTTCAAACGTTCTGACCTATCTAAATAGCTTTTTCGCGCCGGAAAATGGCATTGAGCCCATTTTCGTTAAAGATTGTAGTACCGTTCTCGAGAAAAAAATACAGATAAATAAATGAATATACATATATACAATTACTCTTCGTTTTATAAGATAACTTATATTTAAAAACAGTTTTTTTTAACTGAAAGTAAGGAGCAGCATTGTAACTTAAAACGAAAAAAATCTCGCTCTTCCCGTTAAAGTTTTTAGTACTTTTAAAAAAGCTTCTTATTCTAATTAAACGGCACTCTAGCTCTAGTTAAACGGAGTCGTTCTTAAGGAATTGCAACAAGAAGTCAACCTTTAGCGTAAAGAGTGAGGTATTGAGAAACGGTTAACCCCCTATATATGGAATAATTTCTGTTCGTTTTAATGTTGCTCCTTACTTTCAGTTGAAAAAACTTTTTTTTTAATTTAATTCCTGATCGCTTTCAAATTATACCGGCTCAATGGAAAGTTTCCTCCTCCGTAGACAAATAACTCCATGGAAGGTTCCTCCCACGTAAAATACCCCCTCGGAAAATTCCCCCGGGTAATTCCATCCTCGCTGGAAATTCCAACCTGAAAATTCCTTGCGGACGATTCTGTCCGAAAAAATCTCCTTAGCATACTTTCATTTGAAAAAGACTTTAATTTCTGATTGGTTTTCAAATCATGCCGGAAATGCCCCTCCAAGCAAATTTTTCCGGAAATCCCCCCCCCAATTATAAAGTTGCTCCCGCGAAAAAGTTCTCCTATGGCAAATTTTTCTAGTGGGAAATTTCCCAATGGACAATTTATCCCGAGAGACTTCCCCCCATGGAAAAATCCTCCAGACAATTTCAACCCTGCAGACAATTCCCCCGGAACATCTCCACATGTAAAATTTAGTCGGCAAAGAAAAATTAAGACAAATAAAAATAATTTCGTATAGGAATTCTAGTAAATTCCCCCAGTGCTAAATTTCTCCTGGAAGGTCTCCCCCCCCCACAGAAAATTCTACCCGTTGAAAATATCCCCTCCCCCCCCCAAAAAAAAAATGGCTGTATGCTTCTCAACAGAAAATAGTAGACGCAAACAACGGGAAAATTTTGCCACTTACAGCCCTTTCTCCAGGGGCCGTGGGGGGGGGGGCATGTTATACCCAAAGGCAAATTTACCAGACTTTTCAACTACTCTGAACAAAATGCCCATCTCAAAATTTTGATCGGACGACTTTTGGGGAAAATGGGCCTGAGGGGGGGGGGGGTTGGTCACACAAAAAGAGCACTGGAACTTTTAATTTCTGTTCGAATGAGCCCTCTCCCGATATTTTAGTTCCATTGGTTCAATACAATCACCCCTGGGGGAAAACACACAAATAAATACGCATCCGTGAAAAAAAAAAATGATCTGATCTGAAAAAAAAAAAAAATCAAATTCCATATCTTTGCAGATGGGAGCAGATGGATGTCATCTCTACATTAGGATTCTCTGATATGCTGACTCTGATGGTACAATTTTCATTAAAATTAACGATTTTCATTACGATTTTGACATTTGGGGGGTGTTTCTCCCCTTTTTTCGGATGTCCGGCAAATTTTTTCAGGCTCACTACTTTGGATGAGTAGCACTAAACGGAATGAATATCGGAATGAATCCGCGAATGAATGCGGAATGAATCCGCACCAAAAGCCAATTCTTGTGATGCATCTGTTGATATCAAAATTCCGTTTTTTAGAGTTTTGGCTTCAATTGAGCCGAGTCGCTGCTTACTTACATTTCACTACCTCGAACTATTTGATACTTACATATAGTTTTCAAACTTATATAGTTGCTTTATAGTAAACACACTAGTAGTTACTAGTTTATAGTTACTTATACAAACTTAGGTACTTATCTGTTAGCCAGGACAGATTCGAGAATTCGGATCCACAGATACGGGGTTGAAACATCTGAGACGCTTGGGAGATATACATGATATATAATTTAGGCTGTATATTTCCAAATTAGGGGTGGGGGTGGGTTAAGGTATAATGAGGCTGCATGCAAAATGTAACCTAACCTAACCAAAATACCAACTAAATATTTATTAAAATATAGCTACAATGTAGTTTTTCACTGAGCCGAAGCTAATTGTCTCCGTTTACAAACGGCAATAAACCGGCTATTGTCTGATTATATCGATCCAATTTCTCGAGTGTGTACTGGCTAACAGATAAGCACCCAAACTTATATGGTAACTATATATAGTTACTTTGGAAAGCAGTTGCTCTTTAATTACCGATTATTACTTTGAACGGTTAGATAAAAATGGGTTCTCCGAGTAGGGTTATATTATATGGTTCTTGGCCTAATTTTGTTTTGGATTTATTAGGATTACATGGTTCTTGGCCCCTAATTTTGTTTTGGATTTGTTGGCTTTTGCGTCCGAATTCTGATACGATCGACAAAAACGTAATGATGGTCGTGATTGATCCATTAGGATTCTTCTTAGATTCATTTAGATTTTCGTCAACGAATAATTACAGGCAACAATAAAATCTTAAAAGACCATTTAGTGAATTGGATTTTCATGGCTGGTCCAAGACTGCAGAGACATAGGATGAAACAGCAAGAAATTACCGCCCATTCATTTAAGCGCATCTAAATAGCGAAAAATTCCGAACGCATGCTTAATTGATCGCTTGTGAAACGTTATAAAGGTTTGACAGCAAATGCATTTATGATTTTACACCCATGTCAGGTTGCTAAATCCGCTCACAAGCATATAACAAGCTCTAGGAAAGATATCTATCGCTTAATTTCGATTTCTCCTTTTATGAGAGTAATTATCCTTTTTACCTGACAAAAAAAATAAAATGCCAGTTATTTTTTCTTTATTCTTGGTAGGATAGGCAGGCACAATATGTTTTTGAGGTGCTGGTGGTGCAAAACATCAAGAAAACATAAGGTAAGCAAACTACATAGAAAACATAGAAATACAAGGGACAAAAATGGGGAGGGGCATGGGTGAGTAACCCCCCTGCAAATCCCCTAATTTAAATTTCTCCTATTATGGGAATAATTATACCTTTTACTGGACAAAAAAAAGAAAAAAAATACCACGCGTTTTTCTTTATTTAAATACAATTAGTTTTTGAGGTGTCGGGGGTACAAAAAGTCAAGAAACCACAAGGTAGGTAAACTACATAGAAAAATGTACAAATACTCGGAATAAATCTGGGGAGGGGCATGGGTCAGTAGCCCCCCAGCCCCTGCACATATACCTAACGGTAAGAGCCTCTCGTCAAGGGTTTTAGAGGTTCAAGGGTCTTACTGTATAAATAGCCTACAATAATTGATTTTCACTTAAAACATACAAGCGTATCAAGTAGTTCGTGGTAACAAATTGTGAGTAAAGAGCAACTCGGCTCAATAGCAACCGAAACTCTTAAAAACAGAACTTTGATAACAATAGATGAATCAAAAGAACTGGCTTTTAATGCTGATTCCAAACATATGAAGTTCTTTAGGTTTAATGTCACCCATCATAGGCTACGAGCCTGAGAAAACTTACCCGATTTTCGAAAAAAGGAAGCATCCCCAGAAAGTCAAGAGGTTTCACGTTCCTTTATACAAAAATGTGGAATTCTGTATTTTTTGTCAGAAGTATGTTTAAGGACAAATTTGCCACCACGGAGTAGCATGGGCCCTGAAACTGAGAGGCTTTACAAATGCCTTTAGGTTAGTTTTGAGCCAATCAGCCAAATAGGTATCTCACAACGTTCATTCGAAGGCATTTTGGCCCTTTTCAGGCCAAAATTATTGTGCTGCGGCCCAACCTGATAGAGATATGGGTACTTCCGTATTATATGCTACACACTCGAGAAGTGAAGTTGGTTAATCCTAATGAAATATACCAAAATATGAGGTACTTGTCTAGAATCCGGTAAGTGCGCAATGAAAGACCGCATCGAAATCTCAAAGCTGCTACTGATAAACAGGTTTGTGAGGTGTTGCTCACTCCGTAACAGAGATTTAAGCCTCGTTTTGAGGCTCAGCGGGTTCGAACACGGGTGGTTCTCGTCTAGTGCATCAAGCGTTTTCACAAAGCGGGTTCTCGAGTAAACACGGGGTTGAAACTTCGCAGCTGAAAACGCTTGATGCTGAGGAATAGAATTTCCCTCTCAATTACTCAGACTATCTGTCTCGGCTTTTTCTACAATTAGCCATGTCTTGATGTCTACTGCAAAATACTTGATTTTCAATTCAAAATCAACTGTTTGGGATCCCAATGAGCAAACTTCATGGGCTGTGAATTCAGGATGGTTAGCCATTTTTGAATTCTCGCCAATGAACGCAGAACTCGGGTTTGAACCTGGTATTTCTGCGGGTTCCAGATTCAAGGAACCCGGGTTCAAACACGAGTAGAACCCGGCAGCTGAAAACGCTTAGAAGCAGATTCGTGTTGAACCCGCAACCCTAAAAACGCTTGATACAGAAATCGATAGCAACCCTTTTTCGAATAGATTAGGTTACGTATTTAATATATACTATGTTTTACCCCCAACCCTAATGTGCAAATATATAGCCCAAATTTGTTTCTAAACTATTATATTTTCATCCTATTTTGTTTTATTTCATTAGCGTTAACCAAACTTCACTTATCGCGCACTTACCGTTAGCAACGCGTGTTCGGATAGATTAGGTTACGTATTTAATATATACTATGTTTTACCCCCAACCCTAATGTGCAAATATATAGCCCAAATTTGTTTCTAAACTATTATATTTTCATCCTATTTTGTTTTATTTCATTAGCATTAACCAAACTTCACTTATCGCGCACTTACCGGATTCTAGACAAGTACCAAATATGATGACAATATAGTACTTTATTAACAAAATTATGAAAACCAAAACAAAGAATTATGGTGGAAGGACACAGAGACCACATTATATTAAATGCCAAACCTAACCTAACCCAAGCCAATCAAAATACCATCTCTATATATTATATATTTAATAAAAAATATACCTATAACGTAGATTTCAACTGAGCCTAAGCTAACTTTCTTTGGATACTGCCGGCCAAAAACCGGTTATTGTTTTATCTGTAGAGCCCCATTTTCGAGTGTGTACCATAAAATACTGAAGTACCGACTATACCGAGATATGTACTTTACTTTGGCTCTATCTCTGATGTTACTTAAAAGGCACTCGAATTTTTCATTTCCGTTTAAATGAGTTGCCTCCTGATATTATTAAATAAAAAAAAGAGTTTTTTCAACCGAAAGTAAAGAGCAACATTAAAACTTAAAACGAACACAAATTATTACGTATATGAGGGGGTTCGCCTCATCGTCAACACCTCGCTCTTTATGCTGAAGTTTTTTTTTTTTTTTAGTATTATTCTAATTAAACGGCCTTTGTGATTCAGGGGTTACTCTTAAAAAAAATGCAACAAAATTCAAACTTTAGCATAAAGAGCAAGGTATTGACGAGGGGGCAAACCCCTTCATATACGTAATAATTTCTGTTCGTTTTAAGTTTGAATGTTGCTCCTTACTTTCAGCTGAAGAAACTCGTTTTTTTTATTTAATTTCTGATCGTTTTTAAAAAATGCTGGGAAATCCGGCGCCCCCTTCATTGAAAATTTCCTTCCCCCATGAAAAATTACTCCATAAAATATAATCTCACGTAACACCCCCCCCCCCTTCAACCATAAAAAATCTCCCCTAAAAACGTCTGTATACTTCAATAACCTATACTATTTGTAAACAATGGTCAAAGTTCATAACTAGCAGCCCTTTCCCCGGGACTGAGGGGGATTAAGTCATCCTCAAAGACATAGTTATTAACTTTTCCGACAATGCTGAACAAAATTGCTATCTCAAAATTTTGATCGGGTGACTTTAGGAAAAAATGAACGTGGGAGGGGGTCTAGTTGCCCTCCAATTTTTTGGTCACTTAAAAAGGGCACTAGAACTTTTAATTTCCATTTGAATGAGCCCTCTTGGGATATTCTAGGACCTCTCAGTCGATACGATCAACCCTGGGAAAAAAAACAACAAATAAATACGCATACGTGATCTTTCTTCTGAAAAAAAAAAACAAAAAAAAAAAAAACAAACACAAAATTCCACATTTTTGCAGAGAGGAGCTTGAAACCTCTACAGTATGGTTTTTTGATACGCTGAATCTGACGGTGTAATTTTCATTAAGATTCTATGACTTTTAGGGGGTGTTTCCCCCTTTTTTCGAAAATAAAGCAAATTTTATCAGGCTCGTAAATTTGGTGGGTAAATTTTTAATGGATTCTTTTGATGTATCTATTGGTATCAAAATAACGTTTTTTAGACTTCCGATTACTATTGAGCCGGGTCGCTCATTGCTTACAGTTCGTTATCACGAACTGTTTGATACAAAAAAATAAATAAACAAACAAGCAAACGAATACATATCCATGATTATTCTCTTCAAGAAAACTACGAAATTTCGTAATTTTGTTGATATAGGTTATAGACCATGGCCTCTCCATGGTTCTCGGAGATTTTGTTTTGAACATCCCCATTTTTTGAAATTATGTACATTTTCTTATGCTAATAACTTTTGATGGAAAAGCATGTTACATATGTGTAATATAGGGAAAAAAGCAAACTTCCGTGATATATATATTTTGACCAACTTAATA
>CM051260.1:8893824-8901324 GCA_027921565.1 Artemia sinica | reverse complement strand
AAAGTAATTTATAGTGTATAAAGTAGAATTACGTATTGGCACTGACAAATCAAATACAGACAGTTTAAAACTTACAAGCAATGTTTAAACATCTAAACCATTTAATTAGTTGAAGAGGGTGGAGTACAACCCGCCGAGGTCCAATGGTGACTAAGCAAAACTCACTAGTCACAATATAGTCATATATAGTCGCTATAGTCAAAGCAAAACTAGATAGTCACAGCTATCTAAGCATGAGAATACAGAGGTGACTCCCATACAGAGCCTACCAATCATTATTAGACTCAAGTTATAACGGAACCCCCAATGCATATTAAATAATCAGTAGTAAATTTGGCAAAACGAAAGTGATTTTTATCTGTTGGCTAAAATTAGGTGGATGATCATCAATGAATTAAGGTCGTATCCAAGGGTTCTTCTAGATTACAACCATTCCCCAGAGCAAAATATGAGAACTTGCGAAAAAAATAAACTTTTGGATATTTTATTGCTAAAAAGGCCTAAAGTATATTGTGCATATTTGAGCCCAAATCAACGCAAGTACAAAGAGGAGGGAGGGTTAGTGGGTATGTTTACAAACATATAAGCTGCAACAGGGCCATATCCAGGATTTTTTTTGAGGGGGGAGGTTACAAAAAAAACTTCAAAAAATGCATAGAAAATTTGTTTATATTCATTTTTATTACGTTTTTACAAATCGGATAAACATTTCGGGGGAGGGGGGATTCAAACACCCTAATACCCCGTGGATACAGCCTTAAGCTTCAACAATACTTTTTAATTTACTATTATCGGAAACATGATATTCCCTATATTTTACATTATAATTGAGGCAGGTCACAATTTAACAATTCCCTCTTAAGATCCGAGGTCAAAAATAATTCAAAAGAAAGAAATAGCGACATTAAATTAGAAACTATACACGCATACCAATACATATATTCAGTTTTTTGCCGGCAATAATTCATAAAAAAGATAATTAAAACAGTGAGTATGAATGATATAAGAAGTAACATTATGAAAACACGGCACCAAAAGTGCCTGTTTATATAGACAGCAATCATAATCTAAGACGCAAGGTGTATACATTCAGCCGTCGTAAGAGACATTACACAAGCATCCAAAAACATGCAAAGAAAATTTAAATCACAAACCTCATTATTAACAAAGCATAATGATCAGTAAGATGAGAAGCGATAATTTTTGTTCCTCATTCCGCCAAGGTTTTGCAGCGGCAGTATTTTACACGTTATGACACGCGACGGAATTAAGAGCAGAGCGCTCCCGCTGCTCGGACCGTGGAGGGTGGTATATTAGCCTTATTCATTCCATTTAGTGTGTTAGTGCATCGGTTCGCCATGATTGGAGCTCATTGTTTATGTCTGCGTTTCTAGATTCCAATGGCGAGCAATATGATTTTTCGTAAATTAAGGCCATTTATCAAAACCAGACTCTCTGTCTCTTTATGCGGTGGGAATTGACGAGATTTATTACTTGAAATTTAAAATATAATTAATCTTTGGCCTCAATGCTGCATTGTTACATACCTTTCTTTTAACAAGATATCAACACAGCTATGTTGCTATCACAAAATAACATAATAGTCGGATTGTGACACTTTCTAACTGTGCCTTCAACACCAGGCATGCATGTTGAATCTTGCTTCAGGTAGGGCTCAACCTCTCTGGGAGGGAGTATAATGAAAGAAACGTGAAAACACGGCTATACTGAAAACACGGCGTAACATAAGAAGTTATGAAAGAAATCCCCAAAATCTTGAGATTTTATGGGAGGAGAGGCCCATAGCCCTTCTCCCCTCGTGTGCGTGCTTGGTCTTTACTATACATAGGCATCCATAAGGGTAGGGGAAAACTTCTCTTTGCCGCTCTCTCTCTCTCTTTTTCTCTTATCTTCGTAAAAGTGCAATTTTCTTCATTTCAAGCCAAGATAGCGTATTTGAATCGGACACAGACGCCTCCTCCGACGCACAAGTATTTTACCGACTCCCCTCTAATTTTCCGCGGTTGCCGCAGAAATCTCTTGTTATTAGCATTTTTCTAAAGCTTAGGTCCACCATCGAAAAACTTTACAGCATACATATCTCACTAAAATATTCTTTTTTTTACACCCTTTTTTCATGAAAATTTTTAACCTGTAGCTACCTTTCTGGATAAGTATGTAGGGAATATGCTTTGGGAAACCAGTCCTACATCCACAATTTCAAAATTTGAAAATTGTCGCACGACGTCCTATATTTTCATACAACTCACCTGCTTTTCCTGCTCTATTTTTTTTTAACTTGGACCCCCTACCCCTCCTCACTGTCATTCTGGAACTTCCGCAGCAAATGCATGTGAAGCAGGTTTCTCAACTTGCATACTTTTTGCGTGAAATGCATTCTTTTTTTTAGCTCAGAGGTGATGCAGAAGAGTGAAAATCACTTTCCTGGGGTATTATTTTTCATTTACTTTGAACGTCAGTAGTCGGCAACTTCGTCAGAAGTGTAGTTAACCCAAGGAACAGAATTACCAACTTGCTTATTTTTCATTTGAAACGAGCGCTTTTATACCTCAGAGGTGATGCGCAAGCAGCGGTAGGCGTGCACATGCAAATTTTTTGATTTGCACTCATTTTGATTAAAAATCACTCTTTTTTGGCCTTGATTGCATTGTTTTTGGACGTCAGCAGTTGTCAACCCTGATGTGAAGAGCGTCTGCACCAATTGTTTCTCTTTTATTCTCTGATCATTCGCGCATACAACATCACATAATGCCACCTTTTCTTCAAGAAAGAGGACAAGAACATTGTCCTAATATATAGGGGCTAGTAGATTAAGAAAGTAAATGAAGCACGAGCTGGGTAGTAAAAACTCGAACAGGAACGCAAATTCACTCACGAAAACATCGACGAAACATTTTATAACCTGGCAAATCGGGGATAAAGTAAAAAGAAGATAGACTTATTTGCAAACCTGCTCAGATTTACTGACCTTAGAAACTCCTTTTCCTACTAAAGTAGACCTTTCCTAATGCTATTTCAAGCAGAAGTGTACTTAGAGCAGACAAAAATCTGGCTGCATCTGGCCTCGATAGCATCCAGCAGTCGACTTTGAGATATACAGCTAAACCATGTTATGCTCGTATCCGTACGTACGGTGTTGTGAATAAACCATAGGACAGTATTCAGAAGCAAAGTCTCGTTCTAAACAAGGGTTCCCCAAAAGGCAAAACGGAGATATACTTGCGGTTTGATGCTACAAACAAGAGGTGTATGACATCTAAGTTTTCAAATTACATTGGCAAAATCCGGCAAACTTGAGGATCCAGGGATTTTTCCAAGGGAACTAACTTTTTTATGATCATCAGATATTTAATGTTGGTCAGAGCCACGTTTCCAACAAGGATTCCCCACGAGACGAAATAGGAATACATCTTATAGTTAAATGGTATAAAATAAGAACTATATCAGGTATGACTTCTTAGTTTTTGAAAGTATAATGCCAACAAAATTGGCAAACTTGAGGATCCAGAGATCTGAGGGGAACGATCGTTGTTTTATGTTTGATGCACAAGAGAGGGGTCAGAACTAAGGTCTTGCTCTAACTACGATTCGCTATGAGACAAAGTAGGAATACCGCGGTTTGATTGTAATAAACAAGAGCTGTTTGACTTTTGAGTCTCGAAATTATACTGGCAAATATGATGATCAAGAGATAATTCCTTAAAGGAACACAATATTCTTTTTAGTCATGATCAAATGATTACGCTGAAGTTTAAGTCCCTATATGAAACGAGGTTGGAGATTTACACATTTGCCTACACGCAAAGGTAGGCAGTGAGGTTGGGCACAATCTCCTTATGGTTCATTCACTATATACAGATGTGCTTATTATGTAGTTTCAATTTTTAACGGTTTGAGTGTCAAGAAGTTGTGGACATCCCTTGAAGTTGGTCAAACCTTAAGTTCAAACTAATACGCTGCTTTCTTCAAAGCTAGTAATGCTACTTGACATGTAATGCTTTTCCAATATTCTACATGTTTAGTGTCTGTGATACTACATCTTCATTTGGGAACATGACCGTACTGCAGGCTGGAATGACATATCCACCGTGAGATACCATCGCTAATGATTAGTGACAGTCTGGCATACCCTCTTGTTTTCGCTATGTTTGCTCAATGTTGTTCTGTTTTCTCTTGTCTTCATTAAAAAAAGAAGAGAAAACCCTCCCGTACATTTTGTGAATTGACACCACTGATTTGCAGAGCCCTAGTAGGAAAAAGATATGGATAAGGACATTGAAGTGGTGCTCAATCAACTTACAACCCTTCTACTCGTTTCTACCAGGTGGGATATAGACATCAATGAAAGTCACGAGAACGTGTTCAACCAATGTATGTCGGTGTCCCTAAGATATTCTAAAGTGATCTCCAGAATATAGATGAAACCAAGAAAAAAAGCGGAAAATGGACTCCTCATTCGAGAGACTACCTATGTGTGCCATCTGCTTACAGGTAGTATGAGTTGATGGCGTGGTGGACTTGTAATCCTATGTCCTTTGGGGCGGGGGCTCGAGTCCAGGTGTAGCAAACCTTTGGCTTGCAGTGGGGGTCAGTGGTGTGAATCCGCAAGCTCAGCCGCCACGAGTCTGGTAGCTTACGATTAAAGAAATTCCCAAGAAAGATCTGAATTTCAGACGCCAGGTGAGGCGGAAAGCGCCTGGTCCTGCTGCAAACAAGCAAGTAAGGGAGTTCGCCGAGCAGAATAAAAAAATTGGCCCATGTTTGTAAGTGCAAATAATTAAAACACCGCCAGTGCAAAGGTAGCAGAGTGTTATCGTGCTTAGAATAGTAGTTAATTTACCAAGCGTAGGTCTTAAATTGTAATTTTTTTTTTTTACAAGCTTTGATTCAAAGTGATCTTTTGTTTTGTGATATTTTCAGTACTTCTTTTTGTTGCTTCCGATGAATCTCACAAAGTACTTAAGACTTTTTTGTAACTTGTCGATTAATTGCAACGTTATGCGACGCTCTTCTCTGTCGAAATGATCTGGGAAGACAATTGACGAAGTCAGTGCATGGGGATTCCATTTGTTATTTCAAGACTTTCGCGCGCACGTTTAATTTCACCTTTTTCAACAGTTCGCAACGTTATATACCATTTTAACGGTGTTACAGGAATTGATTCAGCCCTGCCCCTTTAAGACGTTTCCAACAAAGTTGAAGCCATGTCTAAAGTCTTAATATTACATAACCTTACACATTAGTAGAATCTCCCTCTTTTTTTCTTAACGTGACGTTACATGATATTATACGGCGGTCTAATGATTCAAAAATGAAATTAAACGGTCACTGCGATTACCCAGTGTTTACTACCCATTTCAAGACTTTCTTGTGCTACTATAAACTTTTCAGATTTAAACTTTTCAGAAAAGCATCAACTTTTCAGAAAATAAACAAACCTTTCTTTTAGTTTGAGCTGACAACATCGATGAGACTATGATTTGAGAGTTAACCATTGCTATTGAGTTAGTAACTGTCCAGGGATTTTTGAGACCCAAGTCCCACACAACTGAACCCACTCGGCAAAATAAAGAGCCATAGGGTAAAGAGACAGAAAAAAATATTAGAGGGTGGACTCAGAAAATTAGGCGGTCAGATTTTGCAATTAAGTAGTCACGCCACTGTTCAGAATATAATTCTTAGAATGGGAAAATATAATAAATAGCGAAAAGTAGCGAAAATTTGGCCTCTAATTCATTTCTCTATATGAAGAGCTGACTGTAAAAGGGCAAAAATGATAACGTCATTCCTAGCAAAGTTTCCTGTATATAAAAGAATTTAATTCGAGGTTGGCAATTTTGAAGGGAAAAAACAGTGCACGATGTAAAAAATGTACAAAATTGGCTAAAAATAATCAGATTTTGGGAGGGACTTGTCCTGAAGCTCCCCATTCATGCATGCCTGTCCCAAAGTAAAAATCATACTCCCCACGATATGTTTTAGTACCGTTATTTAAACAATCTATTTGGACAAGCATGACTGAGGCGATTTTAGTGAACATTGAAACACGATAAATTATAAGGGTCTAGCTATTAATGATAATCCTATTCAATTTTGACATTTTCCTCGTAAATTATCTCTTGTACTAAAATTCGCAGAGGATTTTCAAATTATGATAGCAGAGAATAAACGCTTATTCAAAAAGCAGCCACAAGCTCTAAATATCGACACTGGACTTGAAATCAAGTCAAGGAAAGGTCAGTAATTAGGCCTTTGATGTTTTTGAGTCGAGGAAAGCTCGACTCAAAAACTTAAACTTAAAAACTCAAGTACTAAAACTTAAAACAGGCGGTTACAAAATTGAATTTTAAAACTAGAAAAGCCTGAAATCTAAAAAATGGAGGATCTTAATAGCAAAAGAGAATAAAACTCAACAATAAAATAAAGCTTAGGATAAAAAATATTAAAAAGCAACAAAAAATGACGAGCAATGCTATAAGCAGAGAATTGTGCGATTTTTTTTGTGCCGGGGATGCGAGTAACATAATTTAATCAAAGCAATAATAAGACCCTGAAGATTTATTTTTAATGATTATTATTTTAAGGTTGTCATATTTAAATAAAGATTATTTTAATATTATTTTCTAACATCATTGGCTCAAAAAGGAAAATTAATTGCTACTTTAAATTAATTGCTTTAATTACTTACGAAATTTAATTGCTACTGAAAGAAGGACAAATCTACCACTCCTCTCTATTCTATTAAATCCCTATTGATAAAAAAAACTTTCTGATAGAACACTTTTGCGAGGGATTCATTAGAGTTTAATTATTCTTTTTAATTCATTTATTTTATCTAAGCTATTTATTTTTTGTATTCTATATACGTATATATATATAATATATATATATATATATATAGATATATATCTATATATATATATATATAGATAGTATATATATATATTATATATATATATATATATATATATATATATATATATATACTATATATATATATATATATATATATATATATTCTCTTTGTAAATAATGACTAATTTCTCTGAGTAAGTGACTCGTATGTCTTCCCCTACTTTACACGCCAAGAAGCCTTTGGGAGGAATACTATAGTGAATTATTGCATACGTAATTCATTATCAATAAATCTTATCGTATCACTTCGACTAGCACCTGTACTATCTACTATCACTTTAACCAAATCACTTATCTACTCTGACTGACTTGAAAGCATAGATGAACCCTCGAATTGCTACTTTTTTCTGAAACTCCTATCCGGAATAGAACTATCTTTTGGGGGTAAGGCACTTAAAGCTACCAAGCTCAAATCAAACATTAAAAAACCGACGTAGAAAATACATCCTTACAGGGGCGTCATCCCCCATTTGCTGATTTTCCCCTAGATTTTGAGAAAAATACCCTGTTGGCACTTTCAAAGAAAAGATTTTTCTTTATCCTCAAAGAAAAAATTGTAAAAAA